>CM017188.1:32280130-32675130 GCA_004837865.1 Musa balbisiana
ATCCTTGGTGTCTCAAGTCTAAGGACCAGATACACCACTAGAACTACGGAATCGCTGTCTGACAATAAGGCATCATCAACCATCCAGTATTCCGTAAGCGGATCAATTAGTGAACTCATTCTCCAATGAGCACCTGTACTGTATCCCTAGTATCCCCACACGAGCAACTATGAGACCAACTTCATCCATCATATGGATGGGTATACAGCACATAAGTTTGTCTGGGTATCACGATGTCCCTCTCGAGTAACCTATGACCAGGATTATTTAGGATCTATGTGTAAAGGTGAATCGGTCTCATTATCGTGATCTTATCCCGATCCAATTCCCATTGCATAGATCCAAGGACATCATAATATATACATGCATATATGCAATAGGTAATATATAAAGTGATAAAGGCCAAAATATAATAAGCAAAAAAGATTCCGTGTCAAGTCACACGTGCCATCACTCACGTGATTGGCTTGCTGGCCACCTATGACTAGCAATCTCCCACTCGACCTAAAACCAATCACCTATGTGTCTGATCCCCATCAGACCCCTGTGACGCTCAAAGACAATCTGAGACAACAGCTTTGTCAGTGGATCTGCAATGTTATCTTCGGATGGAACTCTTTCCACTACTACATCTTCTCGGGTCATGATCTCTCTAATAAGCTAGAACCTCCTCAGAATACTTCTGATAAGACCCAAGTTCCTTTATTTGAGTAATCGCCCCGTTGTTATCGCAATATAAGGAAATTGGCTCCTCGCTATCCGGCACGACTCCCAAATCTGTGATGAACTTCTTCATCCAGACTCCCTCTTTTGCTGCATCTGCTGCAACAATGTATTCCGCCTCTGTGGTTAAGTCAGCAGTAGTGTCTTGCTTGGAACTCTTCTAGCATACTGCTCCTCCATTCAAGATGTACACATACCCCGAATTCGACTTGCTATCATCGACATCAGATTGAAAACTTGAGTCTGTGTAGCCTTCAACCTTAAGGCTACTACCTCCATATACTAGTAAAAGATCCTTAGTCCTTCTCAAGTACTTAAGGATACACTTTACTGCTTTCTAGTGCTCCAAGCCTGGATCCGCCTGATACCTGCTCGTGACACTCAGAGCATGTGCTATATCAGGCCTAGTACATAGCATGGCATATATGATAGACCCTATCGCCGAGACATAAGGTTGATATATCCATGTTCGCCCTTTCTTTTGGAGTCTTTGGGGACATACTCCTAGAAAGCGATATCCCATGTCTCATCGGTATGTGACCTCTCTTTGAATTTTTCATGCCAAACCTTTTGACAATGGTTTCTATGTACCTAGATTGGGACAAGCCAAGCATCCTCTTGGATCTATCTCTATAGATCCGAATCCCCATGATATAGGATGCTTCCCCTAAGTCCTTCATGGAGAAGTGTCTAGATAACCAAGCCTTCACCATGGATAGCATTCCTACGTCATTCCCAATGATCAGGATGTCATCCACATATAACACCAAAAAGGTGATAGTGCTCCCACTTACCTTCCTGTACACACAAGACTCATCTTCATTTTTAACGAAGTCATAAGATCTAATTGCCTCATCAAATCTTATGTTCCAACTTCGGGAAGCTTGCTTTAGTCCATAAATGGATCTAAGCAACCTGCACACCTTATCTGGGTAGTCATTGGACATGAATCCCTCAGGTTATATCATATACACATCCTCATCGAGGTTCCCATTGAGGAATGCAGTTTTTACATCCATCTGCCAAAACTCATAATCATAGTGTGCTGCAATAGCAAATAGAATTCGGATGGATTTTAGCATTGCTACGGGTGAGAAGGTTTCATCATAGTCAACACCTTGCCTTTGACGATACCCCTTAGCCACTAGCCTTGCTTTATAGGTCTCTACCTTTCCATCTACTCCGATCATTTTCTTAAAGATCCACTTGCAACCGATGGGTACAATACCTTCGGGTGCATCAACTAGGGACCAAACTTTGTTGGAGTACATAGAATCCATCTCAGAATTCATGGCTTCATGCCACTTCCCGGAGTCTATACTCATAATAGCTTCCTCGTAGGTCTGAGGATCAATATCCTCAATATCTTCTCCTCTAATATGTCCCACATTTCTCTCAGGAGGATAGGATACTCTACCGGACCTACGTAAAGTTGGAACTTGTGTGTTAGGTACTTGAACAGACTCGGGCTGTAGAGTGGTGCTTGAGCTTGGTTCTCCAACCTCGCTCAACTCTATCATGCTCCCACTATCTCGGCCAAGAATGTGTTCCTTCTCAAGGAACACTGCTCTCTTGGCTACAAAGACCTTTTGGTCCTCGAGATGATAGAAATAATACCCACAAGTTTCCTTGGGGTATCCCACGAACTTGCACCGCTCTGTCCGTGATTCCAACTTATCGGGGTTGTGTCTTTTAACGTAGGCAAGGCAGCCCCAAATCTTAACAAATTTAAGATCAGGCTTCTTTCCTTTCCATATCTCATATGGTGTAGACACTACCGACTTAGTTGGAACTCTGTTCAAAAGGTGAGCTGCAGTTTCTAGGGCATATCCCTAGAATGAGATGGATAGGTCAGCGAAACTCATCATGGATCGTACCATGTCTAACAGCGTACAATTTCTTCTTTCAGACACACCATTGAGCTGAGGTGTATAAAGAGGTGTCCATTGGGATAATATCCCATAGTCCTTGAGGAACTGAGTAAACTCTGTACTTAAGTACTCACCTCCTCGATCTGATCGAAGAGTTTTGATACTCTTTCCAATCTGGTTCTCGACCTCATTCTTATACTCTTTGAATTTCTCAAAGGCCTCGGATTTGTATATCATTAAGTACACATATCCATACCTTGAGAAATCATCAGTAAAGGTAATAAAGTAGGAGTAACCACCAATGGCATGAGTTGACATGGGTCCACATACATCACTATGTATGAGTTCCAACATCTCAGTGGCTCTTTCTCCAGTTCCACTAAATGGAGAGTTGGTCAGTTTTCCACGAAGACAAGGCTCACAAGTTGCATATGACTCATAGTCGAATGGATCTAGATATCCATCCTTTAGCAACTTTTGAATCCTTCCCTCATGAATGTGACCTAACCTATAATGCCACAGGTATGCACTGTTCATCTCATCTCGTTTCCTCTTGGACACACTTACACTCATGATATGTGGAGTAGTGTCTAACATAAATAAACCATTATGCAATGTTCTTTTCGTGATGATCTCATCATCTAATAATATTGAACAACCATTGTTTTCAAAAACTAATTTATATCCACTAACTGTCAAACATGAAATGGAGATAATATTTTTGATAATAGAAGGAACAAAATAACATGCATCTAATGCAATAAAACCTCCACCAAGCAAATGTAGGGCGACTTTGCCAACGACTATTACACCAACTTTTGCTCCATTGCCCATCTTGAGGTCCATCTCACCTCTCTCTAGTCTCCTAGGCCTTGCTAGAACCTACAACGAATTGCATATATGATAAGCACTATGAGTATCCAATACCCATGTGTTATCATAAGAGTCTGACAAGTGGAGACTAATCATGAATGTACTTGAAGCTTCACCAAGCTTCTGTTTCGCCTTTTCTGCAAGGTACTCTTTGTAGTTCCTCTTCTAGTGCCCATCTTTGCCATAGTGGAAGCACTGGCCTTTGTCCTTTGTTGGGTCTTTCTTAGCAACCTTTGCTTTTCCTAGTCTGCCCTTGCCCTTTCCCTTCTTAAGGGACTTTTCTGCTTTCCTTTTCTTTCTGGTCTCACCAGTGTAGAAAACTGGCTTTTTTTTCTTAATAGTACTCTCTGCCTCCCTCAACATATTGAGGAGCTCTGGGAGAGTCACCTCAAGCTTGTTCATATTAAAATTCATTATAAACTATGAAAAGGAATCTGGTAAGGACTGAAGTATAATATTCGCACACAAGTTATCCTATAGGACCATTCCTAGACTTGTGGGTTTCTCCATCCACTCAATCATTTTTAGGACATGATTTTGAACCGGTGTCCCCTCAGTCATCCTAGTGTGGAAGAGGCTCTTGGATATCTCATATCGTTGAGTCCTTCCCTATTCCTCAAACAATTTACGGACATGTAGGAGAATGGATCTAGCATCCGTCTTTTCATGTTGTCTCTGTAACTTAGGAGTCATAGAGCCCAACATATAGTACTGAGCAAGAGTGGAGTCATCAATGTACTTCACGTAGCGAGCAATCTCATCCTTGCTTGCCCCTTCCTCGGGCATAGGCATCACTATATCAAGGACGTACACGATTTTCTCCGCAATGAGAACAATTCTCAAGTTGTGGAGCCAATCCGTATAATTTGGACTAGTGAGGCGGTTGACATCAAGTATGCCACGTAAGGGATTTGAAAGCGACATTTTCTGAAAATAAAGATGCAGCAGGAATAAATAACATGCAGATTTTGCAAGAAATAAACTATCAAGATATGGACTTCTATCTTAATATGCTCCCACTATTTTACTAGCGAGTCACGCGACACCCTCAACACGTGAAACGGAAGTCTCCGGTAGATTTCTAGTGGGGATCAGGATCCAATTAGCGTCTTAGTGTAACCTCGAGGGACTCGACCAATCACACTAAGCCCAAAAGGTAGGCAACTCTTGCTGATCACAAATCCTTGTGATTCTTGTCCTGTTCAGCCTTCGAATTACCATGGTCTCGAGGGACTCGACCAACCATGATATTCGGTTAAGTCAACACCTTCTTTACAAGATGAGTCTGATTTGATGATATACCCTCGAGGGACTCGACCAAGCATACCATGCCCTCAGGTCACCGGTGACATATCTATGTCGTAAGTAAGATAGTGAATCACGATATAGGTGAGCCTCGAGGGACTCGACCAACTCAACCTACATCGGGAATCGGTTCCTACCCATAACGATGGAAGGCCACGTGAGTCAATCTAATTGCCTCACATTTACCGACTTAATATTATGGAGAGAGATGTTTCTATGACTTGGTCTCCTAATATGACATGTCACACATATACATATTTAATATATATCTACATCGCATGCAAATATATATACATATCTAGTATGTGTATAAGCAATCACACCAGATGATCATGGACCACAACCTAATGTGATCAGGCCCGAGCCAGTAGGCCTAATCACTCACATCAAGATCTATGTGTGCAACGGTGCATCTTCATGCCCTGTGATCGTCCATCTCGTCTTCGTCGGTTCCGTCAAAATCTCGATGCATCTCCATGCATCGCAATCGTTCGTCTCGTGGGTCCTGCTATCGCAACCACGCTCCCGCTGTGCCTCCTCATGTGATTATAACTTAATCATAGGCACGCATGCCCGATAATAAACGAGAAATATAATGGAGGCTCGCAGGCCCCAATATGAAAATAATAATCACAAGTACACACATCATACGATCCATGATCATCCGTTCACGTATCATACATCACATGTATAAATCATTATCATGTAGGACTACTAGATAATAATGAAAATAATAATCACAAGTACACACATCATACGATCCATGATCATCCGTTCACGTATCATACATCACATGTATAAATCATTATCATGTAGGACTACTAGATAATAATGAAAATAATAATCACAAGTACACACATCATACGATCCATGATCATCCGTTCACGTATCATACATCACATGTATAAATCATTATCATGTAGGACTACTAGATAATAATGAAAATAATAATCACAAGTACACACATCATACGATCCATGATCATCCGTTCACGTATCATACATCACATGTATAAATCATTATCATGTAGGACTACTAGATAATAATGAAAATAATAATCACAAGTACACACATCATACGATCCATGATCATCCGTTCACGTATCATACATCACATGTATAAATCATTATCATGTAGGACTACTAGATAATAATGAAAATAATAATCACAAGTACACACATCATACGATCCATGATCATCCGTTCACGTATCATACATCACATGTATAAATCATTATCATGTAGGACTACTAGATAATAATGAAAATAATAATCACAAGTACACACATCATACGATCCATGATCATCCGTTCACGTATCATACATCACATGTATAAATCATTATCATGTAGGACTACTAGATAATAATGAAAATAATAATCACAAGTACACACATCATACGATCCATGATCATCCGTTCACGTATCATACATCACATGTATAAATCATTATCATGTAGGACTACTAGATAATAATGAAAATAATAATCACAAGTACACACATCATACGATCCATGATCATCCGTTCACGTATCATACATCACATGTATAAATCATTATCATGTAGGACTACTAGATAATAATGAAAATAATAATCACAAGTACACACATCATACGATCCATGATCATCCGTTCACGTATCATACATCACATGTATAAATCATTATCATGTAGGACTACTAGATAATAATGAAAATAATAATCAACTAAACTTTTATTAATTAATACTTTCTGAAATCAGGGACATGTAGGAAATGTTTTGAATTTTGAAGGGGTATTTTCGTAGTTTGGTCAAGGATAGAAATTAGAATTTCAAAAATTCACAAGGGCAAAATTATCTTTTTGCCCAAAACCCTAACCCCTTCTCTCCCTTTCTGCTGTTGCCGCCGCCACTACCACCCTGTTGGCGACGACCTGTGCGGCGGAGGGCAGGACGTTGCCCTCACCTACGGGCGGTGTGCTTGCAGGTGACGCCCTAGGTGGGCACTGCTGTCCACCGCAACACCCGCAGGGGCCGCGGCGCCCGCAGGTGCCTCTGCCACGCGACGCCTTTGCCCGTGGGTGGAGCCGCACCAACAGGCACGCTGCCCGCTGGGGCTTGCTGCCGCTGCTGCTGGCGGCTTGTGCGCGGCCCAACGTCGGCTAGTGCCGCTTGCGCCCGCGAGTCCAGCACTCGCAGGCGCCATCCTTATGCGCGGCGTAGTGCCCGCGCATAGGTGGCCGCCGTGCCTGCTGCCCTGCTTATTGGCACCGCCGCAGGCTACGCCCGCGGGTGGGGCACCCGCGGGTTACCAGCCCCGCCGGCCGCAAGCCTGCCGCATGCAGGCCGCTGGCCGAATGTTGCAAGCGTAGCGCCTATGCATGCATCGGCGCTGCACTGCCTGCGGTTGCACACACGTAGATCGAGGACAGCAACAGTTGCTACCCTTTCTCGCTTTTGCTTCAACGATTTTGATGTCAGAATTCTTCCTAAATACAACACACGCAGTTCAAAAACCAATCATTCGCACAAACAACCTGGCTCTAATACCACTGTTAGGAAATCTTGGAGGCGACATAACATGCGAAGCAGAAGATCAAGAAAAACAAAATCCCCAATTTTCCAAAAGGATGTTCATCGTCGTACGAAGATTGGTGCACATAAATCCGTGAAACAAACTGCGTATAAGATAAATTATGTTACCTAGGGAGATCGGATATCCTTATTTCCTTGTAGATCTCTAGGAGAGGATGAAGGAGGTTAAGCGTCCTCCTCTCTAGCGGTGATCCACAGAGTAGGGCTGCGACGACGCTCCTCAAAACTCCAGGCTTACTTTGAGGTGGATAGTGGGAGGAGAATAGGAGAGGCAAGCTAAGGCTCTAGCCTATGAGGCTCTGAATCCCTCCTATTTATAGAGGCCCCCTGTCAAACCCTAATGGATCCTCCCCAAATGGGTATTGGATCTGCATCCAATTATCCAAGTCTTTTAGATTAGTGGATCAATATCCAATAATCTCTCATGGGATCTTATTGGATCTCGTCCATGGGATTCAATAATTCAGGGGCTTATTGGATATCCAATTAGATAGGGGCTCCGGCGAATATCTCATATCCGAACCTCTATTCATCACAACGCCTACCATATGTGTGTGACCCTCTATGCCCAATATCGAGCTAGCCGTGAGTCATAGCTGTCAGAACTCCTTCTAGCTCAGTGAATTATTATCTCTATAATAATTCACTCGACTCATCGACTACGGACGTAATAGGCCACTACGCCGTATTCCACAGACGATACTGGGGAATCCAATCCATTGGACCTGTCTGTCCTACAATTATCGTGTACCTATAGTCTCTCATCCATCTAATATCCCAAAGACCGTATATCGGGCATGGTCCTGTCAGACCCATACGATTTCTACTCGAGTCTCGCTCTAATCGGATTCTCCGGGAGAACTCTTTCTCTCTCAACCCGAATGACCCTGGCCAGGGATTTGTCTGAGCAAGAACACATGGGATATTCTTCGCATGACGCCGAGAGTGAATGATCCTCTATCGACACTCAATAGCCCTCGTAAGGTCGACTACCACTCCTAATGACCAGTTGTACTAGATCTGGGACAGCCAAACTTATAAGTCTGGTATCAAAGAGTGGAGCACTTATACCGGACATCCTTGGTGTCTCAAGTCTAAGGACTAGATACACCACTAGGACTGCGGAATCGTTGTCTGACAATAAGGCATCATCAACCATCCAGTATTCCGTAAGCGGATCAATCAGTGAACTCATTCTCCAATGAGCACCTGTACTATATCCCTAGTGTCCCCACACGAGCAGCTATGATACCAACTGCATCCATCATATGGACGGGTATACAGCACACCAATCTGTCCGGTTATCACGATGTCCCTCTCGAGTAACCTATGACCGGGATTATTTAGGATCTATGTTTAAAGGTGAATCGGTATCATTATCGTGATCTCATCACGATCCAATTCCCATTGCACAGATCCAAGGACATCACAATATATACATGCATATATGCAATAGACAATATATAAAGTGATAAATGCCAAAATATAATAAATAAAAAAGATTCCGTGTCAAGTCACACATGCCATCACTCATGTGATTGGCTTGCTGGGCACCTATGACTAGCAGTTTCGTCTTCGCATATTGAAGGAAGACCAATAGTGGATGCCGGTGGCCTCGACGGAGGAGGAATCAGGAGTGGATGTAGGTCACGATGACCGAACCACTATGAAAATCTAGTTTGCATTTATTTTGAGCAAATTACTTTTATAGCAAACTTCCTCTTTACTTAGTTTTCAAAGTTAAGTATTTTCGAAACGGGTTTAATTGAAACTAATAATTTTTTAAATCGACGATTTTACCGCTGCACTAATTCACCCCCCCTCTTAGTGCCGACTTGTTCCTAACACAGGATGTTATTCATATATAACACCAAGAAGGTGATAGCGCTCCCACTTATCTTCTTGTACACACAAGGCTCATCTTCATTCTTAACGAAATCATAAGATCTGATTGTCTCATAAAATCTTATGTTCTAACTTTGGGAAGTTTGCTTTAGTCCATAAATGGATCTAAGTAACCTGCACACTTTATCTAGGTAGTCCTTGAATATGAATCCCTTGGGCTGTGTCATATACACCTCCTTCTTGAGGTTGCCATTGAGGAATGCGATTTTCATGTCCATCTGCCAGATCTCATAATCATAGTGTGCTGCAATAGCCAATAGAATTCAGATAGATTCTAGCATGGCTACGGGTGAGAAGGATTCATCATAGTCAACAACTTGCCTTTGACAATACCCCTTAGCCATAAGTCTTACTTTATAGGTCTCTACCTTTCCATCTACTCTGATCTTTTTCTTAAAGATCCACTTGCAACCGATGAGTACAATAACCTCGGGCGCATCAATTAGGTTCCAAACCTTGTTGGAGTACATGGAATTCATCTTAGAATTCATAGCTTCTTGCCACTTCCTGGAGTCTATACTCATAATAGCCTCCTCGTAGGTCTGAGGATCAATATCCTCAACATCATCTCATCCAATATGTACCACATATCTCTCAAGATGATGTGATATTCTATCGAACCTACGTAAAATTGAAACTTGTGTGTTAGATATTTGAACAAACTTAGGTTGTAGAGTGGTGCTTGAGCTACGTTCTCCAACCTTGCTCAACTCTATCTTGCTCCCACTATCTCCGCCAAAAATGTATTCCTTCTCAAGGAATATAGCTCTCTTGGCTATAAAGACTTTTTGGTTCTCGAGATGATAGAAATAATACCCACAAGTTTCTTTAGGGTATCCCACAAACTTGCATCGCTCCGTCCTTAATTCCAACTTATCAGGGTTGTGTCTTTTAATGTGGGCTGGGCAGTCCTAAATCTTAACAACCTTAAGATTAGGCTTTATCCCTTTCCATATCTTATATGGTGTAGACACTACCGAGTTAGTTGGAACTCTATTTAGAAGGTAAGTTACGGTTTTTAGGGCATATCCCTAGAATGAGATGGGTAGGTCAGCGAAACTCATTATGGACCGTACCATGTCTAACAGCATATGATTCCTCCTTTAAAAATACCATTAAGTTGAGGTGTATAAGGAGGAGTCCATTAGGATAGAATCTCATTGTTCTTGAGGAACTGGGTAAACTCTATACTTAAGTACTCACCTCTTCGATCTAATAGAAGAGTCTTAATACTTTTTCCAGTCTGGTTCTCCACTTCATTCTTATACTCTCTGAATTTCTCAAAGGCCTCAGACTTGTACTTCATTAAGTTCACATGTCCATACCTTGAGAAATCATCAATAACGATAATGAAGTAGGAGTAACCACCAACGACATGAGTTGACATAGGTCCACATACATCACTATGTATGAGTTCCAGCAGCTTAGTGGCTCTTTCTTCACTTTCACGAAATGGAGAGTTGGTCAGTTTTCTACGAAGATAAGGCTTATAAGTTGTATATGACTCATAGTCGAATGGATCTAGATATCTATCATTTAGTAACTTTTGAATCCTTTCTGCTAGTCATAGATGCCCAGCAAGCTAATCACATGAGTGATGGCACATGTGACTTGACACGGAATCTTTTTGCTTATTATATTTTGGCATTTATCACTTTATATTGACTATTGTATATATGCATGATATATTGTGATGTCCTTGGATCTATGCAATGGGAATTGTATCGTGATGAGATCACAATAATGAGACCGATTCATCTTTAAACGCAGATCTTAAATAATTCTGGTCATAGGTTACTCGAGAGGGACATCAAGATAACCAGACAGACTAGTGTGCTGTATACCCATCCATATGATGGATGCAGTTGGTCTTATAGTTGCTTGTGTGGGGACACTAGGGATATAGTACAGGTGTTCATTGGAGAATGAGTTTATTGATTGATCCGCTTACGGAATGCTGGATGGTTGATGATGCCTTATTGTCAAACAGTGATTTCGTAGTTCCAATGGTGTTTCTGGTTCTTAGACTTGAGACACCAAGGATGTCCTCTTGTATGAGTGCTCCACTCTTTGATACCAGACTTATAAGTTTGGATGTCCTAGATCTAGTATAGTTGGTCATTGGGAGTAGTAGTCAACCTTAGGAGGGCTATTGAGTGTCGATAGAGGATCATCCACTCTCGGTGTCATGAGAGGAATATCTCATATGTTCTTGCTCAAACAAATCCCTAGCTAGGGTCATTCAGATTGAGAGAGAAAGAGTTCTCCGGGAGAATCTGATTAGAGTGAGACTTGAGTAGAAACCGTATGGGTCTGACAGCACTATACCAGGTATACGGTCTCTGGGATATTAGATGGATGAGGGACTATAGGTACACGGTAACTTAAGACAGACAGGTCCAATAGATTGGATTCCCCTTTATCATCTGGGGACTACGATATAGTAGCCTAGTACGTCCGTAATCGATGAGTCGAGTGAATTATTATGGAGATAATAATTCACTAAACTAGAAGGAGTTCTGACAGGTATGACTCACGGCCAGCTCGATATTGGGCCTAGAGGGTCACACACATATGGTAGACGTTGCGATGAGTAGAGGTTCGGATATGAGATATCCATCGGAACCCCTATCTTATTGGATATCCAATAAGCCTCTAAATTATTGGATCCCATGGACGAGATCCAATAAGAGTCTATGAGAGATAATTGGATAGAGATCCACTAATCTAAAAGACTTAGGTAATTGGATGCAGATCTAATACCCAATAGGGGAGGATCCATTAGGGTTTGACAGGGGACCTCTATAAATAGGAGGGATTCAGTGGTTCATAGGCTAGAGCCTTTGCTTGCTTCTCCTATTCTCCTCCCCCTCTCCACTTTCGAGCAGGGCTGGAGTTTTGAGGAGCGTCGTCGCAGCCCTACTGTGTGGATCACCACTAGAGGATGCTTAACCTCCTTCACCCTCTTCTAGAGATCTGCGAGGAAATAGGGATATACGATCTCCCTAGGTAACACAATATATTCTATACGTAATTTATTTCATGGATTTTTGCACACCAATCTTCGCACAATGACGACTATCTCTTTGGGAATAGGGGATTTTATTTTTATTCTTCCACTATATATATGATGTCGCCTCTAAGATTTCCCAACACTTCCCTCATGGATGTGACCTAGCCTACAATGCCATAGGTATGCACTGTTCACCTCATCTCATTTCTGCTTAGACACACTTACATTCATGATATGTGGAGTGATGTCATCATCTAATAATATTAAACAATCATTGTTCTCAAAAACTAATTTATATCCACTAATTGTTAAACATGAAATGGGAATAATGGTTTTGATAATAGAAGGGACAAAATAGCATGTATTTAATGTGATAATAGCTCCACCTGGCAAATGTAGGGTGACCTCGCTAATAGCTACTATAGCAACTTTTGCTCCTTTGCCCATCTTGAGGTCCATCTCACCTCTCGCCAATCTCCTAGGTTGCTAGAACCTACAACAAATTATAAATATGATAAGCACTACCGGTATCCAATACGCATATGTTATCATAAGAATCTGACAAATGGAGACTGATCATGAATGTACTAAAAGCTTCTCCAAGCTTTTGTTTCGTCCTCTCTGCAATGCCCATCTTTTCCATAGTGGAAGCACTAGCCTTTATCCTTTGCCGAGTCTTTCTTAGTAGCTTTTGCTTTACCTGGTTTGCCCTTGCCCTTGCCCTTCTTAAGGGACTTTTCTGCTTTCCTTTTCTTTCTAGTCTCAATAGTGTAGAGAACTGGCTTCTCTTTCCTAATAGTACTCTCTGCCTCCCTCAATATATTGAGGAGCTCCGGGAGAGTCACCTCAAGCTTATTCATATTAAAATTTATTATAAACTATGAAAAAGAATCTGGTAGGGATTAAAGCACAAGATTCACACAGGTTATCCTCTAGGACTATTTCTAGACCTATGAGTTTCTCTATCCACTCAATCATCGTTAGGACATGGTTCTGAACCAGTGTCCCCTCAGTCATCTTAGCACGGAATAAGCTCTTGGATATCTCATATCATTGAGTCCTTCCCTGTTCCTCAAACAGTTTGCAGACATGTAGGAGAATAGATCTGGTATCTATCTTTTCATGTTGTCTCTATAACTCAGGAGTCATGGAGCCTAATATGTAACACTGAGCAAGAGTGGAGTCATCAATGTACTTCACGTAGCAAGTAATCTCATCCTTGCTTACCCCTTCCTCGGGCGTAGGCATCACTATATCAAGGACATACGCGATTTTCTCAAGTTGCGGAGCCAATCCATATAATTTGGACCAGTGAGATGGTTGACATTAAGTATGCCACGTAAGGGATTTAAAAACGATATTTTCTAAAAATAAAGATATAGTAGAAATAAATAACATGCAGATTTTATAAAGAAAATAAATAATCAAGATATGGATTTCTATCTTAATATGCTCCACTATTTTACTGGTGAGTCATGCGACACCCTCAGCATGTAAAATAGAAGTCTCCAACAGACTTCTAATGGGGATTAGGATCCAATCAATGTCTTAGTGTAATCTCGAGAGACTCGACCAATCACACTAAGCCCAAAAGGTAGGCAACTCTTGTTAATCACAACTCCTTGTGATTCCAATCCTATTCGACCTTCGAATCACTATGGTCTCAAGGGACTCTACCAAACATGATGTTCGGTTAAGTCAACACCATCATTACAAGATGAGTCTGATTCGATAATATACCCTCGAGGGACTCGACCAAGTATATTATGTCCTCAGGTCACTAGTGACATCTCTATATGGTAAGCAAGATAGCGAATCATGATATACGTGAGCCTTGAGGGACTCGACCAACTCAACCTACACCGAGAATCGGTCTCTACCTATACCGATGGATGGCCACGTGGGTCAATCTAATTGCCTCACGTTTACTGACTTAATATTGTCGAGAGAGGGGTTTCTTTGATTTAGTCTCCTAATTAACATGTCACACACATACATATTTAATATATATCTACATCTCATGCAAATATATATATACATATCTAGTAGGTATATAAACAATCACATATCATATGAGCAATTACATCAAATGATCATGGACCACAGCCTAATGTGATCGGGCTCGAGCCAGTGGGCCTCATCACTCATATTAAGATCTATGTGTGTAGCAGTGCATCTACATGCCTTGTGATCCATCCATCTCATCCTCGTCGGTTCCGTTGGTATCTCGATGCATCTCCATGCATCGCGATCGTCTGTCTCGTGGGTCCCGCTATCGTGTCCATGCACCCATAGATGACTTTCCTGTGAGTGGTGCCCTTCTTTTAGGCGAGCGCTGCAGCAAGTATGCCAGTAGGCGCCGCTTGCCCTTGCAGGCAAACCGGCTGCAAGCACTGCCCGCAGGCACTGTCCGCCCTTGTGGGACAATTGCCCGCACCTTGCAGCTAGGTCACTCCATCTGTGGGTGCTGTGGCCGCAAGCAGCGCCCGCGGCGTGCCAACTCTATCGATCACAAGCCTACTGCATATAGGCCGTCGGCCAACTACTATAGGTATAGCGCTTGGGCGTGCACCGATGCTATGCTGCTAGCCTGCGGTTGCCACTGTAAGCGGCTACAAGCACGCAGATCGAGCGTAGCAAGGACAGCAACTATCATTTTCCTTTCTCACTTTTGCGTCAACGATTTTGACATCAAAATATTTTCCAAAACACAACACATGCAGTTCAAAACCAATCTTTCACATGAACAACTTGGCTTTGATACAACTATTGGGAAATCTTGAGAGGCGACATCACAAGCATAATGGAAAAACAGAAAATGAAACCCCTAATTTCCCAAACATATGTTCATCATCATGTGAAGATTGGTGTGCAAAAATTTGTGAAACAAAAAATCATGTGTCAGATAGATTGTGTTATCTAGGGAGATCGTATATCCCTAAGTCCCTACAGATCTCTAGGAGAAGCTGAAAGAGGTCAAGTGCCCTCCTCTCTAGCGGTGATCGGCATAGCAGGGCTGCGACGATGCTCCTTAAAACTCTAGGCCTACTCTGAGGTGGAGAGGAGGTAGAGAATAGGAGAGGCAAGTAAAAGGTTTTAGCTTATGAACCATTGATTCCCTCCTATTTATAGAGGTCCCAAATCAACTTAACCCAAATGGGTCCTCCCATATTGGGTATTGGATCTCCATCCAACTACCCAAGCCTCTTAGATTAGTGGATCTCTATCCATAATCTCTCATGAGCTCTTAATGGATCTCATCCATAGGATCTAATAATTCAAGGGCTTATTGGATATCCAATAAGATAGCGGCTCCGACGGATATCTAATGTCCGAACCTCTACTCATCGCAATGCTTACCATATTTCTTTAACCCTCTAGGCCTAATATCGAGCTGGTTGAGAGTCATACCTGTCAGAACTCCTTCTGGCTCAGTGAATTATTATCTCTATAATAATTCACTCGACTCATCGACTATGGACGTACTAGGCCACTATGCCGTAGTCCCTAGACGATATAGGAGAATCCAATCCATTGGACTTGTTTATCCTCAGTTATCGTGTACCTATAGTCTCTTATCCATCTAATATCCCAGAGACCATATACTAGGCATAGTGTTGTCAGACCCATACGGTTTCTACTCGAGTTTCACTCTAATCGGATTCTCCCTAAGAACTTTTTCTCTCTCAATTCGAATGACCCTGGCTAGGGATTTATCTAAGCAAGAACATATAAGACATTCCTCTCATGACACCGAGAGTAGATGATCCTCTATCGACACTTAATAGTCCTCGTATGGTTGATTGCCACTCCTGATGATCGACCGTGCTAGATCTGGGACAAACAAACATATAAGTCTAGTATCAAAGAGTGGAGCACTCATATAGGACATCCTTGGTATCTCAAGTCTAAGGACCAGATATACCATTGAGACTACGGAATCATTGTCTGACAATAAGGCATCATCAACCATTCAACATTCCGTAAGTGGATCAATTAGTGAACTCATTCTCCAATGAGCACCTGTATTGTATCCCTAGTATCCCCACATAAGCAGCTATGAGACCAATTGCATCCATCGTATGGATGATGCAACACACCGCTTGAGTAACCTATGACCGAGATTATTTAAGATCTATGTTTAAAGGCGAATCGGTCTCATTATTATGATCTCATCACGATCTGATTCTCATTGCACAAATCCAAGGACATCACAATATATATATGCATATATACAATAAGTAATATAAAATGATAAAAGCCAAAATATAATAAACAAAAAGACTATGTGTCAAGTCATACATGTCATCACTCACGTGATTGGCTTGTAGGGCACATATGACTAGCACCTACATACCTTATCTGGGCAATCCTTGGACACGAATCCCTTAAGCTATATCATATACATCTCCTTCTTGAGATTGCCACTGAGGAACATAGTTTTCATGTCCATTTGCCAGATTTTATAATCATGGATTTTAGCATCGCTACATGTGAGAAGGTTTCGTCATAGTCAATACCTTGCCTTTGATGATACTCTTTAGCTACTAGCCTTGTTTTATAGGTCTCTACCTTTTCATTTACTATGATCTTCTTCTTAAATATCCACTTATAACCGATGGGTATAATACTCTCAGGTGCATCAGCTAGGTTCCAAACCTTATTGGAGTACATGGAATCCATCTTAGAATTCATGACTTCTTGCCACTTCCCAAAGTCTATACTTATAATAGCCTCTTTATAGGTCTAAGGATCAATATCCTCAATATCTTCTCCTTTAATATGTCCAACATATCTCTTGAGAGGATGAGATACCATATCGGAACTACGTATAGTCGAAACTTGTGTCCTAGGTACCTGAATAGTCTCGGGCTATGGAATGGTGCTTGAGCTAGGTTCGCCAACCTCAATCAACTCTATCATGCTCCCACTATCTCCGCTAAGAATATGTTCCTTCTCAAGGATCATCGCTCTCTTAGCTATATAGACCTTTTGGTCCTCGGGATGATAAAAATAATACCCATTAGTTTCCTTAGGGTATCCCATGAATATGCACTATTCCATCCTGGATTCCAATTTGTTGGGGTTATGTCTTTTGACGTGGGTAGGGCAGCCCCAAATCTTAACAAACGTAAGATCAAACTTCTTCCTTTTTCATATCTTATATGGAGTAGACACCATCATTTAGTTGGAATTATGTTCAGAAGGTAAGCTGCGGTCTCTAGTGTGTATCGCTAGAATGAGATGGGGAGGTCGACGAAACTCATCATGGACTACACCATGTCTAACAGTATACGATTCCTCCTTTTGAATACACTATTAAGTTAGGGTGTATAAGGAGGTGTCCATTGGGACAGAATCCTATGGTCCTTGAGGAACTGGGTGAACTTTGTACTCAAGTACTCACCTCCTCGATCTGATAAAAAAGTCTTAATACATTTTTCAATCTGATTCTCCACTTCATTCTTATACTCCCTGAATTTCTCAAAGGCCTCAAACTTATATTTCATCCAGAATACATGTCTATACTTTGAGAAATCATTAGTAAAAGTAATGAAGTAGGAATAACTACTTATGGCATGAGTAGACATGAGACCATATACATCACTATGTATGAGTTCAAGCAGCTCAATGACTCTCTCTCTAGTTCCACTAAAAGGAGAGTTAGTCAGTTTTCCATGGAGGCAAGGCTCACAAGTTGCATATGACTCATAGTCGAATAGATCTAGATATCTATCCTTTAGCAACTTTTGAATCCTTCCATCATGGATGTGACCTAGCCTATAATACCATAAGTATACATTGTTCATTTCATCTCATTTCCTCTTGGACGCAATTACATTCATGATATATGGAGCAGTGTCTAGCATAAATAAACTATTATGCAAAGATCCTTATGCCAATCTCCTAGGCTTTGCTAAAATTTGTAACAAATTATAGATGTGATAAGCTCTACCGGTATCCAATACCATGTACTATCACAAAAATCTAACAACTAGAGACTAATCATGAATGTACCTAAAGCTTCTCCAAGCTTCTATTTCACCCTCTCTGTAAGGTACTTTTTGCAGTTCCTCTTCCAATACCCATCTTTGCCATAGTGGAAGCACTGGCCTTTGGGACTTTCTTAGCAACCTTTGCTTTACCCGATCTGCCCCTACTCTTACCCTTCTTAAGGGACTTTTTTGCCTTCCTTTTCTTTCTGGTCTCACCACATAGAGAACTGGCTTCTCTTTCTTGATAATGTTCTTTATCTCCCTCAATATATTGAGGAGCTCAGAGAGAGTCACCTCAAGTTTGTTTATATTAAAATTCATTATGAATTGAGAAAAAGAATATGGTAGGGACTGAATTACAATATCTATGCATAGGTCATCCTCTAGGACCATTCCTAGACCTATGAGTTTCTCGATCCACTCAATGATCTTAAGGACATGGTTCTGAACTGGTGTCCCCTCAGTCATCCTATCACGGAAGAGACTCTTGGATATCTCATATTGCTGAGTCCTTCTTTAATCCTCAAATAATTTTCGGTGATGTAGGAGAATAGATTTGGCATCCATCTTTTGATGTTATCTCTGTAATTGAGGAGTCATGGAGGCTAACATATAACAATGGGTAAAAGTGGAGTTATCTATGTACTTCACGTAGCGAGTGATCTCATCCTCGCTTACCCTTTCCTCGGGCGTAGGCATCATTGTATCAAGGACTTATGTAATTTTCTCCGTCATGAGAATGATTCTCAGGTTGTAGAGCTAATCAGTGTAATTTGGACCAGTGAGGCAATTGACATCAAGTATGTTACATAAGATATTTGAATGCGACATATTTCTAAAAATAAAGATGTAGTAAACATAAATAACATATAGATTTTGTAAACAAAAAAAATAATTAAGATAAGGACTTCTATCTTAATCCACTCCCACTATTTTCTCACGAATCACACAACTCCCTCAAGTATGTGAATCGGAGGCCTCCAGCAAATCTCTAGTGGAGATAAGGATCTAATCAGCGTGTTAATGTAATCTCGAGTGACTCGACCAATTATGCTAAGCCCATAAAGGTAGGCAACTCTTGCCAATCACAATTCCTTGTGATTCCCATCCTATTCAGCCTCCGAACCACCATGGCCTCGAGTGACTCGATCAACCATGGTGTTCGGTTAAGTCAACACCATTGTTACAAGATGAGTCTGATTCGATAATATGCCCTCGAGTGACTCGACCAAGCATACCATGTCCTCAAGTCACCGGTGACATCTCTATGCCATAAGCAAGATAGAAAATCATGAAATAGGTGAGTCTCGAGTGACTCGATCAACTCAACATATGTCGGGAATCGTTCCTTACCTAGAACAATGGAAGGCCATATGGGTTAATCTAATTGCTGCACTTTTATCAACTTAAGATTATAAAGAGAAGGGATTTTTAATTTGGTCTCCTAATATGATGTGTCAAACACATACATATTTAATATGTATCTACATTGCACACAAATATATATATATATATAATATATGTATATATATATATATATGTATATATATATATATATGTATATATATATATATATGTATATATATAATATATATATATGTATATATATAATTATACATCAAATGAGCAATCACACCAGATGATCATGGACCACATCCTAATGTGTGATCAAGCTCGAGCTAGTGGGCCTAATCACTAACATCAAGATCTATGTGTAGCGGTGCATCTCTATGCCCTGTGATCGTCAATCTTGTCTTTATCGGTTCCGTCAGCATCTTGATACATCTCCATGCGTCGCAATCATCCATCTTGGCCTTGTGGGTCCCGCTATCGATTCTACGCTCCTACTGTGCCTCCTCATGTGATTATAACTTAATCATATGCACGCAGGGCCGATAATAAATGAGAAATAAAATGGAGGCTCATAAGCCCCAATTATAATAACAATCATAAGTACACACATCACATGATCCATGATCATTCGTCCACATGTGATGTGTACATCACATGTATGCATCATCATCATATAGGATTACTAGATAATAATAAAAATAATAATCAATTAAACCCTTTAATTAATTAATATTTTTTAAATCAGGGACATATAGGGAATTTTTTGAATTATGTGAGGTATTTTTGTAATTTGGACAAAAGGATAGAAAATATTTTCTCAAATTCATAGGGGCAAAACTATTTTTTTCGCCCAAAACTCTAACCCTCATCTCTTAGTTGTATTGCCGCCACCGCCACCCTATCGACGGCGGCCGCTATAGGAGGGGAGGGTGCGGGGGCGCGGCGCGCCTTTGCCCCTTGGCGGCTCGCTTGCGGGTGACGTCGCCCCTTGTGGGCGGGCACCCGTATAAGCACCACTACGGGTGACTCGACCACGGGTGTTGTGCCCACAGGCGGCACTGCCCCTTGAGGGCATCCTCCGCCCCTCGTAGGCATCGCCCTTACAAGCGGCTCACCTATGGGTGATGTGCCACCTACCTGTGGGTGAGTGCAGCACCTATATGACAGCCTACTTGTGGGTGCTGCCGCTGCATGCAAGCGACTTGCTTATGGGCACCCCACTCACAAGCGCCGCCACTGCATGCAAGCGGCTTGCTTGTAGGCGCGCTGCTTGCAAGTGTCACCACTGCATGTAGGCGGCTTGCCTACGGGGGCCCTACCCGCAAGCGTCGCTATTACGGGTAGGTCGCTTGCCACCTGCACGTAGGTGGCTAAGGCTGCATGCAGCCTGTGCATACAGATGGCATTGTTGCCATCAGTAAGGGCAGCATCAGTTGCTGCCCTTTCTCACTTTTGCGTCAATAATTTTGATGTCTAAAGCATTGCTAAAACACAACACACATAGTTTAAAACCAATCTTTCGCACGAACAACCTGACTTTGGTACCATTGTTGGGAAATCTAGGATGACATCATATGTGCAGTAGAAGGACATAAAACAAAAACACCAAATTTCCCAATACGTGTTCATCATCGTTCGTAGATTGGTGCACACGAGGGAGATCATACATCCCTAAATCCCTGTAGATCTGTAGGAGTGGATGAAGGAGGTTAAGCATCCTCCTCTCTAGAAGTGATCCACACAGTAGGGCTGCAACGATACTTCTCAAACCTCCTGGCCTGCTATTTGAGGAGGAAAATGGGAGAGGAGAATAAGAGGTGGCTACTAAGTGTTAGAATCGAGTCATCACTAAGAGCGGGGCGTGAATTAGTGTAGTAGACAAAATTACATCGGTTTAAAAATCTTTCGTTCAATTAAAACCAATTTCGGAAAGATGTTAACTTGAAACACATTCGTAAGAGTGTGCAGCTAAAGTAATAAGGAAGTATGACAATTTGCAATAAATGTAAATAGCAAAGTAGAAATGCAAACCAGATTTTATAGTGGTCTGGTCGTTGTGACCTACATCTACTCCTGATTCCTCTTCCATCGAGGCCACCGACATCCACTGATGATCTTCCTTCAATGGGAAAAGATCAACTGCCCTCTTATACTCTTCCTCCTTTTCACAGGTTTAGGAGACAACCCTTATAAGCCTCTCTTTTTAGACCTCACTTCTCCCTTTAGACAAACTTCTAAATACTAGGAAGAAGTGATCCTAAATCCTAAGAGAGTTACCCAATTTTTTTAAAAGTATTTTCCCCCCTTTTTCAACTCAATTTTATGCTCAATTCTTACTGCTCTATATAGGAATAGCTAGGGTATTTATAGACCTCAAATGACTTTAAAATTGGAGCCAAAAAAGGTGATGGTACCGCTAGTACCCTTGAAATTTGGAATGAGATACTTTTTGGCTCCATTTTTGAAGCATTGGGGCTTATAAATACCCTATTCTTTTCTGCATGAAAAGGGAACAAAGTGTTATTATATGTGTGAAAAATTCTAAGTGTTTGGGGTGTGAAAAGTGTTGTAAAAGTGAGAAGAGTTATCCTCCTCCCTCTCTTAGCCTTATAACCATCCAAGAAAGAGGAGTGAGACTTATAAGGATTGTCTCAAGCGATGCCACCACCGGTCCTAGTGGTGCCATCATCGTCCGTGATTACAAATGCTGAATGGGCTGTCCAATCTAGCCCAATTCTACCCTATTAAGGGCCCAGTTGGCTCCTAACTAAGTTAGTGGGATCACCTCCCAATCCTAACTCAATTTACGATTCTAACTACGACTAAGGTAAGCAATTAGTCCGGTATGTTGATTTTTGTTTCGACGATCCTCCGGTGAACTTCTCGGCGAGTCTTCTAGCGTGCTTCTGGCGAACTCCCAATGCACTCTAGGTGATCTTCCGATAAGCTTTCGGCGAGTCTTCTAGCGTGCTTCTGGCGAACTCCCAATGCACTCTAGGTGATCTTCCGATAAGCTTTCGGCGAGTCTTCTAGCGTGCTTCTGGCGAACTCCCAATGCACTCTAGGTGATCTTCCGATAAGCTTTCGGCGAGTCTTCTAGCGTGCTTCTGGCGAACTCCCAATGCACTCTAGGTGATCTTCCGATAAGCTTTCGGCGAGTCTTCTAGCGTGCTTCTGGCGAACTCCCAATGCACTCTAGGTGATCTTCCGATAAGCTTTCGGCGAGTCTTCTAGCGTGCTTCTGGCGAACTCCCAATGCACTCTAGGTGATCTTCCGATAAGCTTTCGGCGAGTCTTCTAGCGTGCTTCTGGCGAACTCCCAATGCACTCTAGGTGATCTTCCGATAAGCTTTCGGCGAGTCTTCTAGCGTGCTTCTGGCGAACTCCCAATGCACTCTAGGTGATCTTCCGATAAGCTTTCGGCGAGTCTTCTAGCGTGCTTCTGGCGAACTCCCAATGCACTCTAGGTGATCTTCCGATAAGCTTTCGGCGAGTCTTCTAGCGTGCTTCTGGCGAACTCCCAATGCACTCTAGGTGATCTTCCGATAAGCTTTCGGCGAGTCTTCTAGCGTGCTTCTGGCGAACTCCCAATGCACTCTAGGTGATCTTCCGATAAGCTTTCGGCGAGTCTTCTAGCGTGCTTCTGGCGAACTCCCAATGCACTCTAGGTGATCTTCCGATAAGCTTTCGGCGAGTCTTCTAGCGTGCTTCTGGCGAACTCCCAATGCACTCTAGGTGATCTTCCGATAAGCTTTCGGCGAGTCTTCTAGCGTGCTTCTGGCGAACTCCCAATGCACTCTAGGTGATCTTCCGATAAGCTTTCGGCGAGTCTTCTAGCGTGCTTCTGGCGAACTCCCAATGCACTCTAGGTGATCTTCCGATAAGCTTTCGGCGAGTCTTCTAGCGTGCTTCTGGCGAACTCCCAATGCACTCTAGGTGATCTTCCGATAAGCTCCTTCGATGAACTATCGGTGATCTTCCAATGAGCTTTCGGTGAGTCTTCCAAAGAACTCTCGACGATCTTCCGATGAGCTTTCGGTATATCGTCCGAATCTTCGACTCCGGCCCATCATCTGCTTTACACCTTACTGCTATCATAGTTCATCCTACACTCTTATCTCAACACATGGATTAGATCAATTATTACACATGGATTAGATCAATTGATTTCATCATCAAAATCCGAGATTTAACAATCTTCCCCTTTTTGATAATTACAACCAATCGATGAAGGAGTTAATCTTAACTCCTCCTTTCTATATGCCATACTTGAGAATATATAAACTTGAATTCACAATTGAAATTGGAAATCACATGCATTGTGCATTATTATAAATTCAAGTTATCAAGATATCAAATGCACAATTTCTTCATGCATGATAAAATATTTTAGCATAGCCTTTCATCACTACTTATATGAAATATTATTATTATTGCATTGTAATACTCAAAAGTTGATAATATTAAAAATCTGATATAATATTCGAAATTCTCAGCTTTTAAAGATATTACACCATCATAGATATCAAAGTAAACACAGAGTTTCAACATCAAAGTAGGCACGATTAGCATCATGATATGATAACATTAGCAGTGCTCAGCATTTAAAGAGATTATAACATCATAAAAATTTTTAGCATCATAAGATTACAACATTTAAAGAGATCACATTAACAATGCTTAGGATTTAAAGATATCACAACATTATAGAAATAATAAGATTACATCACCAAAGTAAGCACAAGATTACAACATCAAGGTAATCACAAAAAGAGAGGGATTTTGGGATTTCATCAACTTCTCCCACTTTGTCATCAACAAAAAGACATACATAGCTATTCAGGTGGTGGCAAGTTAAAATGTCTAAATAAGGTATTGAGTTGTTGATGAATTTGCTGCAACTTAGTTAAAATTTGATCTTGACATTGTTCAAAAAGATTTATTCGAGTCCCTATATTGTCAATAGATGAGGGGGTACTTGCTTTATAGGAGGTGTTGCCTCAAAGGGACCTATTGAAGGAGATTGAGTACCTCTAAAAATTGGTGTTTCAGGTTCTCGTTTAGGTGGGGGGGATCAATCCTTCTAAGCAATCTACTCCATATCCCATTTATAAATGTACACCTTAACCGTCGAAGTAGGTTTCTGTTTATGATATTGTATCTATCTAGTTTCATAGCTTCTTCGTCAAGTGGGATAACTATGTCATAAGCATGGATTAGTCTTGTGATCAGGCCACCGTATGAGAGCATCATCTCCTTTTTCGATAGTTCAATCATATTTTGTTGTATTAGGTAGCCAAAACAATTTTCATATCCTTTCATAATCTAATATATCGTTTCTATTTCCATTTGGTTAACTTCGTCATGATGATATTGTTTTGGAATTATAATGCTTATTAAGATATGATGAAGTAGTTTGGTGTTGAAAGGTAGTAAATGTTCATAGCTTTTCGGAAGTATAGATAAGTTAGGACTACTGAAGATGGTTCCTAAGGCTTCAGAATAAGTGGTCCCAACTGAATCTTCATCCCATTGGCCTCTAAAATAACCTCTTTCTTTTTTCGTAATTCCTATGAGGTTGCAAATTATGCTATTCGTAATGAGTGTATGATTACCTAAGAGATAAGTAGATACCCTTTCATTTTCATCTACATGTAAATTGTTGTAAAATAGCCTAACAAGCCTAGGGTAGATGGGTTCACTTATTTGAAGGATTGGGAGAATGTCTAAATTAGCAAATCATTGAATGAGTTCTAAATCACTTAATTCCTCTAAATCAACATATTTACCCTTATGAATATTCCTAGACTCTATGGATGAAAATTTAAGGGTATGTTGATTAGAATCGAAAAGTAAGGAGTCATCATTTTCATCTAATCTCCTCTTCCCTTTGTCCCTAGAGGATCTTCTAAAACTCATGGAGACTACAATTATGAAGACAAATAAGGAGCAGAAATAAGTAATACAAAGGGGGAATCAATTTGGTTTAGAGATTTACCTTAGTAGTTTTTCCTTCTAGTGATCTCCAAAAGGATGTCGGAGATTGATCCTTGTTTTAGGAGGAAGTGGGGGTTTTTGAGTTGCTAGAGGGAGAGCAAGAGGTTTGGTGCTATTTGGAGAAGTGTAGAATGGGTTGGGGTCGGTTCTATCGCCGACCCTAACTTGTTGTTTATAAAGGGCAAGTTGCGAGTGGTGGCACCATCAACTGAGCAGTGCTACCGCCTACCACCCATGATAACTAGCGGTGCTACCACCAACTGGGCGGTGCCACTGCCTATAGGAAGTGAGCACTGCCCGCATTGTGGTGTGGTGTGGTGTTGACATTTGGTGATTCCAACCTGCAAGATTTTTATCATTGTGAAGTACAAACACTCGTTTCCACACATATTATCATGTAAAATTCCCATCATAAGAGGAGAAGATTCGTACTCAAACATCATATAAAACTCGTATGGAAAAATGTATACCATAAGTTCATGATTCATCATATAAAATTTTTACACAAACATCATATAAAACTCGAATGAAAAAATGCATATGGCTCATTGCGGATACTATAAGTTCATGATTCAAGTGAGTGATCTTGTAAAATAGAAAATCAAGAAAGTCCAAAAATAAAATTTAACAAATTCATGTATTCGGACAATTTAACATCCCTAATTCCCTTCTAATGAAATCAAATTATTCTTCATTTAAAGGTTTTGTAAAGATATCGGCCAATTGATGTTTCGTATCAACAAAATCTAAGATTACATCATGATTATTAATAATATCTCATATAAAGTGATACCTAATATCAATGTGTTTAGTTCTAGAGTGTTGAATAGGATTTTTTGTTAAACATATTAGACCTGTATTGTCATATTTTATAGGAATATTCTTAAGATAAATTTTATAATCTTCTAATGTATTTTTCATCCATACAACTTGTGCACAACATGCACTAGCCGCAATGTATTCGACTTCGATTGTGGATAGTGCAACCGAGTTTTATTTTTTGGAGGACCGAGAGATAAGTGCGTCTCCTAAAAATTGATACGTTTCGGATGCTCTTTCTATCTATTCGGCACCCAGCAAAATCAGCATCGGCATAACCAATCAATTCAAAATTTTTTGATTTTAGATACTATAATCCTAATTTAGGAGTTCCTTTTAGGTATCTAAAAATCCTTTTGACAGCTTTTAAATGAGACTACTTGGGGTTAGATTGAAATCTAGCACAAAGTCCTATACTAAATATGATATCCGGTCTAGTTGCGGTGAGGTATAGTAAACTACCTATCATACCCTATAGGCTTTTTTATCAAAGATTTCTCCACCTTCGTTAATGTCTAACTTAGTGGAGGTACTCATAAGAGTATTGATAGCCTTTGAACTATCCATATTAAACCGTTTTAGTAAGTCTAATGTATATTTTGTTTGACTAATAAAAATACCATCCTTATGTTGTTTGATTTGTAAGCCTAAAAAGAAGGTTAGCTCCCCCATTAGGTTTATTTCAAACTCTAGACTCATGCTTTTGGCAAACGATTCACATGAGGATTCATTTGTAGAGCCAAAAATAATATCATCAACATAAATTTGAACAATAAGAAAATTATTTTCAAAATTTTTTATAAACAATGTAGTATCGACCTCGCCTTTAGAGAAATTATTTTGAATAAGAAAAGAGCTAAGTCTCTCATACCAAGCCCTTGGGGCTTGTTTAAAACCATAGAGAGCTTTAGTCAATTTACACACATGATTTGAGAACTTATCATTCTCAAATCCGGGAGGTTGTTCAACATAAACTTCTTTGAAAATAAAGCCATTAAGAAAAGCACTTTTAACATCAATTTGAAACAACTTAAAATTATTACTACTAGCATAGGTAGGAGCATCTTTATGGCTTCTAATTGTGCCACAAGAGTGAAGGTTTCTTCATAATTAATACATTCTTCTTGGTTGAAACCTTTGGCCACTAATCTAGCCTTGTTTCTAACCACGATACCAAATTCATCTTGTTTCTAAAGACCTATTTAGTACCAATAACTAAATGGTCATTTGGCCTTGGAACAAGCTTCCACACCTCATTTTTCTCAAATTGATTAACTCTTCTTGCATTGCGATAACCATAAATTATCTTTCAAGGCCTCGTCAATGCATTAAGGTTCAATTTGGGAGAGAAAAGCGGCGTTGGCATAAAAACTCTTAAGAGAAGAATGAGTTTGAACCCCTTTAGATGTATCTCCTATGATTAGCTCCTTGGGATGAGCATCTACATACTTTCATTCCTTAGATAAAGATATTTCGAAAGAAGATGCATCCAAGTTGCTAGATAGAGAAAGGGATTCATTTAAATTCAAAGCATCAAAATTAAGATCATCAGCAAAATCATTTTTCTTAACTTCGGAAATTTCATTAAAAACCATATGAATAGACTCTTCTATATCCAAAGTTCTTTTGTTAAAGATACGAAAAGCCTTAGAAATAAAAAAATAACCAAGAAAAATTCCTTCATCAGATTTTACATCAAACTTTCCTAAGGTATTTTTTTCATTCAAAATAAAACATTTACACCCGAAAACTTTAAAGTATGAAACGTTGGTTTTTTTGTTGTTCCACTCATAAAGGAGTTTTGGAAAGTAATGGTCTTACTAAAACCCTATTCATAACATAGCATATCGTATTTACGGTTTCAACCCAAAAATATTTGGATAGGCTATGTTCATTTAATATGGTTCTTGTCATTTCTTGTAAGTTTCTATTTTTTCTTTCTACTACCCTATTTTGTTGAGGATTTCTCGGAGTAGAGAAATTGTGGTTGTATCCATTAGATTCACAAAAGTCTTGGAAATCACGGTTTTGAAATTCACCACAATGATCATTTTGAATTGATGAAATCATAAAACCCTTTTCGTTTTGAATAAGTTTACAAAACTTAGAGAAATACCTAAAGCAATCACTTTTGTGTGCCAAAAAGTAAGCCCATGTGTATCTATTATAATCATCCATGATAACAAAGGCATATTTGTTGCCTCCTAGGTTTGATGTAGTAATTGGTTCGAACAAGTCCATATGGATCAATTGCAATGGTTTAAAGGTGCTTATTTGGTTCTTTGGTTTGAAACTGCCTTTTATTTGTTTTCCTAGTTGACATGCATCACACACATTATCTTTAATGAACTTAATGTGAGAAATTCCTCTTATAAGTTCTTTAGATGAAATTTGAGAGATTAGTTTCATGCTAGCATGACCTAATCTTCTATCCCAAAGCCAAGCATCATCATTTAAAACCAAAAAGACATATTTCATTACAAAGATCATCAATGTTGATAGTGTATACATTATTTTATTTTAGGGCAATCGTAGATGTGTTTTTGTATGGTTTTTCTATAATACAAGCATTAGCTTCAAATTTAACAATATATCCTTTATCACATAATTGACTAATCCTCAAAAGGTTATACTTTAAGCTATCAACCAACAACACATCTTCAATAAAAAGGTTGGATTTATTACCTATGGTTCCTTTGTCAATGATTTTACCCTTGTTGTTATCTCCAAAGGTGACATATTCTTCGTCTAGGCTAGTGAGCTTAGAGAATTGAGATGGATCTCTGGTCATATGCCTTGAGCATCTACTATCAAGGTACCATCTCTTGCTCCTAGCTTATGATGGTATATTTTTCTATAAAAAAGATGATTTTTAGGTACCCATTTGACCTTGGGTGCCTTAAAAATTAATCTACATAACTTATTATGTTGCATTAAGTCATTTGAGGTTCTTTTAGGAACCCAAATCAATTTATGTGGACTGTATCTCTTAAGTGGACATTTATAGGCAACATGTTTGAGTTTGCAATAAAAGTTGCATTTGGTATGAGGTGATACATGCAAGGTGAGAGCTACTCATAAATCCGATTCCGCCTCTTCTATGAACATGACCCTTATTGGCAAGGATCATGTTTAAGGACTTGCTACCAACCTCAAATTTTTCTAAGGTTTCTTTGAGTAGCAAGATTTCCTTTTGAAGTATTTCTAGTCCATCACATTACGTACATGGAGCTAAACTATCATTGTACTTAACTTTTAATCTATCGAAATCACTAACAAGAGAAGCATGCTCCTTTTTCAATAATTTATATTTTTTACTAATTAATTTGTATTCATTAAATAAATCATGACAAGCATTTAATAGTTCATCAAAGGATAAATTTGCATTAAATGAACTACTTACCTCATCTCCAATAGCCATTAGTGCATAGTGAGCAACTTGCTCGGTGTTGGTTAGCTCCTCTTCTTCGGATGCACTTGAGTCATCCCAAGTTGCTTTAAGAGCCTTCTTCTTCTTTGGTTGCTTCCTCTTTGCTTGGGGGTATTCACTCTTGAAGTGTCCCAACTTCTTGCATTCATAGCATGTTACTTGTTCTTTCTTGGGTTCAATTTTATTTTTAATATCATTTTTAAATTTATTTCTTTTTATAAATTTTTTGAACTTTTTTGTCAAGAGTGTCAAGTCTTCATCAAAGTCCTCATCACTTAAATTTTCTTTAAAGTGGTCTTCTTAAGTTCTTAGTGTCATATCCTTCCTATTCTTTGGGAGGTTGTTCTCAAGCTCTTCATGAGCATTACAAGTCATCTCATAGGTCATCAGTGACTCGATTAGTTCTTCAAGAAGAAAGTTATTTAAATCTTTGATATCTTGAATGACCGTGACTTTAGGGTCCCAACTCTTTAGAAGGGATCTTAAAATTTTATTAAAAAGTTCAAAATTTGAAAAAAACTTTCACCAAGTCCTTTTAGACCATTGTCGACATCCGTAAATCGGGTGTACTTGTCTCCAGTGGTCTCACTCAGTTTCATCCGAAACAACTCATAAGTGTGCACTAAAAGATTAATTTTCGGCTCCTTTACTCTACTAGTGTCTTCGTGAGTAACTTCGAGTGTGTGCCAAATATCAAAAGTCATTTCACAAATCGACACTCGATTGAACTCGTTTTTATCCAAAGCACAAAACAAGGCATTCATAGCCTTCGCATTTGGAGCGAAAGTCTTCTCCAACTCATTCTAATCATTTATTGGAAGAGAAGACTTTTGAAAACCATTTTTGATAATGTTCCATAACTCAAAATCCATAGAAGTAAAAAAGATCCTCATTCTAGTCTTCCAATATGTGTAATCCATCCCATTGAACATGGGAGGACGTATGATTGAATGACCCTCTTGGTTGTCAGCAAATGTCATCTCTCTTGGGTTTTAAACCAAATGAGAGTGACCTTGCTCTGATACCAATTGTTAGGATCAAGAGTGGCACTAAGAGGGGGGCGGGGGGGGGGGGGGGGTGGGGGGGTGAATTAGTGCAGTAGAAAATTCTTCGATTTCATATAAAGTTCATCGCGAATCAAATCATTTTGGAAAGATGTTGAACTTAAAACTTTCATAAGAATGTAAGAAGAAGCTTAAGGAGGTTTGCAGTAAAGTAAATTATACAAAAAGAAAAGCAAATTAAAATTTAGAGTGGTTTGATCAATGAGACCTCTATCCACTTCAAATTTCTCTACTGTCAAGATCACCGGCATCCACTAAAGGACTTCCTTCAATAGGCAAAGACCAACCACCATTTGCAACTCTTTCTTCTTTTATTGGGTTTAGGAGACAACCCTTACAAGTCTCACTCCTCTTTCTTGGATGGTTACAAGGCTAAGAGATGGAGGAGGAGAACCCTTCTCACTTTTACAACACTTTTCACACTATAAACATTTAGAATTTTTCACACATATAATAGCACTTTGTTCCCTTTTCATGCAGAAAAGGGTGGGGTATTTATAGGCCCTAATGGCTGAAAAAATGGAGCCAAACCGTGTCTCATCCCAGATTTTCGGGGTATTAGTGGTACCACCACTTGCTGTCTAACATTGGGTAGTATAACCGCTTAGTCTGGCCAGTACTATTGCTTGACAGAGTTCGGAGATTGAGCTCTAGCAGTACCACTGCTTGACAAGGGCGATACCACCGTTGGCAGCATTAACTGCCAGTAGTACCATCGCCTAGAACTCCTGGGAGACCGAGTCTCAAGTGGTGCCACCACCGATCCTAGCGGTGCCACCGTCGGTCCTAGCGGTGCCACCATCGGCCGTGATTACAAATGTTGAATGGGTTATCCAATCCTGTCTAATTTAGCCCTATTAAGGGCCTAGTTGGCCCCTAACTGAGTTAGTGGGATCACCTCCCAATCCTAACTCAATTTACGATTCTAACTACGATTAAGGCAAGCAATTAGTCTGGTATGTCGATTTTTCTTTCGGTGATCCTCCGGAGAACTTCTCAGCGATTCCAACGTGCTTCCGGCGAACTCCTGATGTACTCTCGGTGATCTTCCGATGAGCTTTCGGTGAGTCTTCCGACAAACTCTTGGCGATCTTTCGATGAGCTTTCGGCAAGTCTTCCGACGAGCTTTCGACGAGTCTTCCGGTATATCATTCGAATTTTTAACTCTGACCCATCATTTGCTTTACACCTTATCACTATCATAGTTAATCCTGCATACTTATCTTAACACATGGATTAGATCAAATAATTTACCAATTGATTTCATCAACAAAATCTGAGATTCAACACCACCACCTAGACTGGTGGTACCACTGCCTGACACAATCTCGGAGACTATGCCATCGATGGTTTCATCAGTTTAAGTCACTATTTGGGCCTTTCACATGGCCCAACATAGCCCAAACTTGAGTCCAATTGGCTCCTAATTGAGTTGGCATAATTCCAACCCAATTACGCCTAAAACCTACTTCGATCGAGACAATTATTACAAAGCTTGAATCAAATGTTGTCTAGCATGTCATTGGTTCATCGATGCTTAGTCCGATTTTTTGGTGCATCGTCTTCTCTTACGGTCTATTACCTAATCGGCTAGTTGACCTCCACAACTACGATTTCCTTAACGCAATTTTCGCTCTTCTTAGTTTGATGCCGGAACCCATGGCCTGAAGTCTTCTATCGATACGTCGACTGATCCTCCGGCTCGACGTCCAATCTTCTGACATGTTCCACTCTGGCCCAACATGATTCTTCTTGCTTTAATTATCTCTCCCTAATCGAAGCTTCCTGCGTCACTCAAAACGCAGATCAGATGATAAACACTATTAATTGGTTTCATAATCAAAATCCAAGATTCAACAATCTCCCCCTTTTTGATGATAACAACCAATTAATGATGAAGTTAATCTTAACTCCCCCTATCAATATGTTTTATTGATAGAACCTTAAAATTCAAAAAATCATGCAATGTTTTAAAAAATAAAAGTACTTCAATATTGCATGCATCATGAATATTGACATAACCAATTTATCATATCATTGCATGCAACATAAACTCATGCATAATCAAAATATCCAAGTACATCATCCCATGCATGATTGTCATCATGACTTCTCCCCCCTTTGTCATCAACAAAAAGAAGTGTAACAATCAAGTTTTAGATATACGAGTTTTACAACATACAAGCTAGTTTGCAATTTTAGCTTCTTTTTTGAGATATGCAAGTTTGCAAGTTTTGCTTCTTGGGATAGGCAAGATAGCACTTTTGTTTCTCTTGAGATTGCAAGCTAGCAATTCTTTATGATATTCAGGATAGCAAGTTCTCTCTTCTCTTTTGAGAAGTGCTAAGCTAGTAATTTTGCTTCTACTTGAGATATGCAAGCTAGTAATTCTTGTTTCTATTTTGAGATGAGTAAGCTAGCAAGTTATAGATATGCAAGCTAGTAAGATAGCAAGTTTTACATCAAGCAAACTAACAAATTTTGCATCATGAAAGCTAGCAAATTTTACATCATTTTAGAACATGCAAGCTAGTGAGTTCTTTCTCCCCCTTTGTCATTGTCAAAAAGAAGAGAAGAATACAATTTTATAATTCTTTTCCCTTTACAATAATTTTCACATTATGACAAAGATAAGTTTAAATCAAATGCGATGAGGTATACAATTTATGAATATTATCTTAAATAAATCATGACATGAAAGATATAATATCATAGATTATTTGAATACCAAGAGACATGATTCATATAGAAAATTTTCTCTTAAATAAAATGCAAGAATTATATAAGAATAAAGAGCAAGAGATCCTGATTCATAAAAGAAAATCTCAAATTAAGAAATCAAGAGAATGTTCATGATTCGATTGGAAAAAAAATCTAATTTAGATTCAAATAATCAAATCATCAAAATCATTTTCAAGATATTTAAAATAACATAAATTGATTTATCAATCTCTTGAGATGCTAGTAATTTTTTTTCTCCCAATTTTCATTGTAAACAAGAAAGAAGAAGAGGAAAAAATTTTAATGGTGTAATTCATTTCCTTCTTACATCAATGCTCTAAGCATCACATAAACACAAAGGTAATCATATGAAAATCATGATATAAAATATGAAAGATCAATTCATAAATAATTCATCTTGACAAATCTCCTTTTTAGTAAATAACAAAAAGAAATATTAGGAGATTAAATAGTCAATGATCTTCAAAGGTAATCTTATGTTATAAATTATGAGAAATCAAAAGAAAAATCATAATTCATTTGGATAAATCTTAATAAGAAGATACGAGAACACATAATAAGAGATCTTGATTCATAAATGATTTTAAGTTATAAATCTCGAGAAATCAAGATCATGATTTTGATAAAACCTATTAAATTCAAATCATCAAAATCAATTTCATGGTTCATAAAATTCATGACATAAATAGATTAATTAATAAGGATCTCTAAGATGAAAACTCGATAAGATAGAGATTGAGAAGTTTTTAAGTAAAATGTATTCCCTTTTTATTTCATGCAAGCATGTCTTTGTCTTTTATGCCAAATAAAAATATGCATCATCGTTTAAAAGCAAAATTCATCACGACAATGATCAATAGTATAATATAAAATTATTATTAATTCAAATTCTCATGTATAGTATAAAATCATCAAGCATGGTATCAAAACTTTTAACATTTTCATTACGTCTTATATCATTATGCAACATTAAATTATCAAACATGATTTCATTAAACATAGAGCATTTTCAATCAAAATCAAAATTCGAATAAAGTAAAGGAGTTTCATTTGAATTATTTACCTTATTGTCGAGAGTCACCAAAGTGAAGTTTGCCACTTCATCTTCATCGTCTGCTCTTCATCTTTGGATGCACTCGTTTCATCCCAAGTAGCCTTGAATACTCTCTTCTTCTTTAACAACTTCTTTTTAAGTTCATTTTATTCTTTAATTCTTGTTTCATAAACTTTTTAAATTTTATAGTGAGAAGTTCAAAATCAAAATCAAAATCAAAATCAAAATCAAAATCAAAATCAAAATCAAAATCAAAATCAAAATCAAAATCAAAATCAAAATCAAAATCAAAATCAAAATCAAAATCAAAATCAAAATCAAAATCAAAATCAAAATCAAAATCAAAATCAAAATCAAAATCAAAATCAAAATCAAAATCAAAATCAAAATCAAAATCAAAATCAAAATCAAAATCAAAATCAAAATCAAAATCAAAATCAAAATCAAAATCAAAATCAAAATCAAAATCAAAATCAAAATCAAAATCAAAATCAAAATCAAAATCAAAATCAAAATCAAAATCAAAATCAAAATCAAAATCAAAATCAAAATCAAAATCAAAATCAAAATCAAAATCAAAATCAAAATCAAAATCAAAATCAAAATCAAAATCAAAATCAAAATCAAAATCAAAATCAAAATCAAAATCAAAATCAAAATCAAAATCAAAATCAAAATCAAAATCAAAATCAAAATCAAATTCTAAAACATATGTAGAATTAATTTTATTAGGTGTACAAGCATTAGATTTAAATCTAAAATTTTATTCCTTTATCATAAAATATATAATTGTCATGATCATTTTTTCAAAATAACTAAAAAAAGCATGATATATATATATATTATAATTTTTTTAATTTTTTTTAAATTGTTTTACTAACTAATTTAAAATAACTCATGAAAAAGCATTAAGTAATTTCGAAATAAAGTAAAGGAGTTTCATTTGAATTATTTACCTTATTGTCGAGAGTCACCAAAGTGAAGTTTGCCACTTCATCTTCATCGGTCTGCTCTTCATCTTTGGATGCACTCGTTTCATCCCAAGTAGCCTTGAATACTCTCTCTTAACAACTTCTTTTTAAGTTCATTTTTATTCTTTAATTCTTGTTTCATAAACTTTTTAAATTTTATAGTGAGAAGTTCAAAGTCATCATCATCATCACTTGAGTTATCACTCAAGTGGTATTCTATTGTTCGAAGTATTAAATCCTTCTTGTTCTTTGGAAAGTAGTTCTCATGTTCATCATATGCTATACAACTCATTTCATAGGTCATTAAAGACTCGATAAGTTCTTCAAGTTAAAAATAATTCAAATCATTGGCCTCATGGATGGCCGTTACTTTAGGGTCCCAACTCTTTAGAAAGGATCTCAATATTTTGTTAATGAGTTCAAAGTTAGAAAAACCTTTACCAAGCACTTTTAGGCTGTTGATAACATCTATAAACCTGGTGTATATGTCTCCAATGGTCTCACTTAGTTCCATTCGAAATAATTCAAAATCATGCATCAAAAAATTGATTTTCGAATCTTGAACTTTACTAGTGCCTTCGCGTGTGATTTCAAGTGTATGCCAAATGTCAAAAGCTATTTCATAAAAAGAAACTCAATTGAATTTAGTTTTATCCAAAGCACAAAACACGACATTCATATCCTTGGCATTTAAAGATAAAGTCTTCTTCTCCAAATCATTTCAATCGTTCATTGGAAGAGAAGACTTTTGAAATTCATTTTCAATAATATTCTATAAATCAAGGTTGAAGAAAAGCAAGAAAACTCTCATTCGAGTTTTCTAATAAGTGTAGTCTGTCCCAATGAACATGGGAGGATGAACAATAAAAAAACCCTTTTGAAAGTAAAAAAGAGCCATTTCTCTTGAGTGTTAAACCAAACAAGAAAATCATAGCTCTAATACTAATTGTTAGGATCGAGTTAGCACTAAGAGGGGGGGTGAATTAGTGCAGCGAATAAAATTACATTGGTTCAAAAATCTTTTGTTCGATTAAAATTGATTTGGGAAAGATGTTAACTTGAAACACGTTTGTAAGAGTGTGCAACTAAAGTAATAAGGAAGTATGGCAGTTTGTAATAAATGTAAATAGCAAATTAGAAATGCAAATCAGATTTTATAGTGGTTTAGTCGTTGTGACCTATATCGACTCCCAATTCCTCTTCCATCAAGGCCACCGATATCCACTAACGATCTTCCTTCAATGGGCAAAGATTAAGTACCCTTTTACACTCTTCCTCCTTTTCATGAGTTTAGGTGACAACCCTTATAAGCCTCTCTTTTTAGACCTCACTTTTCCCTTTAGACAAACTTCTAAATAATAGGAAGAAGTGATCCTAAATCCTAAAAGAGTTTCCCAATTTTTTTCTCAAGTATTTTTTCCCCTTTTTCAACTCAATTTCATGCTCAATTCTTGCTACTCCATTCAGGAATAGCTGGGGTATGTTTAGAACCAAATGATTTCAAAATTGGAGCAAAATAAGGTCTTAGCCTGGGTCCTAGTGGTACCACCGCTTATAGCACTAACACTAGGTGGTACCAGCGCCTAGTCAAATTGTACCACCACTTGGGAGACTATGTCTGGGTGGTACCATCACCCACACTAGTGGTACCACCACCTGACAGTCTCGGAGACTGAGTCTAGAGAGTACCACGGCTTGACATAGTCTCAAAGATTGTGACACCGATGGTTTCATCAGTTTGGGTCATTGTTTGGGCCTTTCATATGGCCCAACATAGCCCAAACTTAGGCCCAATTGGCCCTTAATTGAGCTGGCCCAATTCTAACCCAATTACACCTAAAACCTATTTCAATCTAGACAATTATTACGAAGCTTGAATCAAATGTTGTCTGGCATATTATTGGTTCATCGATGCTTCATCCAATTCTTCGGCGCATCATCCTCTCTTATGGCCTATTACCTAATCAGTCAGTTGACCTCTGTAACTCTAATTTCCTTAGTACAATTTTCACTCTTCTTGGCCTGATACCCAACCTATGGCCCGAATCCTTCTGTCGATATGTCGACCGATCCTCTAGCTCGACGTCCAATCTTCTGATATATTTTACTTCAGCCCAACATGATTCTTCCTACTTTAATTATCTCTCCCTGATCAAAGTTCCTATATCACTCAAAACATAGATCAGATTATAAACACTATCAATTAGTTTCATCATCAAAATCTGAGATTCAACACTAAGAAGCCCTTACCAATGGGCCTTTAGTTCCCTCTTATTTATAGAGGCCCTTAGTTAACCCTAATAGATCCTACCCTATTGGTTATTGGATCTCTATCTAATTACCCAAGCCTCTTAGATTAGTAAGTCTCTATCCAATAATCTCTTATTAGCTCTTATTGGATCTCATCTACGAGATTTAATAATTTAGGGGCTTATTGGATATCCAATAAATAAGATAGGGGCTTTAATTGATATCTTATATCCAAACCTCTACTCATCGCATCACCCCTCTAGGCTCAATATTGAGCTGGCCATGTGTCATTCCTATCAGAACTCCTTCTGGCTTATTGAATTATTATCTTCGTAATAATTCACTCGACTTATCGACTACGGATATACTAAGCCACTACGTCGTAGTCCCCAAAAGATATCGGGGAATACAATCCTTTAGACCTATATATCCTCAGTTATCATGTACTTATAGTCCCTCAACCATTGAATATCACAAAGACCATATATTGGGCATGGTGTTGTCAGACCTATATAGTTTCTCCTCGAGTCTCGCTCTAATCGAATTCTCCCGGAGAACTCTCTCTCTCAATCTGAATGACATTGGCTAAGGATTTATTTGAGTAAGAATATACGGGATATTCCTCTCATGATACTGGGAGCGGAAGATCCTCTATCGACACTCAATAACCCTCGTAAAGTTGGCTGCCACGCCTAATAACTAGCTATACTAGATTTGAAACTTCTAAACCTATAAGTTTAGTATCAAAGAATGGAGTACTCATACAAGGCATCCTTGGTGTCTCAAGTCTAAGGACTAGATATATAACTAAGACTACAGAATCACTATTTGACAATAAGGCATCATCAACTATCCAGTATTCCATGAGCGGATCAATTAGTAAACTCATTCTCTAATGAGAACCTGCAATGTATCCTTAGTGTCCCTCTCGAGTAATCTTTAATCGAGATTATTTAGGGTCTGTCTTTAAAAGTGAATCGGTCTCATTATCGTGATCTTATCCCGATCTAATTTTTATTACACAGATCCAAAGACATCATAATATATACATGTGTATGTGCAACAATCAATATAAAGTGATAAAATATCAAAATATAATAAGCAAAAAGACTGCGTATTAAGTCACACATGCCATCACTCATGTGATTAGCTTGTAGGGCACCTATGACTAGTAGAAATATCTAGAGTGCCTTATTCATTTATAGTAGGCAGTTTAATGTATGCTACGGTTTGTACTAGGCCAAATATAGCTCATGCAGTTGGAGTTGTCAACCGATTTCTTTCTAATCTTGGTAAGGAACATTGGACAATAGTAAAATGGATATTAAGATATCTAAGAGGTACTTCCAGGTTGTGTTTATGTTTTGGCAGTGAAGAACCTATGTTAGAGGGGTACACAGATGCAGACATGACAGGTGATATTGATTCCAAGAAGTCCACTTCGGGATTCTTGATGACATTTGTAAGGGGAGTAGTCTCTTGGTAGTCTAAGTTATAGAATTGTGTTGCTCTATCAACCACAGAAGTAGAATATATACAATTGCTGAAGCTTGCAAAAAAACTTAATGGATGAAAAAGTTTCTACAAGAATTGGGCTTGAAACACGAAGGATATACTATTTACTATGACAATCAGAGTGCCATTTATCTCTCCAAGAATTCAACGTACCATTCAAGTGTTAGAATCTCGGATTTTAATGATGAAACCAATTGATAGTGTTTGTGATCTAATCTGCATTTTGAGTGATGCAAAACTAGCTTCATTCAAGGAGAGGCAAATTGATTAAAGTAGGAGGAATTGGACATTGGGCCAGAGTGAACATATTAGAAGATTGAACGTTGGGCTGGAGGATCAGTCAACGTGTCGGCAGAAGGCTTCATGCCATGAATTTAGGCATCGAGCCGAAGGAGCGAACATTGCAACAAGGAGATCAGGGTTGCGGAGGTCAACATGCCGATTGGGCAAAAGGACGCAAAAGAGGATGATGCGCCGAAGGATTGGACGAAGCAATGATGAACCAATGACATGTCGGACAAAGGATTCATGCTTTGTAATCATTTGTCTAAGATTGAAGTAATTTAGGAGGCTAATTGAGTTAGCTTTTGGTATAATTATGCTCACTCAATTAGGGGCCAATTGGGCTTAAATTAGGACTGATTTGGGCTCATTGAGAGGCCAATTCAATGACCCAAATGTTGGGTCAGGCGGTGGCACCACCAGAACAGGCGGTAGAACCACTTGTGAGTTGGAAAACTTGAAAAACTCGGTCTCCGAGACTGTGAAGCGGTGATACCGCCTAGTGTCAGGCTACAGGTGGTGGTACCCCCCAATGCAAGCGGTGGTACCCCAATGTAGGCCAATACCCCGAAATATGAGGATGTGATACTTTTTGGCTCCAATTCTGAAACCATTAGGGCTTATAAATACCCCACCCTTTTTTGCATGAAAGGGTAACTAAAGTGTTGATATAATCTTGAATTCTTGAGGTATTAAAAGAGTTGTAAAAGTGCAAAGAGTCCTCCCCTCCCTCTCTTAGCTTTGTAACCATCGAAGAAAGAGGAGTGAGACTTGTAAGAGTTATCTCCTAAACCTGGTAAAAGGAGAAAGAGCTGTAAAAGGTGGTTGGTCTTCACCTATTGAAGGAAGGCTATTAGTGGACGCCGGTGACCTCGACGGAGGAGGAATCTGAAGTGGATATAGGACACAACAACCGAACCACTATAAATTCTAGTTTGTATTTTGTCTTGAGCAATTTACCTTTATTGCGAACTGCTTTACCTTCTTATTGCTTTCTCTACACTCCAATATGCTTTCAAGTCAATATCTTTACGAAATAGTTTTCGCCGGAATCGGGTTTAATTCAAACGAAGACTTTTGAAATTGATAATTTTTCCCCTGCACTAATTCACCCCCCCTCTTAGTGCCGCTCTTGATCCTAACAAAGACTAGGGCATGCTTTTATGAAATCAAATCACTTAAATGAAACAAAAATGAGAGAATGCATGTTTCTTGAAAATATGTCTAAAGTTTGTCAATTTTTTTTTTCGACATGTGATTCATAGTGATGAATTTATTTTATGATTGTCTCCTAAATTATGAAAATTAATTTGATGATTTGTCAATTTGAATGTTTTGAAAATAAATGTTTGTATCATATTTGATGATTTTACATTTTGAAACTATGTATGATGAGTTGAAGCAATAATGGTTTGAATGCACGAATCGATAATCTTTTTACCATACGAATTATGATTCCTTCACTTGATACTTAAAAGTTTTTTTGAGATATTATGCATAAATAAAGTTCTTGTGTGAATCTATCTATGTTGCCTTCATTGAATTTTTTGAAAAGTGATTTTGATGATGATGTTGGATTTATTTTCATATGACTCATTTTGCTAATAAGATGATATATCCAACTAAATCATTTATCACATTTATGACTTATGATATATTTAATATAAAACATCTTTCTTGATACATGTATGATTTACTCTTTTATTAAAGAGATTATTTATTCAAATGAATCATAATGTTTTCCACAACTTGAGATGATTGCTTTGATGTTTGGAACATTGTAAACATAAATTGATTTCTCTTTCATGTTTCGAGACTCACTTGTATTATGATTGTATATCTCATTACCAGTTATTCTCTTGATATATTTCATGTGATGATTTGAAAAATGATGTAATGGAAAAAGTTTTGCACTATTGTATATCTCATCAGTAAATTATTTCACTTGTTATTTTTTTTTCATGAACTATATCTCGTCAAGAAAATAAATGATGAATGTTTGGTACCAACAATCATGAAGTGATAAATGTTTTAAAATATTGATTTAATGGTATCATGATCAAAATATTGATTTAATGCATGAAGTGATAAAAGTTAAAAATTTTAATGTCTTAGCATCATGAATATTATGCTCGAAATAATGTATCATGAATACTTATGATATGCCAATAGTGATGATTCATTTTTGGTATCATGCATGAAGGATGAAATGTAAGGTTTTGAAATTGTGCATGTTTTAATTTAAAACTATAATGATGCACAAACATATTAAAAAAAGATTGATACTTTACCTTTGTCATGATTTGAAAATTGATGTAAAGGGAAAAGAATTATAATATTATATTCTTCCCTTCATTTTGACAATGACGAAGGGGGAGAAAAGTTGTTTCCTTGAACATCTCAAATATTGCTAGCTTACATTTTTTTTAAAAAAAAGATGTAAAACTTGCTAAATTTGCTAGCTTATAAATTGTGAGAAGAAAAACTTAGTAAGAAGCAAAATTGCTAGCTTATTCTAAAATGATGCATTGCTATCTTGCTAGTTTGCCATATTGCATTCTTTTTCGAAAGCTTGCTAGCTTTCATACTTCAAAGAGAAGTAACACTTGCCAAATTGCTAGTTTGTATGTTGCAAAAATAATGTAAAATTTTTGCTAGCTTGCGCTTTGCAAAGGAAGCAAAAATCACACTTCTCAGAAGAAATAACTTGCTATCTTGAATATCACAAAAAATTACTAGCTTGTCTATCATAAGAAGCAAAAATGTAAATTTGTAAAATTTGTAATCTTGCATATCTTTAAAATTAATGATGATTTGGTGATTATGCATATTGTAAAAGGATAAAAATTTGCTAGCTTATTCTAAAATGTTGTAAAACGTGCATATCTCAAATACTTGATAGTTGCACTTCTTCTTTTTGTTGATGACAAAGGGGGAGAAGATGTGATGATAAGTTAAATCATGCATGGAATGATGTATTGAAAATTTTGATTATGCATGATTTTATGATGATATGTTGCTTAGATTAATGATTAAAATTGCCTTGAATTCATTTTGAATTCAAGGTTCATCTCACATATGACATATTGATAGAGGGATTTAAGGCTAACTCCGTCGTCAATTGGTTGTCATTATTAAAAATGGGGAGATTGTTGAATCGCGGATTTTGATGATGAAACCAATTAATAGTGTTTATGATATAATCTGCATTTTGAGTGATGTAGGACTAGTTTGATCAAGGAGAGGTAAATTGATTAAAGTAGGAGGAATTGGACATTGGGCCGGAGTGAACATGTTAGAAGATTGGATGTCAGGTTGGAGGATCAGTCGACGTGTCGGCAGAAGGCTTTGTGCCATGAATTCGGGCATCGGGCCGAAGGAGCGGACATTGCGCTAAAAAGATCAAGGTTGTGGAGGTCAACATGCCGATTGGACAAAAGGACGCAAAAGAGGATGATATGCCGAAGGATTGGACGAAGCGCCGATGAACTAATAACATACCGGACAAAGGTTTTATGCTTTGTAATCATTTGTCTAAGATCGAAGTAGTTTAGGAGGCTAATTGAGTTAGCTTTTGATGTAATCATACTAACTCAATTAGGGGCCAATTGAGCATAAATTAGGACTGATTTGGGCTCATTGAGAAGTTAATTCAATGACCCAAATGTTGGGTCAGGTGATGGCACCGCTTGTGAGTTGGGAAACTCAAAAAACTCGGTCTCCAAGACTATCAAGTAGTAGTACCATCAGATTGGGCGATGGTACCACCTAGTGACAGTGTGTTAGGCGGTGGTACCACCAGGCTAGGCGGTGCTACCGCCCATACCCTAAAATCACGAGGATTTGAATTTTGGGCTCCAAATTTGAATCCATTTGAGGCCTATAAATACCCCACTCTTTCCTGCTTAGGAAAGTAAGAAAGTGAGTTAAAAAGGGGAAAAAATCCTTGAGTAAAAATTGTAATATCTCTTGAAGAGTAGAGTCCCTTCTTCCCAGTACTTAGAAAGTTCTTCCAAAAGGGAGAAGAGAGGTCTAGGTCTAAAAGAGAAGTGTAAAGGTTCTCTCCTGAGCCTGCCAAAAGGATAATAGAGTTATAAAAATAGTTGGTCTTCGCCTATTGAAGGAAGACTGATAGTAGATGTTGGTGGCTTCGACGGAGGAGGAATCGGGAGTGAATGTAGGTCATGACGATCGAACCACTATAAACTCGGTTTACATTTACTTTGAGCAATTTACTTTTATAGCAAACTACCTCTCCTCCTTACTATACTTTTACTATGCCTACGCTCTCATACGCTTTCAAGTTAACATCTTCCAAGATCGATTTTAATCGTACGAAAGAGATTTTCAAATCGACGTAATTTTTTCACTGCACTAATTTACCCCCTCCCCCCCTCTTAGTGTTGACTCATTCCTAACATCAAAATCCAAGCATATTGATGTTAGATATCACTGGATTTGTGATGTGTTTGAGATGAATAAATTGCACTTGGAAAAGGCGCATACCAATAAGAATAGATCATATATGTTATCAAAGTCTTTGCCTAAAGAGAAGCTTGAAGTATGTTAGCAAAGAACAGGCTTAGTACAGCCCACCATATAAGCTGAAGGGAGAGAATTGTTATGTCCAGCCCATATGTGGGCTTGGACTAGATAATTTAGGTAGTAAGCCCAAATTCGATTTATTAAATAAAAAGAAAAAAAAGAAAGAGATATGCATAGTGAGGGTTATGAAGCATGCGTGTATAGTGGCGGTGTGAGAAAAAAACAGAGAGAGAAAAGGAGAAAAAGTTACGATTTTTAGGGCTTTTGTTAGATGATCGAGCGGCTAAACTTCGTTGGTTTTGGCTCAAATTTTATGTAAAGAATCTTTAAAATAAGCTCTATAATCTTAACAGTACCAATCTGTAGTTTATCCTCACTAAAATGCTTTCCTGCTATACCTATTTTGTGAGACCTAAAAGTTTCTTTTCATGAAATCCATCTTTGATGATAATGATATATTAATGTTGAGCCAAGATATTTGTTCTTGATATTATTGTAATCCTTTCGTTATTCTAGAGAAGACTTATTATAAACCTGTTATCATTATTGGTGATAATAGAAGTTTGAGGTGGATTATAGTCCCGTGGTTTTATTCGGGTTTTTCATGTAAAAAATCGATTGTCTCATTTTGTGATTGATTTATCATTCTACTGTTTATATTGTTCTAGTTAATATTTGCTTTTGATAACAAATTAGTATTTTGATGAGAAACTCATTTTGATATATAAAAAGAAAAAAAATTTTATTTCAACAGTTTTTTCCAACACTAACAGTTTTATTCCGTTATTATTTTTCCAACACTAAGCGTTTTTTCCAACACTAACAAGACCATCTTTCTGTCTATAAGAGAAAAAGCTGCACTTTTGGTTCAGTTATCAATGCTGGTGAATTCTATCTATATGGATCTAATCAATGCCCAGAAAGTGATTTTTTCTGAATAAAAATTGATATTATACGTCATTTCAGATTCAACATATATAAAGCAACTAGTATTGAAGCATGCATGACAGGATTTTAAAGTTATATAACGATTTTTATATGAGGGACGAATTTTTGTTTGTGTTAGGCAACAATTACCAAAATATCTCTTAGCATATTCAAGATGGGAGATATAGAATTATAAAAACGTTTAGCAATCATATATAATTACTAATAATAAACGTGAGATGAAAAATTCATTGTTTTCATTATCTTCCTTTTGAGTAGACCATATTGAGTAGTACAAGGACCATCGTATTGTTGAGGAGATGAAGTACCGATTCACTATAATTTTTCAATATCTTTTCCATCCCTTTTTTTTTGTACTTGTTGACCAACTCTTTCATTTTGCTCTTCCACTTTGTGTTTATCTCTGTTTTAATCTCTACTCCTAGCTTTTTAATATCTTGCGCACAATGTGATTTACCTTTTGCTTGACCTTTTTTTTTTTTTTTTGGTTCCAAGGCTCTTTTAAATATCTCATCTTCATTGAAGATGATGAATCTTCTGAATATTGCTTGACAATAATCTTATTATAATTTTCTAACATTAACAACATAACATTTTTAAATGAGTATCATTAATCAAATATAAATAATAATAATAATAAATTATTCAAACCATAACTTCTTTTGCATAATCATCAACTCATTTATTATTCTTTTGCTTATATGTTAACTAAAAAAAAATCTTTCTTAAATGGTTCCTTACCTATGTCTTTCATCTAACACCTAAGTTAAAATACTAATATCAAATATTATTACACGAAAATAGATGAGATATTTTGAAAATATTGACAGGTTCTTTAAACTCATTTCCTACAAATAATCTAATAATCAGCTAATTAGAATTTTAAATATAAACTAAAATTGTAACCTGAATACAAAGAAATTATGTGAAACTCTTCAGAACTAAAATAATCTATTAATAGTTTCCATTGATCATGTGGAACTATATCATGATAATTTTTTAAGTGTTGGATTATCCTCCTGATAAGTTAAATATTGTAAAATGCAATTGAAACCCCACCCTTAGGAAAATCAATCAATAGCTTGATATTACGTGTTTCTCCTCTTTCTTTTCACTAGAATATGATCTAATTATAACATTAAATAATATTAAATGATACAATTATAGCATATAACACTAAGTAACATATTAAGTAATATTGAATAACAAAAATGTCAGAAGAGGAAGACATCTTACCAATGGCACTAGACCAAACATCATCAGTTCGCTCTTGAGTGCTTGTTTGACATTTTCTTTTCGGATTTGGCATTGATACTTTCTCTTGTGACCTTGCCTTTCGATTGTTGGTTGTCTCTGTCAACCATGTTTGATAAGTTATTAAAAGATATTAAAACATCATACGGTATTGTTGAATTAATAACTATCGATAATAATAAACTAAACATAATTATAATAATTTTGTGTGGCATATAAAAGATAAGGATATCAAGGTACTTGATAGGGACGATTGTGCCCCATGCCAACTCATATATTATAGAGGTTGACACCTAAGTAGGGCTCTAAGTCACCTGCCCCAAAATGCCATCATAGGGCATACCAATATATCCCTCATTAATGATTAACAATAACCATCTTACCTTATCAAGATCAGATAATGATCAGGCAATTCACCTAATCCTATCCCAAGCTAGCCTATAAGAAAACCTAAAGATCAGGTATAAAAAGGAACCCATCAACTCATGCTAAGGAGGGGCCTCTCTACACATTAATTTAGTCATATATCTTATACTATTGTTTTCTCCCCTTCACTGACTTAAGTATCATAGGGGTCGTGTCAGGCAACTCTCGACGCCAGCTTGTCATGCAGGATTGTCGGCCGCTTGAGGACACCTAGATGACCCAGCCTTAGGGAAAAACCTCGTGACTTGGAAGATCCCGACCCTCCTACCCGGCCATCCCAAACCTATCCTTACCAATAGAACGACTTTCGACCGGACAACTTATTTAGCCTTACCTCACCAAATCTCTCACGTCAGCCAAGAAGAGGCACTTGGATAAGCTTGCACGTTCGATAGTTGACCAACTATGTTGACTCATCAATCAATGGTACTCATGACACCATCATTTTGGTGCTAGAAGGAGGGTCGAACATTATAGGCGTGGCCTTCTACCACTCTTCCTAGTGAATGTCTTAGACAAGGAGGGCCCCTCCCCCCGTCCCAAGGGGTGGAGGTGAGCCCCACGCTTGCCTCATCAGAAGTGTCCCTCAACATTGACATTAAGGAGCTAAGCATTTGTCGCTCTGCACCCTTGGCAACACTGCCCCCTAACCCCTTTAAGCTAGCGCCCAACCTTCCCCGCTTGTAGTAGAGCTAGAGCCAAACCCTTTGCGACTCCTCAAGGGATGCTCCAATGATAGTCGAGACTTAAGAGCTCCTGCCTTGTGAAGTAGTTAATTGAAGAAAGGAAAATAGATTCCAAATATGCCTAACCCCACTCAAGAATCATTCTAGATGAACAATATATTCCGAAAAGGTTTTTATTAAACTAGACAAAATGAGTTACAAAAGCAGATGCCATTCCGAAGGAGAGGCCATAAAACAGGAGCTAACAAAAATAAAAAGGAGAGTCACCAAGACTTAAATGGAACCTCCACTGGATAAGGATCCTTATCAACCTCGAGTTTATGGTACCTTACCTTGAAGTGACCAATGACAATTTGGTACCCGAACTCGTATGTAGCCTGGCTAGAGCGTCGGAGGTCACATTGGAACTCCTCGGATTCTTTGTAGGAGGCCATAGCCCTCCTCACCAACTCGGAGGCTTGGTTCTTCTCCTCCTCCCAAGCCCCTTTCGCCTCCTTAGTTATTAGACAAGCAACCACCAACTGTAATATCCCTCACTTTTAAAATTTATTGATTTATTTATAAATTAGAGGATATATATGTAAATATAAAAATTTTAAGGACTAAATTGTTAAGTTACAAAAAAAAAAACAAAAAGAAAATAAAAAATTTCGGTTTTATCCCACTGTCTCCCACGGTCTCTGTTTCCCATGGGAAATAGAGAGAGGAGCCGGGGGCGTTGGGGAAGAAGAAGAGGAGAAGTAGAGAAGGAGGGAAGAAGAGGAGAAAAGGAGGAGAAGAAGAAGAGGAGAAGGGAAGAAGAAGAAAAGAAGAAGAAGAAGAAGAAGAAGAGGAGAAGAAGAGAAGAAGAATAGGAGGGATGAGGTGGCTGCGGCACCTCTCTTTCCTGCAGGGGGAAACAAAGGAGAGGAGGCGCTGTTCATCAGGGAGGAGAAGGGAAGAAGAGGAGAAGAAGAAAGAAGAGAAGAGGGACAAGAGAGGGAAGAGGGAGGGGAGCGAGAGATAGCTGCAGCACCTCTGTTTCCTGCAGGAGGAAACATAGGAGTGCATGTGTGGGGCGTCAGGGAGGAGAAGAAGAAGAAGAAGAAGAAGAAGAAGAAGAAGAAGAAGAAGACGAAGAAGAAGAAGAAAAGATGAGGGTGGCTACGGCAAGGGCTGCAGCAAGGAGCTATGGGGCGTTGGGGAGGAGAAAGGAAGAGAAGAAGGGGAGGAAGAAGAGGCTGTGGCTGCGGTGGTGGCAGCTACAGTTAGAAGCGAAGAAGGAGAGGAAGAAAAGCAGGGGAGGAAGAAGAGGCTGCAGTTGCGGCGGTGGCAGCTGCAGCTGGAAGAGAAGAAGGAGAGGAAGAAGTGCAGGGGAGGAAGAAGAGGCTGCGACTGTGATGGTGGCAGCTGCAGCTGGAAGAGAAGAAGGAGAGGAAGAAGAACAGGGGAGGAAGAAGAGGCTGTAGCTGCAGCGGTGGCAGCTGTAGCTGGAAGAGAAGAAGGAGAGGAAGAAGTGTAGGGAAGGAAGAAGAGGCTGCGGCTGCGGCGGTGGCAGCTGTAGCTGGAAGAGAAGAAGGAGAGGAAGAAGAGCAGGGGAGGAAGAAGAGGCTGCGGCTGCAACGGTGGCAGCTACAGCTACAGAAAAGAAAGAGAGGGAAGATGAGGAAAGAAGGGGTTGGGCTATGGTTGCAGTTGCAGCGGTTGTGGTGGCAATTGCAGCAGCCTCATTGGCGAAAGAAGAAGAGGAAGGAAAAAAGAGAAGGAAGGGAAAGAAGGGGCTGGGCTGTGGTTATGGCTGCAGCGACCGCGGTGGCAACTACAGCAGCTGCGTGGCCAAAGAGAAAGAGAAAGGAAAAAGAGAAAGAAAGAAAAGGGGGAAAAAGGGGCTGCGGCCATGATTACGGTTGCGGCGGTGGCAGTTGCGTATGCAGCAACTGTGTCTACGAAAGAAGTGGAGGAAGAAGGTAGTATGGTGAAAGGGGCTACGACTGTAGCAGCAGTTGTGGCAGTGGCAGTTGCAGTGGCTGCGGCAGCTGCATTTGGGAAAGAAAAAAAGAAGGAATGAGAGTAAGGGAGAGCAGATGACTATGCCCCTATGTTCGGCACGAGTTGTAGTTGTGGAGAAAGAAAGAAGATGAGTGCAAAAAATAAAACAGGGAGAGGAGATGGAGGAAAATTAGAAAAAGGATTTGGGCATACACATTTGGATCTTTAGATCAAAATATGCAAAAGGCAAGTGTTCCGATCCTTCCTATTGCAAGTGTTTCGATCCCTTCTATTGCAAGTGTTCCGATTATTCCTATTGCAAGCTTTCAAATCTTTCCTATTGCAAGTATCCTGTTATTTCCTTACTGAAATTTTATCTCTATAGTTGCCTTGAATATGAAAACTTTGAATTATTCTAGCCTTGCATTTGATATGTTTCCTATTTAGATGTAACGATTTGAATATGTGAAACTTTCGAGATATGACCTTTCTACCTTTCTATAGTTATAACTTCATGCACTGACCTCTGATTTATTCAAAACATATTTCATTGGAAACTAGACTCGTATATCTTTCTTTTGATATCTGTATTAAAGATTTAGAGTCTAAATGCCTACCTAGTTATCTATTGAAACTGACCATATGAATTCTACAAAATAGTGATTTTGTTTTCTGACCTTTGTTTACTAAATCAATTGTAACTCTTTGTTGGAAACTTTGATTCATACAAAACTTATTTTATCTAAAACTAGATTGAAATATCATTCCTATGATATATTTTTTGAGTAAATTGGAGCATGATTGATAGTTTGAATCATTTGTTTAATGTACCTCTCAAATTCTGTCAAAAATCGAGCTTTGGTCGATTTTGCATATCTGGTTTCATTCCTTTGGAAATTGATTTCATTTAGCTTTCTTTGTTCAATTGAGCTTCATATAACTGCTTTGAATTCTTATATTCTCTTGTCCTTAAATTATTTGTATTCTTGAAATCTGTTGTGTAAAGTTTATGATGTATTGTATTGACTAGTATAGGCACATGTATATCCCATTGTTCTGCATTTACTTTCGATATGTGCCTATCCCAGTTTCATTCATTTAGATATTGAATTCATCTAACCTTCTTATTTCAATTAGATTATATGTGATTGCTTGGAATCCTTGTATGTTCTTGCTTTCATTTTCTTTCAAATCTGAATTCATTTGTGAAAGATTATATTTGCATCGTATTGACTCCTAAGGGCATATGTACGTTTTGTTGTTCCGCATGTGCTTCCAATATGTCCCAATTTTATTACTCATATTATCCTTTTGTACTCTTGTGTTTGTGGGATATTGTAAACCTTTGCCAGAAATGGTAAAAGGTGTTATGCATAGAGCCTGCGATGCTCTACCGGCCCCCTCTAACTTCATCCAGACGTGGGTGGATGGAGCTCCCAAATGTGGAAGACTTCTGTTTGATGGTTATTTAGAAATGCATGAATCACATTTTGTTTGTGGTCTCACTTCACCTTCTATATGTTTGATATGATATCCAGAGCTTTGGTTATGTATTTTTGTATATGCTTTGGATAAGAATGATATGAATGCAACGTCAAATTTGACGTTTGAGCTTCTATTTCATATTTGTTCTTTGATACATTCCGAAATGGTTCATATGTCGTTGTTATACTTTGAAATATTTCATATACCATTGATATGTTCCAAAATATTCCAATTATTATTGATATGCTCCGAAATATTTCATATGCCATCGATGTACTTCGAAATGTTTCATCTGCTATTGTTATACTTCGAAATGTTCCATATGCCACTGATATGCTACGGAACATTTCATACGCTATTGGTATACTCCAATTACTTTGTACTCCATTTGTTATGAACCAAATGTGTTTTGAATGACATGACGTTTGTGATTCTGTATCTAATAATATGGTACCCTGATAGTTCTTGTATTCTGCCTTGCATTATGATACCTTATTTATTTGAAACTATCCCTTTTCACTCTAAATATATTTTGTCACTTACTGAGCTATTTTTCGCTCACTCTGTTGCTATATAAAATCTTTCAAGTCAGCTTGTCACTCTTTGAGATGTTTGTATTAAGCTGAGGCAGTGGAGAGCTATTCAGAATCATGGGCAAGTCTTGTTGGTTGTTATGTTATTATTGTATAAGCATATTTTGTTTGTAATAAAAATGTTGTCGAAGAACTTGAATAGATATGTCATGTAAAAGTATTAAAAGATCTCTCGTATTTAGAATTTTGAAATGTTAAGTTTAGTTTATAATGATATGAATTGTTGATAAATAGTTGGAGTTCTGATTGTATAAATTGTTTAGCTTGTGGATTTATAAGTGTTGTTAATACTTTGTTAAGTTGGTTTGAGTTTTCATAAGTGTGAATTATTGAGTAATGTGATATATTATAAACTGTATAGGTTTTATAGATGTGAATTTGATTGAATATTTCTCAGTATCCTCAAATATTAGTTTGGATCCTGGATTAATTTGTGATAAAAACTTTAAATATTATCGATATTTTTAGGGCCGTGACAGAGGTGGTATCAGAGCATGGTTTGAGGATCACTGAAATATTTGATATATTGACTTGCAAAATATATTGAGGTTTAGTAAAATATAGTGATCAGGAAATTTTCTTTGAGGGCGTTTTAGGAATCTAGGATGACGAGGACATTTGGTCCTCCTACTTCATTTGTTTCTGATTAATTAAGAGGGATGAAAGGGTTGATCAAGGATATTAAATCAAAATGGCGCATCGAAAGCATGGTGAACCTAATACATTAGTGGCAAAAAAAAAAAGAAAAGGAAGATGCGAATGGGAAAGATATTTGATGTATGAAATTATTCTGATGATCAAAAGATTTCTTTTGCCACCTTACATTAGAGGTAGAGGCTGATTATTAATGGGAACAATGAATAGAATTTTTGGAGATCAAACGGCAAGAATGACAAGGATAAGTTTATCAATAAAAATATGATTGGAAATGAATCAAAAAGTGTAACAAAAGGGTCAAGACATCTGGATTTGATAAGAGAAGTCACCACAAAAGACTCAATCCTATGTAAGATGTGGGTTAGATTATGAAACAAATATGTGTTTTCAAGTGACTAGAGCCTATTTTGCTTATGGAAAGTTGAATCATAAAAATAAAAGACTGCCCTTGGAAAAGAAGAAAGAGTCACTGTCTCCTAAGTCATCAGCCCATGTCAAAGTGTTTGTTATCACTGAATATGATTCTAAAGCTTCTAAATTAGTGGTTGAATGTATTATTTATGTTTATGAAAGAATGCAAATATTTGTTTGACTATGGGTCTCATCTATGATTTGATTCATAATATTTTGCTTATCACTTGATCATTCAACCTAGATCACTAGATTACATGCTATATGTAAATGCGATCACTGGGATTCTTTGATAACAAGCTTGATCAGGTCCTCTTGTCTAATTTCTATTGGAGAACATGAACTTTTTACTAATTTGATTCTCTTAGAGATTTGGAGTTTTGATATTATACTTGGTATGGATTGGCTATCTTCTTATCATACTAGTATAGATTGTTACACAATAAATGATCATTTTTATACATATTAGATTAGCCTATATTTTACTTTGAGAGAGTATTGGACATGATTTACCTCCTTGCTTGATATATCACAAGATAACTTGCCCGGATTACCTCTAAACATGACTTTGTTTTTGAATTAGTCCTTGGGACAATCCCAATATCTAAGCCTCTCTATAGATTGACATCATCTGAGTAAGTGGAATTGAAAAAGCAACTACAAAGATAATTAAATAAGGATTTTATTTGGCCTAATATTTCATCATGGGGTGCTCCGGTGTTAGTTAAGATGGATGGAACATTGAGGCTTTACATTAAATGTAGACAATTGAATCAGGTGACCATCAAAAAAATGAGTATCCTCTTAAGTGACGACTTATTTAATCAATTGAATAGTGCGTAAGTACTTTTCAAGATTGATCGGAGATCGGGTTACCATTTATTGAAGATCAAGGAGGAGGATATTTTTAATCACTCTTGGATGTGGGTGTAATTGAATTGTATTCTATTGATGAAACTATTTGGGAGATGAAGAAGGAAATGAATAAAACGTATCATCATCTTTTCATCGATTGAGGTATAACCAATTTAGAAGACTAAATTTTCTTTTAAGGGAGGAAGAGTGTAATATCCCTCACTTTTGAAATTTATTGATTTATTTATAAATCGGGGGACATATATGTAAATATAAAAATTTCAAGGATTAAATTGTTAAGTTGCAAAAAAAAAGAAAAGAAAAAGAAAACCAAAAATTTCGGTTTTATCCCACTGCCTCCCACGCTCTCTGTTTCCCATAGGGGGAAACGAAGGAGAGGAGGCGCTATTCGTCTGGGAGGAGAAGCGAAGAAGAGGAGAAGAAGAAGAAGAAGAGAAGATGGAGAAGAGAGGGAAGAGGGAGGGGAGCGCGAGGAAGCTGCAGCACCTCTGTTTTCTGCAGGAGGAAACAGAGGAGTGCATGTGTGGGGTGTCGGGGAGGAGAAGGGAAGAAGAAGAAGAAGAAGAAGAAGAAGAAAAGAGGAGGGTAGCTGCGGCAAGGGCTGCAGCAAGGAGCTATGGGGCATTGGGGAGGAGAAAGGAAGAGAAGACGGAGAGGAAGAAGAGCAGGGGAGGAAGAAGAGGCTGCGGTTGCGGTGGTAGCATCTACAACTGGAAGAGAAGAAGGAGAGGAAGAAGAGTAGGGGAGGAAGAAGAGGCTGCAGTTATCGTGGTGGCAGTTGCAGCTGGAAGAGAAAAAGGAGAGGAAGAAGTGCAGGGGAGGAAGAAGAGGCTGCGGCTGTGGCGATGGCAACTGCAGTTGGAAGAGAAGAAGGAAAGGAAGAAGAGCAGGGGAGGAAGAAGAGGCTGCGGCTGCAGCGGTGGCAGCTGCAGCTGCAGAAAAGAAAGAGAGGGAAGATGAGGAAAGAAGGGGTTGGGCTATGGTTGCGGCTGCAGCAGTTGCAGTGGTAATTGCAGCTGCTGCGTCAGCAAAAGAAGAAGAGGAAGGAAAGAAGAGAAGGAAGGGAAAGAAGGGGCTGGGCTGTGGTTGCGCCTGCAGCGCTATGGTGGCAACTACAACAGCTATGTGGCGAAAGAGAAAGAAGAAGGAAAAAGAAAAAGAAAGGAAAGGGGAAAAAGGGGTTGCGGCGGCGGCGGCTGCGTATGCAGCAGCTGTGTTTGTGAAAGAAGAGGAGGAAGAAGGTAGTATGGTGGAAGGGGCTGCGATTGTGGCAGCGGCTATGGAGTTGGCTATAGCAGCTGCATTTGGGAAAGAAAAAAGAAGAAATGAGAGTAAGGGAGAGCAGATGACTGTGCCCCTATGTTCGGCACGAGCTATAGTTGCGGAGAAAGAGAGAAGAAGGGTGCAGAAAACGAAATAAGGAGAGGAGATGGAGGAAAATTAGAAAAAGGATTTGGGCGTACACTTTTGAATCTTCGGATCAAAATTTGTGAATGGCAAGTGTTCTGATCCTTCCTATTGCAAGTGTTTCGATCCCTTCTATTGCAAGTGTTCCGATCATTCATATTGCAAGCTTTCAAATCTTTCCTATTACAAGTATCCTGATCTTTTCTTACTAAAATTTTATCTTTATAATTGTCTTGAATATGAAAACTTTGAATTGTTCTAGTCTTGCATTTGATATGTCTCATGTTTAGACGTAACGATTTGAATATGTGAAACTTCTGAGATATGACCTTTCTACCTTGTTATGGTTATAACTTCATGCACTGACCTCTGATTTATTCAAACCTTATTTTATTGGAAATTAGACTCATATATCTTTCTTTTGATAGCTAAATTAAAGATTTAGAGTCTAAATACCTACCCAGTTATCTATTGAAACCGACCATATGAGTTCTATAAAATAGTGATTTTGTTTTCTGACCTTTGGTTACTAAATTAATTGTCACTCTTTGTTGGAAACTTTGATTCATACAAAATTATTTTATCTGAATCTAGATTGAAATATCTTTCCACTGATATATTTTTTGAGTTAATTAGAGCACGATTGATAGTTTGAATCATTTGTTTAATGTGCTTCATGAATTATATCAAAAATCGAGCTTTGGTCGATTTCGCATATCTAGTTTCATTCCTTTGGAAATTGATTTTATTTATTTTTCTTTGTTCAATTGAGCATCATATTACTGCTTTGAATTTTTATATTTTCTTGTCCTTAAATTATTTGCATTCTTGAAACCTATTGTGTAAAGTTTATGCTGTATTGTATTGACTAGTATAGGCACATGTATATCCCATTGTTCTGCATTTGCTTTCGATATGTGCCTATCCCAGTTTCATTCATTTAGATATTGAATTCATCTAACCTTCTTATTTCAATTGGACTATATGTGATTGCTTGGAATCCTTGTATGGTCTTACTTTCATTTCCTTTCAAATCTGAATTCATTTGTGAAAGATTATGTTTGCATCGTATTGACTCGTAAAGGCATATGTACATTTTGTTGTTCTACATGTGCTTACGATATGTCCCAATTTGATTACTCATATTATCCTTTTGTACTCTGGTATTTGTGGGATATTGTAAACTTTTGCTAGAAATGGTAAAGGGAGTTATGCATAGAGCTTGTGATGCTCTGCCAGCCCCCTTTGACTTCACCTAGACATGGGTGGATGGAGCTCCCAGACGTGGGAGACTTCTGTCTGGTGGTCATTCATAAATAGATGAATCACATTCTATCTGTGGTCCCACTTCACCTTCTGTATGTTTGATATGATATCCAAAGCTTTGGTTATGTATTTCTGTATGTGCTTTGGATGAGAATGATATGAATGCAACGTCAAATTTGACATTTGAGATTCTATTTCGTATTTGTTCTATGATAAGTTCCGAAATAGTTTATATGTCGTTGTTATGGTTTGAAATATTAAATATACCATTGATATGTTCCAAAATGTTTCAATTGTTAATGATATGCTCCGAAACATTTCATACACCATCGATATACTTCGAAATGTTTCATCTGCTATTGTTATGCTCCAAAATGTTCCATATGCCATTAATATGCTCCGGAATATTTTATAACCTATTGATATGCTCTAATTACTCTGTACTCCATTTGTTATGAACCAAATATGTTTTGAATGACATGACATTTGCGATTCTATATCTAATAATATGGTACCCTGAGAGTTGTTGTATTCTGCCTTGCATTGTGATACCTTATTTGTTTGAAACTGTCCCTTTTCACTCTAGATATATTTTGTCACTTGCTGAGCTATTTTTAGCTCACTTCGTTGTTATATAAAATTTTTCAGGTCAGCTTGTCACTCTTTGAGATGTTTGTATTGGGCTGAGGCAGTGGAGAGCTATTCAGAATCATGGACAAGTCTTGTTGGTTGTTATGTTATTGTTGTATAAGCATATTTTGTTTGTAACAAAAATGTTGTCGATGAACCTGAATGGATATGTCATGTAAAAGTATTAAAAGATCTCTCATATTTGGAATTTCAGAATGTTAAGTTTAGTTTATAATGATATAAATTGATGATAATGTTGAATCTCGTATTTTGATGATGAAACCAATCGATATGTGTTTATGTTTTAATCTGCATTTTGAGTTGAGTGACGCAGGATGCTTCGATCAGGATGAGACAATTAAAGCAGGAAAATCATGTTGTACTAGAGGAACACGTCAAAAGATTGGACATCAGGCCGATGGATCGGTCGATGTATCGACAAAAGGCTTCGGGCCGTGGATTCGGGCATTGGGCCAAGGAGAGCGAGTATTGCGCTAAGGATATCGGAGTTGTGGAGTCAACTGGCCATTTGGGCAATAGGCCGCAAGAGAGGATGATACGCCGAAGAATCGGACAAAGTGTCGAGGGACCAATGACATGCCGAACAACATGATTAATTGCTTAGGATTAATTGTCTCGATCGAAGTTTTGTGTTACTTATGCAGGATTAACTACGATAGCTTGAAGACATAAAGCAAGTCTACCGGAGTCAAGTTCGATGGGTGTTCGAAAGTCCATTGAGAGTCTGAAAATTCGTCGAAAGTGTTGCCGGAACCAATTGAGAAGAAATCGGGGACTGGTCGAAGCTTTCGGAAGTCCACTAAAGAGATCGTCAAAGGTTCGCGGAGATCACCGAGAAGGTTTGGCTACTTGTCAAAGACTCGCTGAACTCGCCATAAGACCGGGAGCTTGCTGGGAGTCCGTCGGAAGATTGCTGAAAAGCTCGTCGGAATGAGACTCGACGTTTGCTGTTTAAAAACTTGCTTAGGACTATGTTTTCAGTTGCATAGTTTTCATGTAATTAGGGTTAGGATTATGGGATAATCCTATATCCTAGTTAGGGGCCAATTGGGCTCAAATGTGACTTGGTTTGGGCTGGACTTGAAGCCCAACCAATGACCTGATAGGTCGGGCAGTGGCACCGCCTAACACCCGAGAGGTCGGGCGGTGGAACTACTGGATTGGGCGGTGGCATTGCCCAACACCCGAGAGTTTGGGTGGTGGCACGGCGCAGAACCCGAGAGTTCCGACGGTGGCACCACCAGAACACTATCAATGTGGAAATTGACAAGTGGTGGCACTGCCACCGATAGGCGATAGCACCGCTAGCCTCGGAAACCCAAGAGAATTCAAAATTTGGAGCCCAAATTTGAATCCTCTTGGGGCCTATAAATACCCCTCAATTCTCAACAGAGAATACAACCTTTGAGTAGCAATAGATTGAGATAAAAGCCTTAGCAAAGTCTTTAGCAAGTCTTGTTTTTAATTGCTTGAGTGTTCACCTCCTTCTTTCTCGTTGAAAATTTGTAAGAGTGTGAACCACTTGTAAAAGATTGTAAGAGGGGTATTTGTCCTTCCCTTTCAAAGTGTTTTGCTAGGGGAAGTTGGGAGCCTCATCGAAGAAGGCTTCGCAAGTGGATGTAGGTCATTTGACCGAACCACTTTAAATTTGTGTGTTCCTTGAATGTGTGAGTACTTACCTTTCTGAAATCGTTATTTACAAAGCAACAAGCTTACGGTTTTCATCTTCTCACTTTACTCGAGCTACTGTTATCAAGTCATTCGTTGTCTAATCAAAATATCTACGCATTTATGAAATCGTTTTCAAATTTACAAGTTTTAATCCGCTGCACTAATTCACCCCCCCTCTCTTAGTGCCGCTCCAATCCTAACAGATAAATGGTTGGAGTTTTGATTGTATAAATTGTTTAGCTTGTAGGTTTATAAGTGTTGTTAATACTTTGTTAAGTTGGTTTCGGTTTTCATAAGTGTGAATTATTGAGTGATGTGATATATTATAAACTATATAGGTTTTATAGATATGAATTTGACTGAATGTTTCTCAGTGTCCTTAAATGTTAGTTTGGATCCTGGATTAATTTGTGAAAAAAGCTTCAAATATTATCAATTTTTTGAGGGGCGTGACACCAGCTCGTTAGAGTTGGCCGACAACCTCTCCCTCAGATGCCTACCCTCCTTAATGGCCTTACCCAACTGCCAGTGAGCATCTTTTAACTCCTAGTGTAGGACTTCAACTCACTTCTGGGCCTCCGCCATACTCTCTGTGACCTCTTCTTCAATGGCAGTTGTTGCATCCTAAGCCTCCTTCGCCCATGCCTCAGCTTCTTTGGCATGGTGGATGCCTTGGCCCAGATCCAAGGATAGTTCAAAGGTCTCAACCTACACCCTCCTACATGCCTCTATGAGGCACTGCTCCACCTCCTCGACTTGAAGGCGGGTCCGAGTTAGTTGTGAGGATAGCTCTACAACCCAGGCCCTCCACCACCCTCCTCTCTTCTTTAGGCCGCTCTTCTTGGGGCCGTAGGGTAGAGTTGGTCAATGAGAGCCAACTGATTGTTGGAAAAATGCAAAGAGCATCACATGTGTAGCCAAAAATAAAAACAAAAAACTGGTTTCCCAAAAATAGATTTATCAAATTGTCGTGCAAAGATTGGGAGCTTAAAACTTGAAAGTGATAAAAACTGCATAACTAAATATAGTAGTTGAGACGTTCTCACCTAGGAGAGATCATATATCCCTTAATCTATAGATCCTAGTCTATAGATGAATGAGCTCTTGTAAACTCCTCTCTGGTGGTGATCCACATAGTGGATGCAGTGACGATGCACCTCCTCATGCAGCACGTTCTTTCCTTGCATTCGCGTACTACCAAATCATAGCAACCAAGGAGGGATTGGTGCCTCTTACTATCCTTTCACACTAGAGATAGGGTAGTCGGCTAGAGAAAAGGGCAAGGAGGAGATTAGTGAGGTGGTGGCAGTAGGGGTCTTGCCTATGATCCCTTTTAGTCCCAACTCCAATTTATAGAGAGCCTCCTTTAACTAATCTTAATGGCTCCCTCGTTTTGGGTATTGGATCTCCATCCAATAACCCTTGGCTTAATGAATATTTAATCTTTATCTAATAACCATCCTAAGCTCTATTGGGTCTCTCCTAAGGATCCATTAAAATAGGAGCTTATCGAAGATCCCATATCTAATCTTCTATTCATCGAGTTATCCACCATATATGTGTGACCCTCTAGGCCCAATACTGAGCTGGCCATGAGTTGCACTAGTCAGAATTCTTTCTAACTTAGTGAATTATTATTCTTATCATAATTTACTTAACTCATTGACTACAGATGCACTAAGCCACTATGCTATAGTCCCCAAACGGTATAAGTGGATCTAATCCATTGGACCTATCTGCCCTCAATTACCTTGTATCTATAATCTCTTATTTATCTAATATCCTAGAGATCATATATCGGGCATGACGTTGTTAGGTTCATACGAAATCTATCTTAGTGATAGGACCCTAGTAGGGTTGGGTCCTACTCAACCAAGAAGCAGCTAATAAAACACTATGAGATTGTAATAAACCTCACATAGCCACCTCTATCCTATAAAGAAGAATAGTTAGAGTTTATATTTGGGCCTTTAGGCTTTCTAGTTGCCACCCCTTTTTACTGGGTTGGTTGGTTATGGTTAAGGGCAAAAGGGGTAACTTACTTAGGAAGCAGCCCCTAGGGCTAGGGTTGAGAGCCCTATATATGCATATACCCTCTATCTCTTTGGGAATAAGATCTATGTACAATTGCAGCTATTTGACGGACTTCTAGGAGGGTGGAACCCCTATAGCATTCCAATGAGTGATCTCCCTCAAAAATCAATCTACATAGAATTCCTCTAGGGTTCTATCATCTGGTATTAGAGCAGCGATCTTGTTACTTTTACTACCATCTCTGCCGCCCACCACCAGCCAAGCAATTCCCACAATTGCTCCTGATGTCACCATCACCACCGTCATCTTCTATCGTAGGTCAAATCAATCTACTGCCATTACCTCCAATTGCATCAAAGATTTGGTATTCTCCTATTACCAATACCTTTTGCTGCTGTAATTTTCCATTCAAAATATTAAGAAGAAGTCTTTTTATCTATCCCATACTGCAAACTCCTTTTGTCATAAAAGTTATCTTTGCGAATGAAGAATTGCTACAGAAAATTTCAGCCACATATTGTTGCCTTTAACCGATCTATTTGCTATCCTTTTTAAATAAAATTTCTTATATGCTTCATAGATCATCTTGGCTTTCATCTAAGATTGATCTATTGAGGAATTTATCTCTAAAAATATTCTTGTGTTGTTGTAAATTTTCGTCACAAATCGTTGGAATTTTTCGACGAGAATTCTACTATCGCAACTTGCACCAATTTCCTTGCTGTTATACTACCAAAATTTTCTTAATTAAATTTATCATCATTGCTAGTATCTAAATCAAGATTTTGCTGTCAAATTCCCACATCAAATCTCTCAATTTTTGTTGGAAATTTTATCGAGAAACCGTTGTTTCTTCGACGATAATTCTACTCTTACAAGACAACACCTATCTACAACAACTTCCACCAATTTCTATCAAACCTTTGTTGCCATCTACTATAGATCTAAAACTTTTTTTCCCTAACCTTCGTCTACTACCATCACAGCCCTAAAACTCCACTAAACCACACCCTCAAATCGCACCCAAAACAGTCACAAAAAAAGCCTAAATCGTAGCCTACATCCACCAATCTACCAACCCTTTCGACCAACACTTCTCTCAACTGATACATATCTTTAACCTGATAACAAAAGAGAGATCTTAATATTACAGATTTGGAGGCATATACTATGGCATTTGAGGAGGTAATCAATGTTAAATTCGAAGCCTTTGAGACACAAATGATGGATAAGATTCGAACTCTCTTTACCGAACTCAGTTTGAGTTGACTACCAAGCCCGAAAAAATCACATTAAGGAGAGAGCTCTGATCGAAGAGATGACTTCCAAGAAAGGGGAGGCTATATAATTGATCTCTACTATCTACATATGAGGGTGGACTTCCTTATATGGGAAGAAGGAGACTCGATTGGTTGGATCTCACGCACGGAGCGATATTTTTGGTACCACAAAACCACAAACGCATCTATGGTAGAAATTACGGCTATGCATCTTGAAGAGGATGTCATACAGTGATTTGATTAGTTTGAACACACTCGTGGAGTCCTCTTATAGTGACAATTCAAAGAAAGACTGATGATCCGCTTCGGACCAACCGAATATGAGAACATTGACGGACAACTAGCAAAGATCCGACAAACCTCCACCATTCAAGAGTACCAAACTAGGTTTGAAAGGTTATCTAATTAAACTCATGATTGGTCTAAAACATAGCTATTGGGGACCTTTATTAAGGGCTTGAAGTCGAAGATCTGGGAAGAAATTAAAGCGCGACAACCATACACACTTATGGCAGCTATCTCTTTCGCACGACTTTAAGAGGAGTGATTGAATCATGAAGTCTAGAGGACTAAGGTTGCTCCCCAACCAGCAATACCAAAGCCCTTAGCCCCCCCTACTATCAACTGAGACCCTGCACCAAAAAGGTTGACAAGTGAAGAGCTTTGGGAGTGATCTGCGAAGGGGTTATGTTGACATTTCGATGAGTCGTGGAGCTGCGAGCATTGCTATAAAAAAGGGAGACTTTTACTAATTGAACCAGTAGAAGAAGAGATCATTGAACATCTAGAAAAGAGCCTTGATCATAAAGAAGAAGGCGCGAAAGAAGATCCACAACTAACTGATTTTATGGTATACGCGCTAGCCGGCTACTCAAACCTGCAAACGATGAAAGTTGGATGCCTTCTCAAACAACAACTGATCACTATTCTCATCGACATGGGCAGCACTAATAACTTTCTAAACAGTAAGGTTGCTACTCGGATGATGCTCCACATCAAAGGTTGCAGCAAATTTGACATAAAGGTCGCTGATAATAGAATCCTAAAGTGCGACCAAAGATGCCCACAAGCGAAACAATTACTACAAGACTAAGAAATTATTACCGACTTCTTCCTCCTACTAATTGTTGATTATGAGGCCATGTTTGGCATAGAATGGCTGATGATGCTAGGTGATATCTCTTGGAACTTTTTAAAATTAATTATGAAATTCTATTGTAAAGGCAAACAGATCATCCTACGTGGGAAGCACGAAAGATTGTAACCACCGTTTTGACAAAACGAATGGAGAAAGTTTTACACAAGGTAAATGGTAGCTTTTTGATGCATCTCTAGTAGCAACAAGAGGAGAAGAAAATAGAAACTGAAGATCAAAATCTTGCTCAATTGCTTGCTGAATTTGTCAACATTTTTGCTCAACCACGTGGTGTTCCTCCAACTCGGTAACATGACCATCGGATTCCAATTCTTCTGGGCAAACCACTAGCGAACAATTAGCCATTCCATTATTCTCTCCTCTAGAAGAATGAAATTGAAAATATTATAAAGGAGATGCTTGAAATAGAGGTGATTCGGCCAAGTTGCAGCCCCTATTCCTCACCGGTGCTACTTGTGTACACAAGAAGGACGAAACTTGGCAAATGTGCATCGACTACCGAGCTTTAAATGACATCATTGTTAAGGACAAGTACCCAATACTAGTGGTGGATGAACTTTTTGATGAGTTAAAAGGAGCTCGAGTCTTCACGAAGTTGGACCTCCAATCCGGTTACCACCAAATTCGGGTATGTGAAGATGACATTCCAAAAACTACATTCAGCACACATAACAACCATTATGAATTCTTGGTAATGCCTTTTGGACTCACTAATGCTCCTTCAACCTTCTAAAGTCTTATGAATGATATTTTTTGGAGCTTTCTTTGTAAATTTGTGCTGGTATTTTTTTTATGATATTATCATTTACAGCCTTTCTCTTGAGACTCACTTTTAGCATTTACGGGTTGCTTCGATGATCTTTCGGGAGAATACCTTTTTTGTTACACAGCCAAAGTGCAGCTTTCTCTAGCAAAAATTAGAGTACCTTAGGCACATAATATTAGAAGAAGGAGTGATAGTAGACCCAACAAAGATTGAAGTAATGTAGGGTTGGTCGAAACCTACAAATGTGAAATTACTATGCGGGTTCCTTGGACTAACGGGCTACTACCAAAAATTTGTGACGGACTATGGGAAGATCGGTGCACCCCTCACTTCTATATAAAAAAAGATGTCTTCTAATGGTTAGATAAAGCCTCTACTACCTTCCACAAACTTAAGGCAACCATGACGATGATACCGGTGCTAGCGCTACCAAATTTTAGCCAACCCTTCATCATTGAGGTCGATGCATCTAGAGTTAGAATTGGAGTCGTTCTTATGCTAGATGGTTGACCAATTGCATACACCAGTAAGGCATTATCTCCCTCCCATAAAAAAATATCAATATATGATAAGGAGATGCTCGTCATTGTACATGCAATAACGAGGTGGAGACCCTACCTGATCGGTCAACGATTTCAACTTAAAACTGACCATAGAAGCCTTAGGTACTTTTTAGAGCAGAAGATATTATCCCCTGAGTAGCAAAAATGGGTAACCAAACTTCTGGGATTTGATTATGAAATTATTTATAAAAAAGGGAAAGAGAACGTTATTGTAGATGCACTCTCATGGCTACTTGAGTAAGCTAAAATTTTAGCCATCTCCCTTCCTACCACCGGCTTCTTCGAGGACATTAGGGAGGAATGGAAGAAGGATCTAGAAATTAGCAACATCATAAAAAAAATTGGAGGATCCAAGCACAATAGCCCACTACACTTGGGGTTCAAGGGATCTACGCTACAAAGGTCGCATTGTGCTTATTCCCGACTCTCTTTACATCAAAATCATCCTGCACGAAATGTACTCCATACTTTCAATAGGGCACTCCAAATTTCTAAGAATCTACAAAAGAGTAAAGTAAAATTTTTATTGGAGAGGAATGAAAAAAATTATTTCTGAATATGTAGCATAATGTGATATATGTCAACAACAAAAGGGTGAAATAGTGGTGAGTCCAGGGAAGCTACAACCACTGCATGTACCAAACTCGGTGTGGACTAACATCTCTATGGACTTCATCGAAGGGCTGCCACCTTCCAAAGGTAAAGCATAATCCTCGTGGTGGTTGATCGACTTATGAAATATACTCATTTTTGTGCTGTGTAAAATCCTTATACTACTACTAATATTGCTCAGATTTTTATAGAAAATATTGTTAAACTGCATGGGATGCCAAGGTCTATTGTAAGTGATCATGACAATATCTTCACCAGTAAATTTGGACCAGGTATTTCAGTTACAAGGCACCAAACTAAAGATAATCACAACATATCATCCATAAACTAATGGCCAAACATAGGTGGTGAATAGGTGTTTAAAGATGTACCTTCGGTGTTTCACTAGTGAATGACCAAAGGAGTGGGCGAAATGGCTTCCATGGGCCGAATGATAGTATAATACTACATATCATTCATCTACAAAATGTACCCCATATGAAGAACTGAATGGTCAACCGACCCCTGTGATTCCAAAGTATGTAATTGGCTCGGCCAAGGTAGATCAGGTTGACTAAGATTTAATTGATAGGGATAAACTCCTACAGCTGCTAAAGGATAATCTCTCTTCCACTCAAGCAAGAATGAAGCAGCAAGCCGACACACAATGAAGCGAATGAGAATTTTCTGTAAGAGATTGGGTTTATCTTCGCCTACAGCCATATGAGCAACTCTTCATCAACACACGAGCCTCCATGAAGCTATCCCCACATTTTTATAGGCCATATCATATCACAGAGTATATTGGAGCTATGGCGTACAGACTTAAATTGCTTGAGGAAGCCAAAATTCACCCTATCTTCCACATGTCATGCCTAAAGCCTAAGTTGGGAGAACACAAGTCACCCTAGATCCAACCGCCCAACACCACTGATGATGGAAATATTCAAGCCCAACCACAAGCCATCCTCGACAGTAGAATCGTGTTGCGTTGCTGATGTCCCTCTATTGAAGTACTAGTGCATTGAAATAATTTACCACTTAAAGATGCCACATTAGAATCATACGAGGAGCTAAAGACCTAGTTCCCTGAGTTCATGGAACCTTAGCCTTAAGGACAAGGTTGATTTAGAGAGGCCAGACTTGATAGGACCCTAGTAGGGTTGGGTCATCCTCAACCAAGAAGCAGCTAATAAAACCCTATGAGATTATAATAAACCTTACCTAGCCACCTCTATCCTATAAAGAAGAGTGGCTAGGGTTTATATTTGGGCCTTTGGGCTTCCTAGCCGTCGCCCCCTTTTACTGGGTTGGTTGGTTAGGGTTGAGGGCAAAAGGGGTAACTCACTTAGGAAGCAACCCCTAGGGCTAGGGTTTAGAGCCCTATATAATAAGCATGTAGCCTCCATCTCTTTAGGAATAAGATCTATCTACAATTGTAGCCATTTGGCCAACTTCTAGGAGGATGGAACCCCTGTAGCGTTCCAAGGAGTGATCTCCCTCAAAGATCAATCTTGACAAAATTCCTTTGGGGTTCTATCACTTAGTCTTACTCTAATCAAATTCTCTTAGAGAACTCTTTCTCACTTAATCTGAATCTCGGGCTTATCGGATTCATCATGATTCGATTGACTCTAGCTAAGGATTTGCCTAAGTGAGAGCACATGGAATATTCCTCTCATGATACCGAAAGTGGATGATTCTCTATTGATACCTAATTAATCTCGTAAGATTGGCTACCACTCTCGATGATTGGTTGTGTTATATCTGAAACTTACAAACCTATAAGTCCAATATCAAAAAGTGGAGTACTCACATAGGGCATCCTTTCCGTCTCAAGTCTAAAGACCAGACACACAATTGGGACTACGAATCATTGTCTGACAATAAAGTATCATTAACCAACTAGCACTCCATAAGTGGATCATTTAGTGAACTTATTATCCAATGAGCACCTGTACTATATCCCTAGTGTCCCCACATAGGCAGCTATGAGACTGTTGAATGTTGGATTTTGATGATAAAATCAATTGATAAATGATCAAATCCATATGTCGAGATAAGTATTATAGGATTAACTATGATAATAAATAAGGCATAAAATAGATATTGGGCCGGAGTCAAAGATCAGATGATATGTCGAAGATTCCAATGATGTGTTGGGAGCTCCCCAAGAGTTCATCGGGAGTTCGCTGAGAGCTCATCAGGAGTTCGTCAAAAGCTCGCAGAGAGTTCATCGGGAGTTCACTGAGAGTTCATCGAGAGTTCACCAAGAGTTCGTCAAGAGTTCACTGAGAGTTAATTGGGAGTTCGCTAAGAGTTCGTTGGGAGTTCACCAAGAGCATGTCGAAAAGTTCACCAGAAGTTCGTCAAGACTTCGCCAGAAGAATGATTGACATATCGGACAAAGATTGCTTAGTTAATGCCATAATTGTCATAGTTAGAACCAAGATTAAGTTATGATTGGGAGGTAATCTCACTAACTCAGTTAGGGGCCAATTGGGCTCAAAATTAGACTTAGTTGGGCCAGATAAAAAGCCCACTCGACCACTTGGAGCCTTGCTAGGCAATGGCACTGCCCAGGGTGCACAGTGGAACCGCTTGAGGCTCAGCCTCCTAAGTGGCCACGGCCCAGATTGGGTGGTGGTACCATTGGCAATTAATGTTGTCAAGTGGTGGTATATCTCGGAGCATAATAATAGCAGATAATATTTTAGAGTATATCAATAGTTTATAAAATGTTTCGGAGCAAACCAATAACAAATGAAATATTTTAGAATATATCAATGGTATATGAAATATTTCAAAGCATATCAATGACATATGAACCATTTCAGAGCATATCGAATAACAAATATGAAACAGAAGTTCAAACGTCGAATTTGAGCACATATGGAAACACATGACCAAAGCTCTAGATATTATATCAAATACATAGAATGTGAAGTGGGACCATTACATAATATTGTACATCCAATTCCGAATGACCACCAAACATAAGTCTCCCACATTCGGAAGCTCCATCCACCCACATCTGAGTGAAGTTACAAGGGGCTGATAGAGCATCACGAGCTCTATACATTACTCCCTTTACCATTTCTAGTAAAGGTTCACAATATCCCACAAACACCATAGTACAAAAGGATAGTAAGAACAATAAAATTTATATATATCGGAAGCACATGCGGAACAACAAAATATACATGTGCCTTTACGAGATAATACGATGCAAACATAATCTTTCACAAATAAATTCAGATTTAAAAGGAAAGGAAATGAAAGCAAGAGCATATAAGGATTCCAAATAATCACATATAGCTCAATTGAAATAAGAAAGTTAGATGAATTCGATGTCTAAAGGAATGAACCTGGAATAGGCATATATCGAAAGCAAATGCAGAACGATGGGATATACATGTGCCTATATGAGTCAATACGATACAAACATAATCTTTCACAGGAGCATTTAAATTTGAAAGGAAATAAAGGCAAGAGTATATAAGGATTTTGGTACATATCGGAAACACATGTAAAACAACGGAACAAACATGTGCCCATACGAAACATAAACTTTACACAATATGTTTCAAGAATGTAAATAATTTAAGGACAAGAGCAAACAAGAATTCATAGCAGTAATATAAGCTCAATTGAAGAAAGAATGCTAGATGAATTCAATTTCCAAAAGTAATGGAACAAGAACAGGCGAAATCGACTAAAGCTTGATTTCTAGTAGAATTTGAGATGCACATTAAACAAATAATTTAGACTATCATTTATGCTCTAGTATATGGAGAAAATATATCACTAGAAAGATTTTTCAATTTAGTTTCAGATAAAATAATTTCACACAAATTTAACTTTCCAATCGAGAGTTACAAATAATTTGGTAACCATAGGTCAAAGAACAAATATTTATTTTGCAGAATTCATAGGATCGGATTCAATAGATAACTTGGTAGGTATTTGTACTCCAAATCTATCTATCTATGTATCAAAAGAAAGATGAGTCTAGTTTCTAATAAAATAATTTTGAGTAAATTAGAGTTCCCAACAGGGACTTATAGGTAGTTTAGTATCAAAAAGTCAGAAGTTATGATCCCTATTTCGCAAAATCCATAGGGTCAACTGAAATAGAAGTTTGGGTAGGCAAACTTACTTCAAATTCTTATAAGCTATTAAAAGAAAGTTTTATGAGTCTATATTTGGATCAAATAAGTTTTGTCCAAATTGGAAATCTATGTAGGAATTTAAAGCTAAAACAAGGTGAAAGGGTCAGAATCTCAAAAGTTTTCTATATTCAAATCGTTACATCTAAACAAGAGATGTATCAAATGCAAGGCTAGTCCAATTCAAAGTTTTCATATTCAAGGCAAAAGCAAAGATAGAATTACAATAGAAAAGATCAAAACATATGCAATAAGAAGGATCAAAACACTTGTAATAGGAAAATCAGAACACTTGTAATAGAAAGGATCGAAACACTTGCCTTTCGAAGGTTTTGATCTAAGGATCCGAAGAAAGTATAATGCCAAATCCTTCTTCTACTTTTCCTCTATGTCCTCTCCTCATTTTGTTTTCTACATCTATCTTCTTTCTTTTCTTTCATAGATGCAGCTGCTGTAGTCACAGCCGCAACCATAGCCACAGCCTCTTTTTTTGTTTCCTTTCGTTTCTTTCTCCTTCCCAAATGTAGCTGCTACAGCCACCACTACTGCCACTGCCGTAGCCGTAGCCACCTTTCCCTCTTCCTCTTCTTCCCTCTCTTCTCCCTCTTCTTCTTCCTTTCCTTCTCTTCTTTCCCAGCTGCAATTGCCACTATCGCAGCCATAGCTATGGCCGCAGCCACCACAGCCGCAACTTCTTCTTCCTCCCCTGCTGTTCTTCCTCTCCTTCTTCTCTTCCAATTGTAGCTACCACCGCCGTAGCTGCAACCCCTTCTTTCCCTTCTCTTCTTCCTCCCCTTCCCTTCTTCCTTCCTCTTCTTCTTTCCTAGCTACAACTGCAGCTGCCATAGCCGCAGCCCCAACCCCTTCTTCTTTCCCTTCTCTTCTTCTCCTCTTCTTCCATTTTCTTCCCTGACGTACAGTGCCTCCTTTCCTCTGTTTCCTCCTGCGGGAAACAGAGGTGCCATAGCCACCTCCTCCCTCCTCTTCTTCTTCTCTTCTACTCCTCTCCTTCTCTTCTTCTCCCCAACACCACACACAGCCTCTCCTCTATTTCCTCCTGCGGGAAACAGAGGTGTTGCAACCTAGCTGCTGCCACCTCTCTCTCCTCTCCCTCTTCCCTCTCTTCTCCTTCTTCTTCTTCTTTCTTCTCTTCTTCCTCTTCTTCTTCTCTCTTCTTCTTCTTCTTCTTCTCTTCTTCTCTTCATCCCCTCTTCTTCCCTTCTCCTTCCCGATGCCCCAAACCTCACTGCAGCCCTTGCCGCAACCACTCTCCTCTTTTCTTCTTCTTCTCTTCTTCTTCTCTTCTTCTTCTTCTCTTCTTCTTCTCTTCTTCTTCTTCTTCTTCTTCTTCTTCTCTTCTTCTTCTCTTCTTCTTCTTCTTTCTTCTTCTTCTTTCTTCTTCTTCTTTCTTCTTCTTCTTCTTTCTTCTTCTTCTTTCTTCTTCTTCTCTTCTTCTTCTTCTTCTTTTCTTCTCTTCTTCTTCTTCTTCTTCTTCTCTTCTTCCTCTTCTTCTTCTTTCTTCTTCTTCTTTCTTCTTCTTCTCTTCTTCTTCTTCTCTTCTTCTTCTTCTTCTTTCTTCTTCTTCTTTCTTCTTCTTCTCTTCTTCTTCTTCTCTTCTTCTTCTTTTCTTCTCTTCTTCCTCTTCTTCTTCTTTCTTCTTCTTCTTCTTTCTTCTTCTTCTTTCTTCTTCTTCTCTTCTTCTTCTTTTCTTCTCTTCTTCTTCTTTCTTCTTCTTCTCTTCTTCCTCTTCTTCTTCTTTCTTCTTCTTCTTTTCTTCTCTTCTTCCTCTTCTTCTTCTTCTTCTTTCTTCTTCTTCTTTTCTTCTCTTCTTCCTCTTCTTCTTCTCTTCTTCTTCTTTTCTTCTCTTCTTCTTCTTTTCTTCTCTTCTTCTTCTTCTCTTCTTCTTCTTCTTCTTCTCTTCTTCTCCTCTTCTTCTTCTTTCTTCTTCTTCTTTCTTCTTCTTCTTTTCTTCTCTTCTTCCTCTTCTTCTTCTTCTTCTCTTCTTCTCCTCTTCTTCTTCTCTTCTTCTTCTTTTCTTCTCTTCTTCCTCTTCTTCTTCTTCTTCTTCTCTTCTTCTTCTTCTTCTTTTCTTCTCTTCTTCTCCTCTTCTTCTTCTTTCTTCTTCTTCTCTTCTTCTTCTCTTCTTCTTCTTCTCTTCTTCTTCTTTTCTTCTCTTCTTCTTCTTCTTTCTTCTCCCAATGCCCCAGAGCTTCTCTCTCTATTTCCTATGGGAAACAAAGAGCATGGGAGGTTGTGGGATAAAACTGCCACCCTTTCTTTTTTTATATATAAATTAACAATTTAGTCCTTTAAATTTTTATATTTACATATAGGTCCTCCGATTTACAAATGGATCCTTACATAAATTTTAGAAATAAAGGATATTACACTCTCTCCTACTTAAAAGAAAATTTAGTCCTCCAAATTGGTTATATCTCAATTGATAAAAAAAATGAGGATACGTTTTATTCATTTCCTCCTCTAGTTCTCAAATAGTTTCTCCAATAGAATACAATGACACAATCATCCAAGAGTAACGGAAATACCTCTCCTGATCTTCAATAGATGGTAACACAATCTTCGATCAATCTTGAAAAATACTTATGCACCCTATAGTTTATCAACAAGTCATCACTTTTGAGTAGAGGATACTTGTTTTTTATGGTCACCTAATTCAATTGTTTACAATTAATGTAAAGCTTAATGTTTCATCCATCTTCTTAACTAACACCTGTCACGCCCCCCCGAATTTTATCCATTCAGGAGGTGTGACCCTGTCTAAAAATCAATAATATTATAATTCATCATCACAAATCAATCCAAGATCCAATCTAACATTTAAGGATACTAAGAACCATTCAAATCAATATTCACAATTCATAAACCTGTATGTTTCATAAATCATACTCCACTTCACTTAGAGATTCATAAAATCCAAAGGCAACTCAACTAAACATCAACCACAACACAAATCCATATTCGTAGAAATATATACCATCACAAAAATATTATTCACCATGAGTTCATATACTTATACAACGTAAGCTTATCATTCCATAAACATGAGTAGTCCTTTAAACTTTTACAACACATAAGTATTAATATATCCTTAACATTATATCAGAAGTAAAGTATACTATACAACAAAAACCTATCAACCAATAAAGATTAGTCTAAAATCTTCTAGCCTTTCAGTGCTTCAATCCAATTCTAGCTTTTTAGTGCGTGACAAGCTACCCTGAAAAATTTATATAGCAACGGGGTGAGCATGAAGAGCTCAACAAGCGACTAACATATCCATGAAGATAGGAGAAGTTCAAGCAGGCTTAGTATCAAGATAACAAAAGCAGAAATACAAGTGTTCATTTGAAATCATCTTATTTGGTATAAAAATCACAAAGGGTTTCCTTATTTGAAAACAAGCGTTAGACATAATAATATGAGAAAGGAAATTGGAGCATTTCATTGGCAAAATAAGCATTTAGGCATGTATCAAATGGCACCTGAAGCATTTTAGTGTATATTAAAGGCGTAAGAGTGTTTGAGAGCATAATAATGACATACGAAACACTCCAAAGTATAACAAGTGAACCGAATAGTAAATACAAGCTTGTATGTCATTTTTGAGGTAGCATGCATTCCATTTTTATCCAAAGCATAAATATAAACTCATTAGCAAAGCTTTGGATATCATATCAAAAACATAGAGGGCGCTGTGGGACCACATACATAATGTGATTCATCCATTTCAGGATGACCACCAAGCATAAGTCTCCCACGTCTGGTAGCTCCATCCACCCACGTCTGAGTGAAGTCAATGGGGCCGACAAAGCATCGCGGGCTCTATGCATAACTCCCTTTACCATTTCTGGCAAAGGTTCACAATATCCCACAAGACACCAGAGTACAAAAAGGTAGCATGAACAATGACATTGGCATATATCGGAAGCACATGCGGAAACAACGGAAATATGCGTGTGCCTTAATCAAACAAGGAAATGCCAACAAAACATTACATAATAAATTTCAGACATACAATAATTTCAGGATGAATAATACAAGAATTTTCAAAGGACTGCAAAAGAATTTAATAGAAATCAAACTTCCAACAGAATGAGACTCGAATAGGCAAAATTCAACAAAGTTTTCAATTCTGGCAGAATTCGAATGATACATTTCCTGATTTGTTTGAGTGATCAAGCATGCTCCAATTCACTAAAAAATGTATCAAAAGAAAAGATATGCCAATCTAGTTCACAAAAAATAAAGTTTTGCATAATTCAGAATTTTCACTAGAGAGTTATACGTAATTTAGTAACAGAAGGTCAGAATTGATCATCTCTATTTTGCAGAATAGATAGCATCAATTTAAACAGATGTTTCAGAAGGCAAACTACTTCCAAATTTCCAAACTAGGTGTCTAAAGAAAGATATACGAATCTAGTTCGCAAAGAATTAAGTGTTGCATAATTCAGAATTTTCACTAGAGAGTTATGAGCAATTTAGTAACAGAAGGTCAGAAATTACAGTCCCTATTTTGTAGAATCTGTAGGGTTAATTGCAATAGAAGTCATATTAGGCATTTCGACGCCAAATCATTCAATCTAGGTATCAAAATAAAGGTCTTTGAGTCTACTTTCAAACAGAACAGGTTTTACCTAAATCAGACTTTAGTACAAAAAGTTAGGACCAAAACAATGCATAGAGGTCAGATTACCGAAAAATTACAGATTCATGGCTTTGTATCAAAACGAAAGAAATGTTTGGTTCTCAGCTGAAATCTTTCAAAATTTTGTAGAATTGAAAAGAAAACAGAGATTAGGATTCTATTGGATTGGGTTAGAACACTTGCCTTAAAAAGTTTTGATTTCCAAATGTGGGGGAATTGATGCAAAGCCTTAAGCTAAGATAAAACTTCTTCTTCTTCAATTCTTTCTCCTTCTCTTCTCCTTCAATTCCTTCTCCTCTTCTCAAGTTACATTGGCTGCAAAAGTTCCCTTAGTTGTGCCTTAAATTACTTAGCTTTGGCTCATGCTAAAATAATGAGGTGGCAAGCATGCATGGAGGTTTAGGTGTCAACTTTAGAATAAGTGCAAGTGGCTCATCCTTGCTAATGCCACAAGTCCTCCATATAATTTAATATTGATATAATAAACTAAACTATTAAAGTACTATATAAGCATTTTTTTTTTAAATGAGGGATGTTACACTCTCCCCTCCTAAAAAAAAAATTTAGTCCTCTAAATTTGTCATACCTCTTTCGGGAAAAAGATGAGGATAAGCTTTCTTCATTTCTTCCTCTAGCTCCCAAGTCGCTTCATTTGCTGGATGATGCTTCCAAATTACTTTAACCAGAGTGATGATTCTATTTCTTAAGATCTTCTCCTTTTTATCAATAATCTGATTGGGCTCTTCCTTGTAAAACAAGTCTTTCTCAATCGCAATCGGCTCATACTCAATGACATGAGAGGGATCAGGTATATACTTTCGGAGCATTGACACATGAAATATATTATGGATATGACACATCGATGGTGGCAAGGCAATCTTGTAAGCGATAGAGCCAATTCTTTCGAGGATCTCAAAAGGTCCAATGAACCTTGGGTTTAACTTTCCTTTCTTTCCAAATCTTATAACGCCTTTGGAATGGGAGACCTTTAGGAATACAAAATCCCCTACTTGGAACTCGATATCTCGTCTTCTGTTGTCTGCATAGCTCTTTTGCTGACTTTGAGTAGCCTTTAGCCTTTTTATGATAACTTGAATCTTTTCAGTAGTCTCTTGTACTTTATCTGGTGCTAACAATTTTCTATCACCAACTTCCTCCCAACATATAGTCGTTCTGCACTTTCGCCCATACAATACTTCATAAGGAGCCATCTAGATGCTCGAATGGTAATTATTATTATAAGTAAACTCAATAAGAGAAATATCTTTATCCCATTTACCTCTCCAATCCATAACATAGGCTCCAAGCAAATCCTCAAGTACTTGAATTGTTCTTTCAGATTGACCATTCAATCTAGGTATCAAAATAAAGGTCTTTGAGTCTACTTTCAAACAGAACAGGTTTTACCTAAATCAGACTTTAGTACAAAAAGTTAGGACCAAAACAATGCATAGAGGTCAGATTACCGAAAAATTACAGATTCATGGCTTTGTATCAAAACGAAAGAAATGTTTGGTTCTCAGCTGAAATCTTTCAAAATTTTGTAGAATTGAAAAGAAAACAGAGATTAGGATTCTATTGGATTGGGTTAGAACACTTGCCTTAAAAAGTTTTGATTTCCAAATGTGGGGGAATTGATGCAAAGCCTTAAGCTAAGATAAAACTTCTTCTTCTTCAATTCTTTCTCCTTCTCTTCTCCTTCAATTCCTTCTCCTCTTCTCAAGTTACATTGGCTGCAAAAGTTCCCTTAGTTGTGCCTTAAATTACTTAGCTTTGGCTCATGCTAAAATAATGAGGTGGCAAGCATGCATGGAGGTTTAGGTGTCAACTTTAGAATAAGTGCAAGTGGCTCATCCTTGCTAATGCCACAAGTCCTCCATATAATTTAATATTGATATAATAAACTAAACTATTAAAGTACTATATAAGCATTTTTTTTTTAAATGAGGGATGTTACACTCTCCCCTCCTAAAAAAAAATTTAGTCCTCTAAATTTGTCATACCTCTTTCGGGAAAAAGATGAGGATAAGCTTTCTTCATTTCTTCCTCTAGCTCCCAAGTCGCTTCATTTGCTGGATGATGCTTCCAAATTACTTTAACCAGAGTGATGATTCTATTTCTTAAGATCTTCTCCTTTTTATCAATAATCTGATTGGGCTCTTCCTTGTAAAACAAGTCTTTCTCAATCGCAATCGGCTCATACTCAATGACATGAGAGGGATCAGGTATATACTTTCGGAGCATTGACACATGAAATATATTATGGATATGACACATCGATGGTGGCAAGGCAATCTTGTAAGCGATAGAGCCAATTCTTTCGAGGATCTCAAAAGGTCCAATGAACCTTGGGTTTAACTTTCCTTTCTTTCCAAATCTTATAACGCCTTTGGAATGGGAGACCTTTAGGAATACAAAATCCCCTACTTGGAACTCGATATCTCGTCTTCTGTTGTCTGCATAGCTCTTTTGCTGACTTTGAGTAGCCTTTAGCCTTTTTATGATAACTTGAATCTTTTCAGTAGTCTCTTGTACTTTATCTGGTGCTAACAATTTTCTATCACCAACTTCCTCCCAACATATAGTCGTTCTGCACTTTCGCCCATACAATACTTCATAAGGAGCCATCTAGATGCTCGAATGGTAATTATTATTATAAGTAAACTCAATAAGAGAAATATCTTTATCCCATTTACCTCTCCAATCCATAACATAGGCTCCAAGCAAATCCTCAAGTACTTGAATTGTTCTTTCAGATTGACCATCAATCTGAGGGTGATAGGCAGTGCTAAACTTTACTTTGGTGCCCATAGAATCTTGTAATCTCCTCCACAATCTAGAAAGAAATCTGGAGTCCCTGTCCGAGATGATCTCTTTCGGGACACCATGAAGTCTTACTATTTCATCAACATACAAATCTGCAAGCGTATCAAGAGAATAAGTCTTATTGATTGGTAAGAAATGTGCAGATTTGGTTAACCTATCTACCATGACCCAAATAGCATCATGCTTTCTAGAGGTTCTGGGTAGCCCTGAAACAAAGTCCATAGTAATGCATTCCCATTTCCATTCAGGAATATCTAAGGGCTGTAACAAACCTCCAGGTCTCTGGTGTTCTGCTTTGATTTGCTGACATGTCAAACACCTTGAAACATATATTGCAATCTCCTTCTTCATGCCTTTCCACCAATAATGACTTTGGAGATCTCTATACATTTTCGTGCTACCAGGATGCATGGTGTACTTTGAATTGTGACCTTCGTTTAAAATTTGGTTCTTGATATCTGGGTTATTTGGAACACATATTCTATCCCCAAATCTCAATAGGCCATCATCTGAAATTTGAAAATTCAACTTTGGTCTCTTATCAACTTCATTCCTCAAGTATATTAAATGTGGATCTCGTAGTTGTCCTTCTTTAATTTGTTGAATGAGATCAGTTTGCACCTGGATAGAGGCCATCAACATTATTGAGTCTTGCCCTTTTCTCATTACATTTGAATCATAATTTCTTTCTAATAACTTCCATTGTTTCACAACCAGACTAGCCATAAAACTTGTAGATTTTCTACTAAGTGCATCAGCTACAACATTGGCTTTACCTGGGTGATAACGGATGGTACAATCATAATCCTTTAGAAGTTCTATCCATCTTCGCTACCGCATATTTAACTCCTTCTGCGTAAAAATATATTTTAAACTCTTGTGATCAGTAAAGATATCAAATGTCCGCCCATACAAGTAATGTCTCCAAATCTTTAGAGCAAAGATGATTGCTGCCAATTCCAAATCATGAGTCGGATAATTCAATTCATAATTCTTTAGCTGTCTTGAAGCATAAGCAATTACTTTCCCTTCTTGCATCAAAACACATCCAAGACCCTTTCTTGAAACATCAGTATAAACTATAAATCCTTCATTACCACTCGGAATAGTGAGAATAGGGGCACTAGTCAATCTACTTTTTAATTCTTGGAAACTTTGCTCACAATCACTACTCCATTCAAATTTCACATTCTTTTGAGTCAGTTTGGTGAGGGGATGAGCAATTTGAGAAAATCCCTCCACAAATCTCCTGTAATAACCTGCCATGCCCAAGAAACTTCTAATTTCTGTTACATTTGTTGGCACTTCCCAATTAACTACTGCTTCCACCTTCTTTGGATCAATAGATATGCCCTTTCCTGAAATCACGTGGCCTAAGAAAGCAATTTCCTTCAACCAAAATTCACATTTGCTGAACTTTGCATACAGCTTCTTTTCTCTTAGTATAGATAATACATCTCTCGAGTGTTTATCATGCTCTTGATTACTCCTTGAATATACTAATATGTCATCAATGAATACAATTACACAATTATCTAAGAGTGGCTGAAATATTCTATTCATTAGTTCCATAAAAGTTGCAGGAGCATTAGTCAAGCCAAAAGGTATTACTAAAAATTCGTAGTGACCATATCGAGTTCTAAAGGCTGTTTTTGGAATATCCTCCTTCTTGACCTTCAACTGATAGTAGCCTGATCTTAGATCAATCTTGGAGAATACTTGTGCACCCTGCAATTGATCAAACAAGTCATCAATCCTGGGTAGGGGATACTTGTTTTTGATGGTCTCCTGATTCAATTATCTATAATCAATACAAAGTCTCAATGTCCCATCCTTCTTCTTAACTAATAGCACTGGAGCACCCCATAGTGAGACGCTGGGTCGAATAAAACCCTTATCTAACAACTCTTGTATTTGCTTCTTCAATTCCTCGAGCTCAAGTAGTGCCATTCTGTAGGGAGGCTTAGATATTGGGGCTGTCCCAGGGACTAAATCAATAACAAATTCACCTTCTCTGTTTGGAGGTAGTCCAAGCAAATCCTTTGGGAATACATCAGGGAACTCTTTAGCCACGGAAATTTTATTTAGGTGAGTTTCTTGTTCTGAATGTTCCTTTACACATATAACATAACAAGAACATCCCTTCTGCATAAGGCGTTGAGTTTGAAGTGCCGATATTAAGCAAGGAGGCAAATCATGCCTAATACCCTCAAAGTAGAAGATAGGCTGATTTGGTATGCAGAAAGTAATTATTTTTGTATAGCAATCAATACTAGCATGATAGGAAGATAACCAATCCATACCCAGTATAATATCAAAACCTTGGATTTCTAGGAGTATCAAATCGGCAAGGAGTTCATGTTCTCCGATAGAAATTAAACAAGATGGATAAACCAGATTTGTAGTCAAAGAATCCCCAACAGCAGGAGTTACATGTAGCAAATAATCCAGTGGTTTAGGTTGAATGCCCAAGTGATAAGCAAAATATTGTGAAACAAAGGATAAGTGGGAACCAGGATCAAACAAAACTTTTGCATTTCTACTAGAAACATGTAGAATACCTTCAACCACTGATTTCGAGGCTCTGGAATCTTGTTCTGTGATAGCATATACTCTAGCATGGGTCGTTGGCTTAGTGGTTAGTGGCCCTTTCTTCTTGTTTAATGGGCAGTCCCTGACTTTATGATCTAACTTTCCACAGGCAAAACAGGCTCCAATCACCCGATAACACTCACTTGTTTCATGATTACGTCCACATTTTGTACACGATAGAGTTCTTTGTGATAGAGTTCCTTTCTCAAATCTAGGTACCTTTACCCTCTTATTACTTCTTTCTGCTTCATTTCCTCTCTTACTTTTACCAACAAACTTATCCTTGTTGTTCTTGTCCCTGATTTCTTGGATCTCCTCCATGTTTTTTTCAAGTATGAAAGCTCTTTCTACTACATCAGTGTATACCTGGAGTTTTAAAGCTGATATCCGACTTCTTATTGCCGGCCTTAGTCCTCTTTCAAATCTTCTTGATTTCCTATATTCATCATCAATCATATGCATGGCAAATCTAGAGAGCTCAGTGAATTTAGACTCATATTTGGCTACTGTCAAATTTCCCTGGATGAGATTCAAGAACTCCAATTCTTTCTACTCTCTGATACAATCTGGAAAGTATTTATCATTGAACTTTTCTGTAAATACCTTCCAAGTGATTGGCTCCTGTCGAGCTTCAGAAATCCTCTTCATGGTTCGCCACCAGTGCTCAGCCTCTCCTTCCAGCATGAAGGTAGCAAGAGAAACCTTCTTATCATCTGGGCAATTTAAAACATCAAATATTTTCTCTATCCGCATCATCCATTGTTCTGCTACCATTGGATCAGGCTCACCACTAAAACTGGGAGGACTAAGCTTCTTAAATTGTTCAATTCCCAAACCAGTATGGTTTGAATTCCCCGTTTTATCATTTCTTCCTTGTCGAACTTGTTGTTGCATTACTTGTGTCATAGCCTCGAGTTTTCATAATTCCACTCAATTGATCAGATGTAGATGTAATAGGAGTACCAGATGACCTCGTCATCCTTGCTTCCTAAAAATAGCAAAAGATAACTTTTGATCAGTCTCTAAATAGAAATCACTAAACCTCAAAATTTATTATACATCTAGCATATCAAAATTCTTAGAAATCCTCAAACAATGCTCTGATACTAACTCTGTCACGCCCCCCCGAATTTTATCCATTCAGGAGGTGTGACCCTGTCTAAAAATCAATAATATTATAATTCATCATCACAAATCAATCCAGGATCCAATCTAACATTTAAGGATACTAAGAACCATTCAAATCAATATTCACAATTCATAAACCTGTACGTTTCATAAATCATACTCCACTTCACTTAGAGATTCATAAAATCCAAAGGCAACTCAACTAAACATCAACCACAACACAAATACATATTCGTAGAAATATATACCATCACAAAATATTATTCACCATGAGTTCATATACTTATACAACGTAAGCTTATCATTCCATAAACATGAGTAGTCCTTTAAACTTTTACAACACATAAGTATTAATATATCCTTAACATTACATCAGAAGTAAAGTATACTATACAACAAAAACCTATCAACCAATAAAGATTGGTCCAAAATCTTCTAGCCTTTCAGTGCTTCAATCCAATTCTAGCTTTTTAGTGCGTGACAAGCTACCCTGAAAAATTTATACAGCAACGGGGTGAGCATGAAGAGCTCAGCAAGCGACTAACATATCCACGGCGATAGGAGAAGTTCAAGCAGGCTTAGTATTAAGATAACAAAAGCATAAATACAAGTGTTCATTTGAAATCATCTTATTTGGTATAAAAATCACAAAGGGTTTCCTCATTTGAAAACAAGCGTTAGACATAACAATACGAGAAAGGAAATTGGAGCATTTCGTTGGCAAAATAAGCATTTAGGCATTATCAAATGGCACCTGAAGCATTTTAGTGTATATCAAAGGCGTAAGAGTGTTTGAGAGCATAACAATGACATACGAAACACTCCAAAGTATAACAAGTGAACCGAATAGTAAATACAAGCTTGTATGTCATTTTTGAGGTAGCATGCATTCCATTTTTATCCAAGCATAGCATTTCGTTGGCAAAATAAGCATTTAGGCATTATCAAATGGCACCTGAAGCATTTTAGTGTATATCAAAGGCGTAAGAGTGTTTGAGAGCATAACAATGACATACGAAACACTCCAAAGTATAACAAGTGAACCGAATAGTAAATACAAGCTTGTATGTCATTTTTGAGGTAGCATGCATTCCATTTTTATCCAAAGCATAAATACAAGTGTTCATTTGAAATCATCTTATTTGGTATAAAAATCACAAAGGGTTTCCTCATTTGAAAACAAGCGTTAGACATAACAATACGAGAAAGGAAATTGGAGCATTTCGTTGGCAAAATAAGCATTTAGGCATTATCAAATGGCACCTGAAGCATTTTAGTGTATATCAAAGGCGTAAGAGTGTTTGAGAGCATAACAATGACATACGAAACACTCCAAAGTATAACAAGTGAACCGAATAGTAAATACAAGCTTGTATGTCATTTTTGAGGTAGCATGCATTCCATTTTTATCAACGGAATATGCGTGTGCCTTTATCAAACAAGGAAATACCAACAAACATTACATAATAAATTTCAGACATACAATAATTTCAGGATGAATAATACAAGAATTTTCAAAGGACTGCAAAAGAATTTAATAGAAATCAAACTTCCAACAGAATGAGACTCGAATAGGCAAAATTCAACAAGTTTTCAATTCTGGTAGAATTCGAATGATACATTTCTGATTTGTTTGAGTGACCAAGCATGCTCCAATTCACAAAAAATGGTGTCAAAAGAAAGATATGCGAGTCTAGTTCACAAAGAATTAAGTTTTGCATAATTCAGAATTTTCACTAGAGAGTTATGAGCAATTAGTAACAGAAGGTCAGAATTGATCATCTCTTTTTTTGCAGAATAGATAGCATCAATTTAAAGATGTTTCAGAAGGCAAACCTACTTAAAAATTTCCAAACTAGGTGTCTAAAGATAGATATACAAATCTAGTTCGCAAAGAATTAAGTGTTGCATAATTCAGAATTTTCGCTAGAGAGTTATGAGAAATTTAGTAATAGAAGGTCAGAAATTACAGTCCCTATTTTGTAGAATCTGTAGGGTTAATTGCAATAGAAGTCATATTTGGCATTTTGACTCCAAATCATTCAATCTAGGTATCAAAATAAAGGTCTTCGAGTCTACTTTCAAACGGAATATGTTTTATAAATCAGAGTTTAGTACAAAAAGTTATGACCAAAACAATGCATGGAGGTCAGATTACCGAAAAATTACAGATTCATGGCTTTGTATGAAACGAAAGAAATGTTTGGTTCTCAACTGAAATCTTTCAAAATTTTGTAGAATTGAAAAGAAAACAGAGATTAGGATTCTATTGGATTGGGTTAGAACACTTGCCTTAAAAAGTTTTGATTTCCAAATGTTGGGGAATTGATGCAAAGCCTTAAGCTAAGATAAAACTTCTTCTTCTTCAATTCTTTCTCCTTCTCTTCTCCTTCAATTCCTTCTCCTCTTCTCAAGTTACATTGGCTGCAAAGTTTCCCTTAGTTGTGCCTTAAATTACTTAGGTTTGGCTCATGCTAAAATAATGAGGTGGCAAGCATGCATGGAGGTTTAGGTGTCAACTTTAGAATAAGTGCAAGTGGCTCATCCTTGCTAATGCCACAAGTCCTCCATATAATTTAATATTGATATAATAAACTAAACTATTAAAGTACTATATAAGCTTTTTTTTTTTTAAAGGAGAGATGTTACAACACCGGAGCACCCCATGATGAAATACTAAGCCAAGAAAAACCCTTATCTAATATTCCTTATGGTTGTTGTTTTAATTCCACTTACTCAAATGGTGTCATTTTGTAGAGAGGCTTAGATATTAGGATTGTTCTAAGGACCAAATCAAAAGCAAAGTCATGTCTGGAGGTAATCCGGGCAAGTCATCCTAGGATACATCAGGCAAGGAGGTAACTCATGTCCAATACTCTCAAAATAAAAGATGGGTTGATCTAATACGTAAAAAATGATTATTTTTGTGTAATAATCTATACTGGTATAACAAAAAGATAGCCAATCTATATCAAATATAATATCAAAACTCTAAATCTCTAGGAGAACTAAACCAGTAAAAAGTTCATGTTCTCCGATAGAAATCAGACAAGAGGACTAGATCAAGCTCGTTATCAAAGAATCCCCAATGATCATATTTACATATAACATATAATCTAATGGTCTATGTTGAATGCCCAAGTGATAAACAAATTTTTGCATTCTTTCAAAAACATGAATTATATCTTCGAGCACTAATTCAGAAGCTTTCGAATCATATTTAGTGATAGCATATACTCTGACATGGGCTGATGATTTAGGAGGCAGTAGCTTTTCTTTCTTCTTATTCAAAGGGCAGTCTTTTAATTCATGATCCAACTTTCCACAAGCAAAATAGGTTCTAGTCACCCAAAAACATAAACTTTTTCATAATTTAACTTGCAATTTACACAAGATTGAGTCTTTTGTGGTGACTTTCCTTTTCAAATCCAGATGTCTTGACTCTCTTGTTATCATTTTCTGATTTATTTTCTCTCATATTTTTGTTGGTAAACTTGTCCTTGCTATCCTTGCCCTTGATCTCCAGAAATTCTTTTGATTATCAGAATAATTTTGTATATCAAATATCTTCTCTATTCGCATCATCCATTTTTCTACCACCAATGGATTAGGTTCACCACGCTTTCGTTGCGCCACTCTAATTTGATATCCCCGATAAACCCTTTTATCCTCCTTAATTAATTATATGCACATGAAGTAGGAGGACCAAATATCCTCGTCCTTCTAGATTCCTAAAAAACATCAAATAAAATTTCTCATCGATCACTATAGTTTACTAGACCTCAATATATTTTGCATGTCAACATATCAAATATTTTAGTGATCCTCAAACCATGCTCTGATGCCACCTCTGTCACGTACCACGAAAAATATCGATAATATTAAAATTCAACAATAATCTAGGATCTAAACTAACATTGGAGGATACTGAAAGACATTCAGTTAAACTCACACCCATAAAAGTTGTGTAGTTTATAATCATATATCATATCACTCGATAATTCATATTTATGAAATATAAACTAACTTAGCAAAACATTAACAACACTTATAAATCCACAAGCTAAACAATTTATACAATCAGAACTCCAACCATTTACCACTAGTTCATATCATTATAAACTAAACTTAATATTCTGAAATTCCAAATAAGAGAGATATTCTAACACTTTTACACGATATATTTATTTAGGTTCATCAACAACATTTCATTACAAATAAAATATGCTTATACAACAATAGCATAACAACCAACAAGATTTGCCCACAATTCTGAATAGCTCTCCACTACCTTAGTGCAAAACAAACATTTCAGTGAGTGACAAGATGACTTGAAAGATTTATATTGCTAGGATCAAGAGCGACATTAAGGGGGGGGCGGGGGGGTGAATTAGTGTAGTGAAAAATTGTCGATTTCGTAAAATATTCGTTTCGATTCAAATTATTTCAGAAAGATGTTGAACTTGAGAGCTTTCATAAAAAAGTAAAGAGAAGCTTAAGGAGGTTTGTAGTAATGTAAATTGCATAAAAAGAAAAGCAAACCAGAATTTAGAGTGGTTTGGTCGATGTGACCTACATCCACTTTGGATTACTTCTCCGTAAAAGTCACCAACATCCACTAAAGGCCTTCCTTCAATAGACGAAGACCAATCACCTTTTATAGCTCTTTCTCCTTTTGCGGGGTTTAGGAGATAACCCTTACAAGCCTCACTCCTCTTTCTTGGATGTTTATAAAGGTAAGAGAGGGAGGGGAGGACTTTTCTCACTTTTTACAACACTTTAACACCCCAAGAACTCAAGATTATGTAAACACTTTGTACCCTTTCATGTAGAAAAGGGTGGAGTATTTATAGGCCTCAATGACTTCAAAACTGAAGTAAAAAAGTATCTCATTCTGGATTTCCACCACCATCATTACTGGGTCATACCATCGCCTGACACTTGACATTGGGCGGTACCACTGCTTGACAGAGCTTGGAGACTAAGCTCTAGCGGTACCACCGCTTGATAGGGGCGGTACTACTACTGACAGCATTAACTGCCGATGGTACCACTGCCCAGACCACCTGGGAGACTAGGTCACCAGGCGGTGCCATCGTTAGCCCTGGCGGTGCCACTGTCGGTTATGAATTCAGGTGCTGAATGGGCTATTCAATCTAGCCCAATTCAGCCCTGTTAAGGGCCCAATTGGTTCCTAATTAAGTTAGAGGGATCACCTCTCAATTTTAACTCATTCTATGATCTAACTATGATAATTAAGACATTTAACAAAGCATTCTAATTCCGGTACGTCAATTGTTCTTCCGATGAGGTTCTGGCGATCTTTCGATGAACTTTTGATGATCTTTTGGTAATATTCCGATGATCTTCTTGGCGAGTTTCAATGAGCTTCTCTAGCAAGTACTTGGACGTCTCGATCACTTCCGGTAGAACTTCCGACGAACTCTTGAACTCCCAACGAAATCTCATTCTTGACTCTAGTATAACATTTGCTTTATCTTACTGCTATCGTAGTCAATCCTGTATACTTTTGTCAACATATTGATTAGATCAAAACAATTCACTAATCAATTTCATCATCAAATTTCGAGATTCAATAATCTCCCTCTTTTTGATGATGACAATCAATTGATGACGGAGTTAACCTTAACTCCCCCTATTTATATGCCATACTTGAGAAATGACACTCTTGAATTCAAAGCTTTTAAATTCAAGTATCAAACTAATAAGCTAAATTCATTTAAGCTTATCAACATGCACTTCATGGTACTTATCAATTCAAAATACGATACTATGTATTTATCACAATAAAAATGATGTCAATACATGACATCCAATTTCAAGTTCAATAAAAATGATGATTCATCAATCCAAGGCATGATTCCAATTGTAATAAAGTATGATAATTTTGATATTTCATCATAATGATAGACATTTATCATTTTGATACGAGATCAAGCTTGATACTAGGAATAAAACATTTGCAAGTAATCATGCCACATTCCAATATGTTTTAAGCAAATATTTTGGATATCCAATAAGCCCCTGAATTATTGGATCCTATGAATGAGATCCAATAAGAGCCCTTGAGAGATTATTGGATAGAGATCCACTAATCTAAGAGGCTTGGATAGTTGGATAGAGATCCAATACCCAATAGGGGAGGATCCATTAAGGTTAAGTTGACAGAGGACCTCTATAAATATGAGAGATTCAGTGGTTCATAGACTTGAGCTTTTATATGCCTCTCCTATTCTCCTCTCCCTCTCCACCTCAAAGGAGGCTTGGAGTTTTAAGGAGCATCGTTGTAGCTCTACTGTGTAAATCACCACTAGAGAGGAGGGTACTTGACCTCATTCAACCTCTCATAGAGATCTATATGGATTCAGGGATATATGATCTCCCTAGGTAACACAATATTTGATATACATAGTTTCAAGTTTTGTAGATTTTTGCACATCAATCTTCATACGATGACAAACATCTTTTTGAAAAATTGGGGATTTTATTTTCTGTTCTTTTGTTGCGCATAGAATGTTGCCGCCAAGATTTCCCAACACCATCAACCAACAACATATCTTCAATCAAAAAGTTGGATTTGTTACTTATGGTTCCTTTGCCAATGATTTTACCCTTATTGTTATCTTCGAAGGTGACATACCCTTCGTCTAGGCTAGTGAGCTTAGAGAATTGAGATGGATCTCCAGTCATGTGTCTTGAGCATCCACTATCAAGGTACCATCTCTTACTCCTAGCTTGTGATGGTAAATATTTTATTTCTTAAAAAAACGATGATTTTTAGATACCCATTTGACCTTGGGTGCCTCAAAAATCGATCTACTCAACTTACCATGTTGCATTGAGTTCTTTATGGTTCCTTTAGGAACCCAAATCAATTTGTGTGGACTATATCTCTTAATCAGACATTGATAAGCAACATGTCCAAATTTGCAGCAAAAGTTACATTTGTTTTGTGGTGAATATACAAGGTAGGGCCTTTAACAAGGTGGTTGGATTTTGGTGAGAGCTACTCATAAATCTGATTCTACCTCTTCTATGAACGTGACCATTATTGGCAAGGACTATGTTTAAGGACTTGCTACTAACCTCAAACTTTTCTAAGGTTTCTTTGAGTAGCAAGTTTTCTTTTTTAAGTATTTGTACAAGGAGCTAAACTATCATTGTGCTCAACTTTTAATCTATCAAAATCACTAACAAGATAATCATGCTCCTTTTATAATAGTTTATATTTTTTACTAACTAATTTATATTCATCAAATAAATCATGAAAAGCACTTAGTAATTCATCAAAAGATAAATTTGCATCTAATGAACTGCTTACCTCATCTCCGATAGTAGTTAGTGCTTAGTGAGCAACTTGCTCTATGTTGGTTGGCTCCTTTTCTTCGGATGCAATTGAATCGTCCCAAGTTGCATTAAGAGTCTTCTTCTTCTTTGGTTACTTCTTCTTTGCTTGAAGACATTCGCTTTTGAAATGTCTTGGCTTCTTGCATTTGTAACATATAACTTGTTCTTTCTTAGGTTCAATTTTATTTTTAGTGTCATTTTTAAATTTATTCCTTTTTATGAATTTTTTGAACTTTCTTATCAAGAGTGTCAAGTCATCATCATAATCCTCATCACTTGAATTTTCTTTCAAGCGATCTTCATGAGTTCTTAGTGTTATATCTTTCCTGTTTTTTGGAAGGTTGTTCTCAAGCTCTTCATGAGCGTTGCAAGTCATCTCATAGGTCATTAGTGACTCGATAAGTTCTTCAAGAGGAAAGTTGTTTAAATCTATGACCTCTTTTACTTTAGGGTCCCAACTCTTTGGAAAAAATCTCATGATTTTATTAACAAGTTCAAAGTTCAAAAAATATTTGCCAAGAGCTTTTAAACTATTGACAACATCTATAAAATGGATGTACATGTCGATAATAGTTTCGCTTGGCTTCATCCGAAATAATTTATAAGTATAAGTTAAAAGAGTTATCTTCGACTCCTTTACTCTTCTAGTACCTTCGTGAGTAATTTCCAGTGTGTACCAAATATCAAAAGTTGTTTCACAAATAGACACTCGATTGAACTCGTTTTTATCTAAAGCATAAAACAAGGCATTTATAGCCTTGGCATTTAAAGTGAAAGTCTTCTTTTCCACTTTATTCCAATTATTCATTGGAAGAGAAGACTTTTGAAAGTCATTTTCTATAAGGTTCCATAACTCAAAATCTATTGAAATTAGAAAAATCCTCATTCTAGTCTTCCAATATATGTAATTCGTCCTATTGAACGTGGGTGGATATGTAATTGAATGACCCTCTTGATTGCCAACAAATGCCATCTTTCATGGGTTTTAAACCAAATGAGAGTGACCTTGCTTTGATACCAATTGTTAGGATCAAGAATGGAACAAGGGGGGGGAGGGCATGAATTAGTGCAGTGAAAAAATTACGTCGATTCGAAAGCCTTCATATGACAAAAATAGGTTTCGACTCAAATCATTTGTTTCACTTTGAATAAGTGGAGAATAGAAGGTTGGGTAGTTTGCAATGTAGTAAAGTTGAATGCAATAGAGAGAATTTGTACTAAGAAATGAACGCACTGAAATTTATTATGGTTTGGTCATTGTGACCTACATCTACTTTCGATTCCTCCACCATTGAGGTCACCGGCATCCATTAATAGTCCTCCTTTAATAGGTGAAGACCAACCACATCTTTATAGTACTTTCTCCTTTTCACAAGTTTAGAAGATAACCCTTACAAGCCTCACTTATCTTTCTTTGATGATTATAAAGCTAAGAGAGGGAGCAGGAGGACTCTTCTCACTTTTACTATACTTTTTAATGCCCCAACTGTCACGCCCCCCGAATTTAATCCATTCAGGAGGTGTAACCCTGTCTAAAATCAATAATATTATAATTCATCATCACAAATCAATCCAGGATCCAATCTAACATTTAAGGATACTAAGAACCATTCAAATCAATATTCACAATTCATAAACCTGAACGTTTCATAAATCATACTCCACTTCACTTAGAGATTCATAAAATCCAAAGGCAACTCAACTAAACATCAACCACAACACAAATCCATATTCGTAGAAATATATACCATCACAAAAATATTATTCACCATGAGTTCATATACTTATACAACGTAAGCTTATCATTCCATAAACATGAGCAGTCCTTTAAACTTTTACAACACATAAGTATCAATATATCCTTAACATTACAACAAAAGTAAAGTATACTATACAATAAAAACCTATCAAACAACAAAGATTAGTCCAAAATCTTCTAGCCTTTCAGTGCTTCAACCCAATTCTAGCTTTTCAGTGCGTGACAAGCTACCCTGAAAAATTTATATAACAACAGGGTGAGCATAAAGAGCTCAGCAAGCGACTAACATATCTATGGCGGCAGGAGAAATTCAAGTAGGCTTAGTATCAAGACAACAAAAGCAGAAATACAAGTGTTCATTTGAAATCATCTCATTTGGTATAAAAATCACAAAGGGTTTCCTCATTCGAAAACAAGCGTTAGATATAAGAATACGAGAAAGGAAATTGGAGCATTTCATTGGCAAAATAAGCATTTAGGCATGTATCAAATGGCACATGAAACATTTCAGTGTATATCAAAGGCGTAAGAGTGTTTGAGAGCATAACAATGACATACGAAACACTCCAAAATATAACAAGTGAACTAAATAGTAAATACAAGCTTATATTTCATTTTTAAGGTAACATGCATTCCATTTTTATCCAAAGCCTAAATATAAAATCATTAGCAAAGCTTTGGATATCATATCAAAAACATAGAGGGCGCTGTGGGACCACATATATAATGTGATTCATCCATTTCAGTATGACCACCAAGCATAAGTCTCCCACGTTTGGGAGCTCCATCCACCCATGTCTGTGTGAAGTCAATGGGGCCGGCAGAGCATCGCGGGCTCTATGCATAACTCCCTTTACCATTTCTAGCAAAGGTTCACAATATCCCACAAGACACCAGAGTACAAAAGGGTAGCATGAACAATGACATTGGCATATATCGGAAGCACATGCGGAAACAACGGAAATATGCGTGTGCCTTTATCAAACAAGGAAATACCAACAAAACATTACATAATAAATTTCAGACATACAACAATTTCAGGATGAATAATACAAGAATTTTCAAAGGACTGCAAAAGAATTTAATAGAAATCAAACTTCCAACAGAATGAGACTCGAATAGGCAAAATTCAACAAAGTTTTCAATTCTGGCAGAATTCGAATGGTACATTTCCTGATTTGTTTGAGTGACCAAGCATGCTCCAATTCATTAAAAATAGGTGTCAAAAGAAAGATATGCGAATATAGTTCTCAAAGAATCAAGTTTTTTCATAATTCAGAATTTTCACTAGAGAGTTATGAGCAATTTAGTAATAGAAGGTCAGAATTGATCATCTCTGTTTTGCAGAATAGATAGCATCAATTTAAACAGATGTTTTAGAAGGCAAACCTACTTCAAAATTTCCAAACTAGGTGTAAAAAGAAATATATGCGAATCTAGTTCGCAAAGAATTAAGATTTGCATAATTCAGAATTTTCACTAGAGAGTTATGAGTAATTTAGTAACAGAAGGTCCGAAATTACAGTCCCTATTTTGTAGAATCTGTAGGGTTAATTTCAATAGAAGTCATAATAGGAATTTCGACTCTAAATCATTCAATCTAGGTATCAAAATAAAGGTCTTCGAGTCTAATTTCAAACAGAACAGGTTTTGCCTAAATCAGAGTTTAGAACAAAATGTTAGGACCAAAACAATGCATGGAGGTCAGATTACCGAAAAATTACATATTCATGGCTTTGTATCAAAATGAAAGAAATGTTTGGTTCTCAGCTGAAATCTTTCAAAATTTTGTAGAATTCAAAAGAAAACAGAGATTAGGATTCTGTTGGATGGGGTTAGAACACTTGCCTTAAAAAGTTTTGATTTCCAAATGTGGGGGAATTGATGCAAAGCCTTAAGCTAAGATAAAACTTCTTCTTCTTCAGTTCTTTCTCCTTCTCTTCTCTTTCAATTCCTTCTCCTCTTCTCAAGTTACGTTGGCTACAAAGTTTCCCTTAGTTGTGTCTTAAATTACTTAGGTTTGGCTCATGCTAAAATAGTGAGGTGGCAAGTATGCATGGAGGTTTAGGTGTCAACTTTAGAATAAGTGCAAGTGGCTCATCCTTGCTAATGCCACAAGTCCTCCATATAATTTAATATTGATATAATAAACTGAACTATTAAAGTACTATATAAGTATTTTTTTTTAAAAATGAGGGATGTTACACTCTCCCCTCCTTCAAAGAAAATTTAGTCCTCTAAATTTGTCATACCTCTTTCGGGAAAAGATGAGGATAAGCTTTCTTCATTTCTTCCTCTAGCTCCCAAGTCGCTTCATTTGCAGGATGATGCTTCCAAATTACTTTAACCAGAGTGATGATTCTATTTCTTAAGATTTTCTCCTTTTTATCAATAATCTGAATGGGCTCTTCCTTGTAAAACAAGTCTTTCTCAATCGCAATCGGCTCATACTCAATGACATGAGAGGGATCAGGTATATACTTTCTGAGCATTGACACATGAAATATATTATGGATATGACACATCGATGGTGGCAAGGCAATCTTGTAAGCAACAGAGCCAATTCTTTCGAGGATCTCAAAATGTCCAATGAACCTTGGGTTTAACTTTCCATTCTTTCCAAATCTTATAACACGTTTGGAAGGGGAGACCTTTAGGAGTACAAAATCCCCTACTTGGAACTCGATATCTCGTCTTCTGTTGTCTGCATAGCTCTTTTGACGACTTTGAGCAGCCTTTAGCCTTTTTATGATAACCTAAATCTTTTCAGTAGTCTCTTATACTTTATCTGGTGCTAACAATTTTCTATCACCAACTTCCACCCAACATATAGGCGTTCTGCACATTCGCCCATACAATGCTTCATAAGGAGCCATCTGGATTCTCGAATGGTAACTATTATTATAAGTAAACTCAAGAAGAGAAATATCTTTATCCCATTCACCTCTCCAATCCATAACATGGGCTCTAAGCAAATCCTCAAGTACTTGAATTGTTCTTTCAGATTGACCATTAGTCTGAGGGTGATAGGCAGTGCTAAACTTTACTTTGGTGCCCATAGAATCTTGTAATCTCCTCCACAATCTAGAAAGAAATCTGGAGTCTCTGTCCAAGATGATCTCCTTCGGGACACCATGAAGTCTTACTATTTCATCAACATACAAATCTGCAAGCCTATCAAGAGAATAAATCATATTGATTGGTAAGAAATGTGCAGATTTGGTTAACCTATCAACAATGACCCAAATAGCATCATGCTTTCTAGAGGTTCTAGGTAGTCCTGAAACAAAGTCTATAGTAATGCATTCCCATTTCCATTCAGGAATATCTAAGGGCTGTAACAAACCTCCAGGTCTCTGGTGTTCTGCTTTGATTTGCTGACATGTCAAACACCTTGAAACATATATTGCAATCTCCTTCTTCATGCCTTTCCACCAATAATGACTTTGGAGATCTCTATACATTTTCATGCTACCAGGATGCATGGTGTACTTTGAATTGTGACCTTCGTTTAAAATTTGGTTCTTGATATCTGGGTTATTTGGAACACATATTCTATCCCCAAATCTCAATAGGCCATCATCTGAAATTTGAAAATTCAACTTCGGTCCCTTATCAACTTCATTCCTCAAGTATATTAAATGTGGATCTCGTAGTTGTCCTTCTTTAATTTGTTGAATGAGATCAGTTTGCACCTGGATAGAGGCCATCAACATTATTGAGTCTTACCCTTTTCTCATTACATTTGAATCATAGTTTCTTTCTAATAGCTTCCATTGTTTCACAACCAGACTAGCCATAAAACTTGTAGATTTTCTACTAAGTGCATCAGCTATAACATTGGCTTTACCTGGGTGATAACGGATGGTACAATCATAATCCTTTAGAAGTTCTATCCATCTTCGCTGCCTCATATTTAACTCCTTCTGCGTAAAAATGTATTTTAAACTCTTGTGATCAGTAAAGATATCAAATGTCCGCCCATACAAGTAATGTCTCCAAATCTTTAGAGCAAAGATGATTGCTGCCAATTCCCAATCATGAGTCGGATAATTCAATTCATAATTCTTTAGTTGTCTTGAAGCATAAGCAATTACTTTCCCTTCTTGCATCGAAACACATCCAAGACCCTTTCTTCAAGCATCAGTATAAACTATAAATCCTTCATTACCACTCGGAATAGTGAGAATAGGGGCACTAGTCAATCTTCTTTTTAATTCTTGGAAACTTTGCTCACAATCACTACTCCATTCAAATTTCACATTCTTTTGAGTCAGTTTGGTGAGGGGATGAGCAATTTGAGAAAATCCCTCCACAAATCTCCTGTAATAACCTGCCATGCCCAAGAAACTTCTAATTTCTGTTACATTTGTTGGCACTTCCCAATTAACTACTGCTTCCACCTTCTTTGGATCAATAGATATGCCCTTTCCTGAAATCACGTGGCCTAAGAAAGCAATTTCCTTCGACCAAAATTCACATTTGCTGAACTTTGCATATAGCTTCTTTTCTCTTAGTATAGATAATACATCTCTCAAGTGTTTATCATGCTCTTGATTACTCCTTGAATATACTAATATGTCATCAATGAATACAATTACACAATTATCTAAGAGTGGCTGAAATATTCTATTCATTAGTTCCATAAAAGCTGCAGGAGCATTAGTCAAGCCAAAAGGCATTACTAAAAATTTGTAGTGACCATATCGAGTTCTAAAGGCTGTTTTTGGAATATCCTCCTTCTTGACCTTCAACTGATAGAAGCCTGATCTTTGATCAATCTTGGAGAATACTTGTGCACCCTGCAATTGATCAAACAAGTCATCAATCCTAGGTAGGGGATACTTGTTTTTGATGGTCACCTGATTCAATTGTCTATAATCAATACAAAGTCTCAATATCCCATCCTTCTTCTTAACTAATAGCACTGGAGCACCCCATGGTGAGACGCTGGGTCGAATAAAACCCTTATCTAACAACTCTTGTATTTGCTTCTTCAATTTCTCAAGCTCAAGTGGTGCCATTCTGTAGGGAGGCTTAGATATTGGGGCTGTCCCAGGGACTAAATCAATAACAAATTCACCTTCTCTGTCTGGAGGTAGTCCAAGCAAATCCTCTAGGAATACATCAGGGAACTCTTTAGCCACGAAAATTTCATTTAGGTGAGTTTCTTGTTCTGAATGTTCCTTTACACATATAATATAACAAGAACATCCCTTCTGCATAAGACGTTGAGTTTGAAGTGCCGATATTAAGCAAAGAGGCAAATCATGCCTAATACCCTCAAAGTAGAAGATAGGCTGATTTGGTATGCAGAAAGTAATTATTTTTATATAGCAATCAATACTAGCATGATAGGAAGATAACTAATCCATACCTAGTATAATATCAAAACCTTGGATTTCTAGGAGTATCAAATCGGCAAGGAGTTCATGTTCTCCGATAGAAATCAAACAAGATGGATAAACCAGATTTGTAGTCAAAGAATCCCCAACAGCAGTAGTTACGTGTAGCAAATAATCCAGTGGTTTAGGTTGAATGCCCAAGTGATAAGCAAAATATTGTGAAACAAAGGATAAATTGGAACCAGGATCAAACAAAACTTTTGCATTTCTATTAGAAACATGTAGAATACCTTCAACCACTGATTTAGAGGCTTTGGAATCTTGTTCTGTGATAACATATACTCAAGCATGGGTCGTTGGCTTAGGGGTTAGTGGCTCTTTCTTCTTGTTTAGTGGGCAGTCCCTGACTTTATGATATAACTTTCCACAGGCAAAGCAAGCTCCAGTCACCCGAAAACACTCAGTTGTTTCATGATTACGTCCACATTTTGTACACGATAGAGTTCTTTGTGATAGAGTTCCTTTCTCAAATCTAGGTACCTTTGCCCTCTTATTACTTCTTTTTGCTTCATTTCCTCTCTTACTTTTACCAACAAACTTATCCTTGTTGTTCTTGTCCCTGATTTCTTGGATCTCCTCCAAGTCTTTTTCAAGTATGAAAGCTCTTTCTACTACATCAGTGTATACCTGGAGTTTTAAAACTGATATCCGAATTCTTATTGTCGGCCTTAGTCCTCTTTCAAATCTTCTTGCTTTCCTATATTCATCATCGATCATATGCGTGGCAAATCTAGAGAGCTTAGTCAATTTAGACTCATATTTGGCTACTGTCAAATTTCCCTGGATGAGATTCAAGAACTCCAATTCTTTCTGCTCTCTGATACAATCTAGAAAGTATTTATCATTGAACTTTTCTGTAAATACCTTCCAAGTGATTGGCTCTTATCGAGCTTCAGAAATCCTCTTCATGGTTCACCACCAGTGCTCAGCCTCTCCTTTTAGCATGAAGGTAGCAAGAGAAACCTTCTTATCATCTGGGCAATTTAAAACATCAAATATTTTCTCTATCCGCATCATCCATTGTTCTGCTACCATTGGATCAGGCTCACCACTAAAACTGGGAGGACTAAGCTTCTTAAACTGTTCAATTCCCAACCCCGTCTGGTTTGAATTCCCCGTTTCATCATTTCTTCCATGTCGAACTTATTGTTGCATTACTTGTGTCATGGCCTCTAGAGTTTTCATAATTCCACTCAATTGATCAGATGTAGATGTAATCGGAGTACCAGATGATCTCGTCATCCTTGCTTCCTAAAAATAGCAAAAGATAACTTTTGATCAGTCTCTAAATAGCAATCACTAAACCTCAAAATTTATTATACATCTAGCATATCAAAATTCTTCGAAATCCTCAAACAATGCTCTGATACCAACACTATCACGCCCCCCGAATTTAATCCATTCAGGAGGTGTGACCCTGTCTAAAATCAATAATATTATAATTCATTATCACAAATCAATCCAGGATCCAATCTAACATTTAAGGATACTAAGAACCATTCAAATCAATATTCACAATTCATAAACATGTACGTTTCATAAATCATACTCCACTTCACTTAGAGATTCATAAAATCCAAAGGCAACTCAACTAAACATCAACCACAACACAAATCCATATTCGTAGAAATATATACCATCACAAAAATATTATTCACCATGAGTTCATATACTTATACAACGTAAGCTTATCATTCCATAAACATGAGCAGTCCTTTAAACTTTTACAACACATAAGTATCAATATATCCTTAACATTACATCAGAAGTAAAGTATATTATACAACAAAAACCTATCAACCAACAAAGATTAGTCCAAAATCTTCTGGCCTTTCAATGCTTCAACCCAATTCTAGCTTTTCAGTGCGTGACAAGCTACCCTAAAAAATTTATATAACAACGGGGTGAGCATAAAGAGCTCAGCAAGCGACTAACATATCTATGGCGGCAGGAGAAATTCAAGCAAGATTAGTATCAAGACAACAAAAGCAGAAATGCAAGTGTTCATTTGAAATCATCTCATTTGTTATAAAAATTACAAAGGGTTTCCTCATTCAAAAACAAGCTTTAGACATAACAATACGAGAAAGGAAATTGGCACATTTCATTGGCAAAATAAGCATTTAGGCATGTATCAAATGGAACCTGAAGCATTTTAGTGTATATCAAAGGCGTAAGAGTGTTTGAGAGCATAACAATGACATACGAAACACTCCAAAGTATAACAAGTGAACCAAATAGTAAATACAAGCTTGTATTTCATTTTTGAGGTAGCATGCATTCCATTTTTATCCAAAGCCTAAATATAAACTCATTAGCAAAGCTTTGGATATCATATCAAAAAAATAGAGGGCGTTGTGGGACCACATACATAATGTGATTCATCCATTTCAAGATGACCACCAAGCATAAGTCTCCCACGTTTGGGAGCTCCATCCACCCACGTCTGAGTGAAGTCAATGGGGCCGGCAGAGCATCGCGGGCTCTATGCATAACTCACTTTACCATTTCTGGCAAAGGTTCACAATATCCCACAAGACACCAGAGTACAAAAGGGTAGCATGAACAATGACATTGGCATATATCGGAAGCACATGCGGAAACAACGGAAATATGCGTGTGCCTTTATCAAACAAGGAAATGCCAACAAAACATTACATGATAAATTTCAGACATACAACAATTTCAGGATGAATAATACAAGAATTTTCAAAGGACTGCAAAAGAATTTAATAGAAATCAAACTTCCAATAGAATGAGACTCGAATAGGCAAAATTCAACAAAGTTTTCAATTCTGGCAGAATTCAAATGGTACATTTGCTGATTTGTTTGAGTGACCAAGCATGCTCCAATTCACTAAAAATAGGTGTCAAAAGAAAGATATGTGAATCTAGTTCCCAAAGAATCAAGTTTTTTCATAATTCAGAATTTTCACTAGAGAGTTATGAGCAATTTAGTAACAGAAGGTCAGAATTGATCATCTCTGTTTTGCAGAATAGATAGCATCAATTTAAATAGATGTTTCAGAAGGCAAACTTTCTTCAAAATTTCCAAACTTAGTGTCAAAAGAAAGATATGCGAATCTAATTCGCAAAGAATTAAGCTTTGCACAATTCAGAATTTTCTCTAGAGAGTTATGAGTAATTTAGTAACAGAAGGTCCGAAATTATAGTCCCTATTTTGTAGAATATGTAGGGTTAATTGCAATAGAAGTCATAACAGGCATTTCGACTCCAAATCATTCAATCTAGTTATCAAAATAAATTTCTTCGAGTCTACTTTCAAACGGAATAGGTTTTGCCTAAATCAGAGTTTAGTACAAAAAGTTAGGACAAAAATAATGCATGGAGGTCAGATTCCCGAAAAATTACAGATTCATGGCTTTGTATGAAAACGAAAGAAATGTTTGGTTCTCAGCTGAAATCTTTCAAAATTTTGTAGAATTGAAAAGAAAACAGAGATTAGGATTCTGTTGGATGGGGTTAGAACACTTTCCTTAAAAAGTTTTGATTTCCAAATGTGGGGGAATTGATGCAAAGCCTTAAGCTAAGATAAAACTTCTTCTTCTTCAATTCTTTCTCCTTCTCTTCTCCTTCAATTCCTTCTCCTCTTCTCAAGTTACGTTGGCTGCAAAGTTTCCCTTAGTTATGCCTTAAATTACGTAGGTTTGGCTCATGCTAAAATAGTGAGGTGGCAAGCATGCATGGAGGTTTAGGTGTCAACTTTAGAATAAGTGCAAGTGGCTCATCCTTGCTAATGCCACAAGTCCTCCATATAATTTAATATTGATATAATAAACTGAACTATTAAAGTACTATATAAGCATTTTTTTTTTAAAATGAGGGATGTTACACCAACACTAAAGATTTTTTCACACTTTTGATTGCACTTTGTTAACCTTTCATGCAGAAAAGGGTGGGGTATTTATATCCCCTAATAACTTTAAAATTGGAGTAAAAAAGTGTCACATCCTTGGATTTTGGGGTACTAGCGGTACCACCGCCATTATTGGGTGGTACCACCACTTGACTCTCTAATACTGAGCGGTACCATCGCTTAACAGAGCTCTCAAAGATTGAGCTCTAGCGGTACCACTTTCTGACAGGTGGTACTACGACTAACAGGTAATAACTGTTGGCAGTACCACCACCTAGAGCACTTAGAAGACTGAGTACCAAGCGATGCCATTGCTGGCCCTGGCGGTGCCATCGTCAGTCATGACTTTAGGTGTTTAATGGGCTGTTCAACTGGCCCAATTCATCCCTTTAAGGGCCCAATTGAACCCTAACTGAGTTAGTGGGATTACCTCCCAATCCTAATTCAACTTAAGATCTAACTACCATAATTAAGACTTTTAACAAGGCATTCTTGTTCCAGTATGTCAATTGTTCTTTCGATAAGCTTCTAGCGATCTTTCGGCGAACTTCTGACAATCTCTCGGCAATGTTCCGGTGGACTTCTGGCAAGCTCCTGGACTTCTAGCAAGCTCCTAGACTTCACGACGATCTTCTTGGCTAGTTCCGATAAGCTTCTTTGGCAAGCTCCTAGACTTCTCGGCTAATTCCGATGGAACTTCTAATGAACGTACGGACTTCCGACGAACTCTCAAACTCCCAACAAAATCTCGATCTTAACTCCAGCACAACATTTGCTTTATATCTTACCGCTATCATAGTTAATCGTACACACTTTTCTCAACATATAGATTAGATCAAACAATTTACCAATTGATTTCATCATCAAAATCCGAGATTCAACACTCATCAATTGATTTCATTATTAAAATCTTGGATTCAATAATCTCCTCCTTTTTGATGAGACAACTGTTAAGACCCTTTTTTTGAACTTTTGAATAATGTTTATTGAGTCTGTTTAGTTCAGTTATTTATTGAGTTTGTTTAGTTTAGTTAGAGTCAAGTAGAGGTTTATTTAATATTTATTTATTATTAGAGTCCAAGTCCTGGTGGACTTTGGGTGGAACTCTATAAATAGTGATGTAATCATTTCTCTTGAATCAATTAATAAATTAATAAATCAATGAAATATTATTCCAGTTTGTGGACAAACCCTAGGAGATCGATCCCCTCGAAGTGATCAAGGAGGTCGATACCCTCGAAGCAATCATTCCCTTTCCCTCTTTTATTTTCATTCTTTTACAATAAGACCTTGGGGTCTTATTAACTGGTATTAGAGCGGTGATCCTTGTCGTTCTCGCTATAGTGTTACTGTAGTTATCAAAAAAAAAAAAAAGAAAGAAAGAAAGAAGATAAAAGGGGGAAAGTGAATGATCGCTTCGAGGGGATTGGCCTCCTTGATCACTTCGAGGGAATTAGCCTCCTAGGGTTTGTCGATAGACTGGAATAATATTTCACTGATTCATTTATTCATTGATTGATTCAAGAGAAATGATTACATCACTATTTATAGAGTTCAACCCAAAGTCCACTAGGACTTGTACTCTAATAATAAATAAATATTAAATAAACCTCTACCTGATTCTAATTGAACTAAATAGACTCAATAAACAACTGAACTAAACAGACTCAATAAATATTATTCAAAAGTTCAGGAAAAGGGTCCTAATAGTTCCACCCTCTCAAATTAGCCTTCTCCTCAAGGCTCAACAACATCAATCTCGGGGAGCTTCTATTACAGCACTTCAATCATAGACTATCTGCAACGCATCACAATCCATTGATCAAGTATGGTCTCCATTTTTTGATATTGTAAGCAATAGGTCAGTCTTTTAGTTTTGTAATCTTTGCAAGAAACTCCTGGCTCTGTATAATCAATTTTATCTTTGAACATTTGCTATCATAAGTTAAAATACATCCATCAGTGATCTTTACTTTGAATCTATTATAGCCTTCAATATGATGGGCCAATCGATCAACAATCTCACTATCTATAAAATTGTTAGTGCTACCAGTATCAATCAAATCTATAATAGGCTGATGTTCTAGAGTTTCACCAACTTCCATAGTTTGCGGGTTGGAGTAGTCGGTTAATGCATACATTGTATATATGGTAGGTCCACCATCTTCATTAGAATTTATACCTTCATGATCGAAGTCCACATTCTTAGCTTTCGGTTCCTCTCTAATTGGTTCAATCATCAGAAGTTGCCCTTGTTTAAATTGGTGCTCCATACTCCACTTTTCATCATAGTAAAAACCCCTTACTGATCTTTCCTTGTTAATTTTTTTCTCATGTAGATGTGCGAATGAGATCGTAGCTATCATAGTGCGGGGTTGACGAGCCTTAACTTCACATCGGATCTCTAGAATAAGTCCTTCAATAAATGTACCTAGAAGTTATCGTTCCAACCAATCTCTAGCTTGATTTGACAATCTTTCAAACCTACTCTGATATTCTAACACTGTAGAAGTTTGATAAATTTTGAAGAGCTGGCCATCAATATTCTCATATTCAGATGGGCCAAAGCGAACAAGAAACCCTCTTTTGAACTACTCCCATGAAGGAACTCTGTGGCAAGTTTCATACCAATCGTACCATTGGATTGCATCTCTATCGAGCTAGATTGAGGCCACTTCTACCTTGGATTCATCTGAGGTTCTATGAAAATGAAAAAAAATTTCTGCCCTAGAGATCCAATTGGTCGGATCTCCATCTTCCCATTTTGAAAATTCCACATTCATATGTGAGTAGTTTGTGTCATAATCTTGGGGCTCTTTTCCTATATTTTCATATCTGTGCAACATAGAACTTGAGCTCTCATCTTATTGAAATTTACTAAGGCTCTCCAGTAGGTCCTTTTTGAAATCATTAAGTGTTTCTTGCAACCGGTTCTCAATTCTAATTTCCAATGCTTCCATTTGTGTTTTCACTGAGTTATCGGTGGCCATTGCATAAGACTGCAAATTTATAATCTCAACTCCGGTTTATGATGTCGGACTAGGGCATCAATCACTGCCCTACTCGATGCTGCTGTTGTGATGCAATCAGTGGTAGCACTATGGGAATGAAGGGTTGCTACGAGGATGCGGGGATTTAGCTGCATTCATTGTGTGAGAGGTAGCGATGCTTGCTGTGGTCGCTGCGTGGAAGGATCGCTGCTGTTGGGGGCTGGGAGGTAGCGATGGTGGTGCGACTGGGGGTAGCATCACCAAGGGCTTACTTCTATGGTGGTTGCGACGGCATAGATGGAAGGCAGCATTGCTCTATCTCTACCACACTACAAAAGGAGGCACAGGTGATATCGACGAATCGCATGCAGTTGAGGACACGACGGTGTTGGTGAAGCGGCCGAGGTTGAGAAGAGGAGTCGGTGCATGCATTGCCAAGGTTGAAGTAGCCGCATAAGAACTTGCTACAGTTGCTGCGTGTGCTATTGGATGGCGGCTGCAACAACGATGGTCGCTGGCCAGAGCGCAGCGGTGGTGGTGGAGAAGGAGGAAGCGAGGGTCATGGTAGGGATCGATGGGGGGCTGCGATGCGTGCGTTGCTAGGGTTGAGGAAGCGCTGTGCAAGAGCTTGCTGCGGTTGCTGCATATGTTGCTGGAGGGCAATTGCGGCAGCGGTGGTCGCTGGCCAGAGCGCAGCGGCGATGGTGGAGAAGGAGGCAGCAAGGGTCGCGGCAGGGATCGAGGGGGGTTGTGGCAATAGAGGAAGCTCTATTTTTGCAACCACTGCAATGAAGGGCTGTGGCAACCGGCGGCTGTGGCTACGACCCAAGCGGGGGGGGGGTCTCGGTTAGGATTGCAGTGGGAGGCGGGCGGTGGTGATCGAGTGGCCGGGAAGTAGTGGTGGCGGTGGGGAAGAAGTTGCCTTGCAGCGGTAGTGGGGAAGAAGGGAAGCAGGGGTGCGGGGGACTAAAACAGGGGTGTGGGCAACCGGGAAGCAAGGGCGGCGGCGAGGAGGTGAGTCGCCCTATCTGAACCGTAGTGGTGGTGCTGGAGAGGGGGAGGTTGGTGGCCAAGGAGCAGCAGCGGCGGTGAAGAACGGGTTGCCCTGCAGTGGCGGTGGAGAAGGGGAGCGAGGCTGCGGTAGGATGAGACGTTGGCAGCGTCATCTCCTAGCAGCGGTGGTGGCTCGGGTGGGAAGTGACAACCACGGTCGACTTTGGCTGGAAGTGGGGCAGGGTCGGTCATTAGCCAGAGAGCAGCGATGGCAAGCGGTGGGCTGGCCGCAAGTAGGGGAAGCAGGGGTGCATGGCTGCGGCTTCTTTTGCTTCTCTCTCTTTTTTTTTTTTTTTTTTTTTGTGATGACAATAGGTACTTGGTGGCTGGGCAGAAGTAGTGGCGGTGGAGAAGGGGCAACGGTGGTCACTAGCTGGGATGCAGAGGTTCCTTCTCAATTGAGAAGGATCGGCATTCGTGGGCTTCACCCTTCTGCACACTTTTTTTTTTTTTGATAACTACGGTAACCCTATAGCGAGAACACCAAGAATCACTGCTCTGATACTAATTGATAAGACCCTAAGGTCTTATCATAACTTGGAGTTGTAAAGGACAACTGACCGATTGGGTAATATGCTGCAAGGGAGGACGATGCGCCAAAAATTCAGATGAAGCGCCAATGAACCAATAACATGCCGGACAACAATTGATTTGCTTTGTAATAATTGTCTAGATTGAAGTAGGTTTTAAATGTGCATGATTAACTATGATTGTGATCAAAGTATAAAGCAAAATGAAGTCCCGAAGTCAAGAATAAGATTTCATTGGGAGTTTGAGAGTTCGTTGAAAGTTCGGATATTCATCGGAAGTTCTGTTGGAATTGACCAAGAAGTCTTGGAGCTTTCTAAAGAAGCTCATTGGAACTCACCAATAAGTTACATTTCTTGAATGGATATTTGTACACAACATATCCATGTTTACAACAAAAGTTACATTTGGTGTGAGGTGATACATGCAAGGCAGGGCCTTTAAAAAAGGTGGTTGGATTTTGGTGAGAGCTACTCACAAATCCGATTCCGCCTCTTCTATGAACATGACTCTTGTTGGCAAGGATCATGTTCAAGGACTTGCTACTAACCTCAAATTTTTTCAAGGTATCTTTGAGTAGCAAGTTTTCCTTCTGAAGTGTTTCTAGATCATGGCATTTTGTACAAGGAGCTAAACTATTTTCATGCTCAATTTTTACCCTATCTAAATTTCTAATAAGAGAAGCATGTTCATTTTTCAAAGAATTGTACATTTTACTAAAAATTCTACGTTCATCAAACAATTCATAAGAAGCACTTGAAAGCTCATCAAAAGTTAAAATTGCATCTAATGAACTTGTTACATCATCTCCAATCGCCATTAGCCCATAGTGAGCAACATGCTCGGTGATGGTAGGCTCCTCTTCTTCGGATGCACTTGAGTTGTCCCATGTTACTTTGAGAGTCTTCTTCTTTAGTTGCCTCTTCTTGGTTAGGGGACATTCGGTCTTGTAATGTCCTGACTTCTTGCATTCTTTGGTTCAAATTTATTTTTAATATCATTTTAAATTTATATTTTATAAATTTTCTTGTTAATAGTGCCAAGTATTCATCAAGGTCCTCATTACTTGAGTTTTCTTTCAAATGGTCTTCTTATGTTCTCAGTACTATATCCTTCCTATTCTTTGGAAGGGTGTCCTCAAGCTCTTCATGAGCTTTACATGTCAATTCATAGGTCATTAGTGACCTAATAAGTTCTTCAAGAGAAAATTTATTTAGATCTTTGGCCTCTTGAATGGCCATTACTTTAGGATACCAACTTTTTGAAAGGGATCTTAAAATCTTATTAATAAGTTCAAAATTTGAGAAACCTTTACCAAGTCCTTTTAGACCATTAATGACATCCGTAAATCGGGTGTACATGTCTCCAATGGTCTCACTCGGTTTCATTTGAAACAACTCATAAGAATGCACTAAAAGATTAATTTTTGACTCCTTCACTCTTTTAGTGCCTTCATAAGTCACTTTGAGTGTGTGCTAAATATCAAAAGTAGTTTCACAAATGGACACATGATTAAACTTGTTTTTGTCCAAGGCACAAAACAAGACATTTATAGCCTTTATGTTTAAAGCAAAAGTCTTTTTCTCCAACTCATTCCAATCGTTCATTGGAAGAGAAGACTTTTAAAAGCCATTTTCTACAATATTCCATTATTTGAAATCCATTGAAATTAGGAAGATCCTCATTCTAGTCTTCCAATATGTGTAATCCGTCCCATTGAACATTGGCAGACATGTAATTGAATGGCCCTCTAGGTTGCCGGCAAATGCCATCTCTCTTGGGTTTAAAACCTGATGAGAGTGAACCTTGCTTTGATACCAATTGTTAGGATCAAGAGCGGCACTAAGAGGGGGTGAATTAGTGCAGCGGAAAACGTTCGATATTTCATAAAATTGTTTGTTTCATTTAAAACTGATACCGACGAAAATAGTTTTGATTCAATTTGTTTTGGAGAGAAGTTGAACTCGAAAGCTTTTGTAAAAGTGCAAGAGAAGATTAAGGAGGTTTGTAGTAAAGCAAATTTGCACAAATGAAAAGCAAACCAGAATTTAGAGTGGTTCGGTCAACGTAACCTACATCCACTTTCGGATTCTTTCTCCAACGAGGTCTCTGGAATCCACTAAAGGCCTTGCTTCAATAGGTGAAGACCAGCCACCTCTTTTACAGCGCTTTTTTCTTTTCACAGGTTTAGGAGAGAACCCTTACAAGTGTCACACCTCTTGAATGAGCTCAAAACTTAGAAAGGGAGGAGAACTCTAACACTTATTTATAACACTTTTACACCCCAATAACATAAGATTATCTCAATACTTTTCGTGCCCTTTCTTGCAGAAAAGTGTTGAATCTCGGATTTTGATGATGAAACTAATTGATTGTGTTTAGATGTTTAACTGCATTTTGAGTGATGCAGGTCTACTCGATCATGATTAGACAGTTGACGCAAAAAGAATTGACGTTGCGCCGGAGGAGATCACGTTAGGATATTGGACGGTAGAACGCTTCGGACGTCGGGCATCGGGCCAAGGAGAGCGGAATTGCACCAAGGATATCGGGGTTGCGGAGGTCAACCGCCGATTGGGCAACAAGCTGCAAGAGTGGATGATGCACTGAAGAATCGGACGAAGTGCCAACCAATGACGTGCCGGGCAACAGAATGTCAATTCGCGTTGTAATAATTGTCTAGATTGGAGTAGAGTTTTGGCTTGTGTGTGCAGGATTAACTACGATAACGATGAAGACATAAAGCGAAACAAAGTGTCGGAGTCAAGCGCGAAGGATTCGTTGGGAGTTCAAGAGTTCGACGGAAGTCCGAAGGTTCATCGAGAATGCTGTCGGAACTAGCCGAGAATGAGTAGGGAGCTTGCCGAAGGGTTTTTCGGAAGCTTGCAGAAAGGTTCGTCGGAAGTTCGCGGAGCTCACCGAGAAAGATCGTAGCTTGCCGAAGAAGCTCATCGAAACTCGCCAAGATCAAATCGTGAAGTCTCGGAGCTTGTCGAGAGTCCGCAGAATGGTTTCCGAGAGTTTTTCGGAAGACCGCCGGAAGTTCGCCGGAAGCTCGCCATAAGAAGTCTTGACTTGCGGACTTTGTAATAGCTTAGGAAATGTCTTTAAATTCGTAGTTAGCACATTAATTAGGGTTAGGATTAGGTGTTAATCTTATAACCCAAGTAGGGGCCAATTGGGCCCGAGTTCGGACTGGTTTGGGCCAAGTTTGGAGCCCAATCAGTGAGCCGAAATAGCCAGGCGGTGGCACCGTCGGTCTGGGCGGTGGCACCACCCAACACCCGAGAGCCAGGCGGTGGCACCGCCGGTCTGGGCGGTGGCACCACCCAGCACCCGAGAGCTAGGCGGTGGCACCGCTGGACTGGGCGGTGGCACCGCCTAGTACACTGTCAGTGTCAAAACTGACAGGCGATAGCACCGCCACTGACAGGCGGTGGCACCACTAGCTTCGGGAACCGAATAGAATTCAAATTTTGGAGCCCAAATTTGAATCCTCTTGAGGCCTATAAATACCCCTCTATTCTCAGCTGAGATAACAACCTTTTGAGAAGCTAGAAGTTGAGAAAATCTTTAGGAAAAGTTTTGTTTTCAATAGCTTGAGTGTTCACCTCCTTTCTTTTCATTGAAATCTTTGTAAAAGGGTAAACCACTTGTAAGAGGTTGTAAGAGGGGTGTAAGAAGGAGGTTGATCTTTGCCTAGTAAAGGAAGATCGTTAGTGGATGCCGGTGGCCTCGACGGAAGAGGAATCGGAGGAGTGGATGTAGGTCACGATTGACCGAACCACTATAAACTATCGTCTTCTCTGGTTTGCATTTACTTCCTGCTATTATCTTACTGCAAACCCCTTCAATAGCATACTGCCTTCAATACTTTTCCCTACGCTTTCAATCTAACCATATTTCCGGAATCGGTTTTCAACATACAAAGAAATTTCAGAAATCGACGTAGTTTTTACCGCTGCACTAATTCACCCCCCCCCCCCCCCCCTCTTAGTGCCGCTCCGATCCTAACAATTGTTATCAGAGCCCGGTATTTCTCATTTCGGATTTACACCCGAGAGAAATGGCTCTTCATGGCTTTCAAGAGGGCTTTTCGGTTTTTCGTCCACCGTTGTTTAACGGATTGGACTACACTTATTGGAAAACTCGAATGAGAGTTTTCTTGATTTCTATGAACTTGGATTTATGGAATATTGTTGAAAACGGTTTTCAACTTCCCTCTAAACCGATGAACGAATGGTCGGATTTGGAGAAGAAGTATTTTTCTTTAAACGCAAAGGCTATAAATGCCTTATTTTGCGCTTTGGACAAAAATGAGTTCAATCAGATTTCTATGTGCGAAACAGCTTTTGATATTTGGCGAACACTTGAAATCACACACGAGGGAACTAGTAGAGTCAAAGACTCGAAAGTTAACATTTTATTGCATGATTTTGAGCTTTTTCGAATGCAACCAAGCGAGACTATACGCGACATGTACACTCGTTTCACGGATGTCGTCAATAATCTAAGAGTTCTTGGTAAATCTTTTTCGAATTTTGATCTCGTAAGTAAGATCTTAAGATCCCTTCCAAAAAGGTGGGATCCTAAAATAACTGCAATACAAGAGACAAAAAATTTAAATGTTTTTCCATTAGAAGAATTAATCGGGTCACTAATGACCTATGAAATGACACTTTTGGAACATTTTGAACCCGATGAGCACTTGAACCACCTTCCAAAGAATAGGAAGGATTTGGAACTCCGGACAAATGAATACCACTTGAGCAATGACTCAAGTGATGAGGACAATGATGAACTTGAACTTCGAACACTAAATCTTAATAAGTTCATTAAACAAAAATCTAAAATAAACAATGAACTTGAACGGAGGAAGAGACCAAAGAAGAGGAAGGCAACCAAGGATGAATCAAGAACTTCCAAAGGTGAAACGGCGAATTGGGCTTTGACGGGCTTCGACTACAAGGTAAGTAACTCAACTCCCTTAATTTATTTTGAAATTACTTGATGTTTTTCATGATGCATTTTCTTTTTGAATAATTAATTTTCTTGAAAATTGCATGTTTTATGTTAATGGAATAAAAAGTTAGATATAAATCTAATGATTGTAAACCTAGTGAGATTAATCTTATATATGTGCTTGAGAAGCAAGAATGTGTATTTTGATGATTTTCATATTGCTTTTCAATGAAGATGCATGGCTTTTGTATGAAAGGCTTGATATTTTTTTTGTACATTATCTTTGTTTTTCAAACATGATGTATGGTTTTGACACAAGAACAAAAATTTGAGCATGCTATTATAAAATCAATCATATAAATTAAAACTAAAGAAGTTTTAGGTATCTATAAGAATCATTCAAAATTATGTTCAATGAAACCTTGCTTAATGTTGTAATAAAAATATTAAATGATTTGATACCATGATTGACGATTTTATGCATGAGATTTTAAAGTTATACATGATAATTTTTGTGATTTATGAATTATTGATATTTGCCATAATGAAAGCTCTTTTTTGGTTTAAATGATGATAAATATTTTTCAAGAAAAAATAATGTGTATTTTGATGATTTCCAATTTTGATTGAAACCATGCTTGATGTCTTAATGAAAATATAAAGAATTTTGATATCATGCTTAATGATGATGTATGGATCTTGTATCAAAAACTAAGCTTGAAAAGTTAGATTCACCTAAAAAGAAAAATGCATGACTACAACAAACAAAATGATCTTGATGGAAAATACTTTATGAAATCAATTTCCATGATGCATAATGATGTAATTATGTAATGAAAATATTAAATATTTTGAAACCATGTTTTGATGTCATGCATAATGATCATGCTTAATAGATTTCGAAATTATGCATGATGATTCTTGAGACTTATGGATTATCGATTTTTACGGTAATGAAAATGGCTTTTTCGGTTTTTGAACATTGATGCATATTTTTTTATTTGGCATAAATGAAATAAATCACATGAATAGAAACACTTTAAAAGGAAAATATATTATCATGGGAATTAAAATCATGAATCTATTTGTATCACTTTTGTGAATCTCTTGAAAATGATCTTGATTTGATGATTTAAATTTAAATGAGCTTTATCTTGATTTCTCAAAATTTGTAAATTGAGATTTCTTATGCTTAAGTCAATATTTTATATGCTTGAATTGAAATCTTTTTCTCCTAAGGTTCTTTTACTAAATAGAATATCTTTTTCGAAATTCATGACTTAAAATTTCTTTTAAATATCTTTTATTATTTGATCTCCTAAGATTTTCTTTTGATTATTTAAGAGGAGGTTTTTCAAAAGAAATCATGCCTTTTGGTATACACATATTCTAATCCTTCATGATATGATTTTTATGCAATTGCTTGTATTCATGAAAATATTCATCTCATCACCCAATTAATTCTTCTTGATATTCCTAATGTGATGATGAAATTATGCATGAAATACAAATGAGAAGTTAATTATCATGCATGATAGGATGTAATGAATATTGACATTTAGATACTATCATTTGAAAAAGTTATGATCATACATGGCAAGATGCAATTTGACAGATTAATACCATGATGATTGAAATGTTTATGAATTTGAAATGATGCATATGCTTTTTATTATGATGATGTATGTGAGTATTGCATATGCGGTGTATGCAAATTTATTGATCTCATGATGTGTAAACTGAAATAATGATTGGAATATTGATGTAATTATAAATGATGATTTGATAATATGCATGAAATACTATTGATATTATTTTGATGCATACAAATGAAAAGTTTTGATCATGCATGGTAGGATATAATTTGACAAGTTGATACCATCATGATATGAAACATTTATGATATACAATGATGCATGCAATACTTGTGCTTTCTAATTATGATGTGATGTATTGCATATGATGTAAATCATAATTTAAAATACTATGAGTTGTTGCTAAAATGATGTATTAGAAATGTTGATTTAATGTTTTGTGTCATGAATGCTCTAAATGATGAATGTTTGGTATCATGATCAAAATAATAGTATCATGTATGATATCCTCATAATGTTAATCAATTTATTCAATATCGTGCATGAATGAAATTATGCATGAAATACAAATGAAAAGTTTTGATCATGCATGGTAGGATATAATTTGACAAGTTGTATCATGAATGCTTTAAATGATAAATGTTTGGTACCAACAATCATGAAGAGATTAATACTTAAAATGTTTATTTAATGTTCGGTATCATGGATACTTTATTATCATACATGAAAATAGTGATAAATATTTGAAAATAAATGTTTGAATCATGTTAGATGATTTTATATTTTGTGCATGATGAGTTATAGTGATGATTGAAATAATATGAATGATAAAACATGAGATTGTCTATAATGCAAATTTATTGATCTCATGATGTGTAAACTGAAATAATGATTGGAATATTGATGTAATTATAAATGATGATTTGATAATATGCATGAAATACTATTGATATTATTTTGATGCATACAAATGAAAAGTTTTGATCATGCATGGTAGGATATAATTTGACAAGTTGATACCATCATGATATGAAACATTTATGATATACAATGATGCATGCAATACTTGTGCTTTCTAATTATGATGTGATGTATTGCATATGATGTAAATCATAATTTAAAATACTATGAGTTGTTGCTAAAATGATGTATTAGAAATGTTGATTTAATGTTTTGTGTCATGAATGCTCTAAATGATGAATGTTTGGTATCATGATCAAAATAATAGTATCATGTATGATATCCTCATAATGTTAATCAATTTATTCAATATCGTGCATGAATGAAATATAAGGTTTTTGAAAATGTGCATATTCTAATTTGAAAATATAATGATGCACAAATAAGATTGATACTTACCTTTATCATAATTGATGTAAAGGGTCTTCCCTTCCTTTTGACAATGACAAAGGGGGAGATAGCTAATTTGCACAAGTCAAGAAGATGCAAAAACTTGATTGCTAGCTTGTCTATCTTAAGTAGCAAAGATTGCTAACTTGCTTATTTCAAGAAGCAAAAGTTATCTTCTTGAACATTACTATCTTGCCTATCTCAATAAGCAAAACATGCTAATGTGCACATCTAGCAAACTTGTATATTTTAAGAAGCAAGGGTTGCTTTCTTGAACATCTCAAAACTGCTAGCTTGCATGTTCTAAAAATATTGTAAAATTTGCTAGCTTGTATGTAGTAAAACTTGCATATCATAAAAGTTGCTAGCTTGTAAAGAAGCAAAGAATTGCTATCTCAAAAGAAGCAAAAATTGTAAAACTTATAAAACTTGCAATATAATTGCTCTTGCCATGCTATCAAAAATAGGTTGATATCCTTAACGCATCGCATTAAATTTTTTAGTATCGCAATGTATCACATGTATCGCAAATTTGAATTTTTTTGAGGACTATTTTTAACAATTGATGTACTTTCATGACATGATTTCTTTGCATTTTTGTTCTGTAGTATCTGTGATGATTGAAATATTGATTGATGCAAATTCATAATTTATCTAAGACGTCTAAATCATTGTTCTCTCCTTCTTTTCCGGCAATGACATAGGGGGAGAAAGAGTACTAGCTCAAGGCAAATGCTGGCTAGCTTGTACTCTTCCCTACTTTTCGACAAAAACAAAGGAGAGAAAGCTTTTGCTAGTTAGAACATGCAAAGAAAAGCAAAGTGCAATCTTGCACAAGAAGCAAGTGTTGAATTGCCATAATTAAACTTAAGAATCTTACTATGCTTTTGTGCTTATATGTTGTAATGAAAATCTAGCTTCACGTTACAAAAACTTGAATATCTTTTAAAATAGCTAGAGCTACTTCTCCTTTTTGTTGATGACATAGGGGGAGAAGTATATTGATGACTTCATGCATTGAATTGAATATTTTATATATTTGCATGATGGTTTAAATGTTTTTCATAACATGTGATGAATGTTACTTGGATTTAGGATAATCCAAGTGTTCTATCAATGGCATATTGATAGGGGGAGTTTGGTTAAACTCCGGGGAGTTAAGGTTAACTCCGGTAGTCATCAATTAGTTGTCATCATCAAAAAGGGGGAGATTGTTGAATCTCGGATTTTGATGATGAAACTAATTGATTGTGTTTAGATGTTTAACTGCATTTTGAGTGATGCAGGTCTACTCGATCAGGATTAGACAGTTGACGCAGAAAGAATTGACGTTGCGCCGGAGGAGATCACGTTAGGATATTGGACGGTAGAACGCTTCGGACGTCGGGCATCGGGCCTAGGAGAGCGGAATTGCACCAAGGTTATCGGGGTTGCGGAGGTCAACCGCCAATTGGGCAACAAGCCGCAAGAGTGGATGATGCGCTGAAGAATCGGACGAAGTGCCAACCAATGACGTGCTGGGCAACAGAATGTCAATTCGCGTTGTAATAATTGTCTAGATCGGAGTAGAGTTTTGGCTTGTGTGTGCAGGATTAACTACGATAACGATGAAGACATAAAGCGAAACAAAGTGCCGGAGTCAAGCGCGAAGGATTCATTGGGAGTTCGAGAGTTCGACGAAAGTCCGAAGGTTCATCGGGAATGCTGTCGGAACTAGCCGAGAATGAGTAGGGAGCTTGCCGAAGGGTTTTTCGGAAGCTCGCAGAAAGGTACGTCGGAAGTTCACGGAGCTCACCGAGAAAGATCGTAGCTTGCCAAAGAAGCTCATCGAAACTCGCCAAGATCAAATCGTGAAGTCTCGGAGCTTGTCGGGAGTCTGCAGAATGGTTTCCGAGTGTTTTTCGGAAGACCGCCGGAAGTTCGCCGGAAGCTCGCCGTAAGAAGTCTTGACTTGCGGACTTTGTAATAGCTTAGGAAATGTCTTTAAATTCGTAGTTAGCACATTAATTAGGGTTAGGATTAGGTGTTAATCTTATAACCCAAGTAGGGGCCAATTGGGCCCGAGTTCGGACTGGTTTGGGCCAAGTTTGGAGCCCAACTAGTGAGCCGAAATAGCCAAGCGGTGGCACCGCCGGTCTGGGCGGTGGCACCACCCAGCACCCGAGAGCCAGGCGGTGGCACCGCCCAGCACCCGAGAGCTAGGCGGTGGCACCACCCAATACACTGTCAGTGTCAAAACTGACAGGCGGTGGCACCGCCACTAACAGGCGGTGCCACCGCTAGCTTAGGGAACCGAAGAGAATTCAAATTTTGGAGCCCAAATTTGAATCCTCTTGAGGCCTATAAATACCCCTCTATTCTCAGCTGAGATAACAACCTTTTGAGAAGCTAGAAGTTGAGAAAATCTTTAGGAAAAGTTTTGTTTTCAATAGCTTGAGTGTTCACCTCCTTTCTTTTCATTGAAATCTTTGTAAAAGGGTGAACCACTTGTAAGAGGTTGTAAGAGAGGTGTAAGAAGGAGGTTGATCTTCGCCTAGTAAAGGAAGATCGTTAGTGGATGCCGGTGGCCTCGACGGAAGAGGAATCGGAGGAGTGGATGTAGGTTACGATTGACCGAACCACTATAAATTATCGTCTTCTTTGGTTTGCATTTACTTCCTGCTATTATCTTACTGCAAACCCCTTCAATAGCATACTGCCTTCAATACTTTTCCCTACGCTTTCAATCTAACCATATTTCCGGAATCGGTTTTCAACATATAAAGAAATTTCAGAAATCGACGTAGTTTTTACCGCTGCACTAATTCACCCCCCCCCCCCCCCCCTCTTAGTGCCGCTCCGATCCTAACAAAAAGGGTGGGGTTTTTATAGGCCCCAATGACTTCAAAAATGGAGCCAAGAAGTATCTCATCCCGAATTTTCGAGGTACGAGTGGTACCACCGTCGTTGGTCTGAACTAAGCGGTACTACCACCTAACAGAGCTCAGAGACCAAGCTCTAGTGGTATTACCGCCTAATAGGGGCGGTACCACCACTGATAGTATTAACTGCTAGCGATACCATCGCCCAGTCTGGGTAGTACCACTGCCCAGACCACTTGGGAGACTAGGTCTTTTGGGCGATGCCACCGTCGGCTCTAGCGATGCCACCATCAGTCATGTTTCTAAGGGCTGACTGGGCTGTTCAATAGGGCTCAAATCATCCCTGTTAAGGGCCCAGTTGGCCCCTAATTAAGTTAGTGGGATTACCTCCCAATCCTAACTTAATTTATGCTCTGACTACGATAACCTAGACATGATCATAGCTCTTCTTGTTCTGGTGTGTCAATTGCTCTTTCGGCGAGCTTCCGGCATACTTCCGATGAACTCCCGGCATTGCTCCAGTGGACTTTCGGCAAGCTCCTAGACTTTATGATGATATTCTTGGCCAGCTCCGATGAGTTTCTTTAGCAAACTCCTAAACTTCTCAGTTGGTTTCGGCAGAACTTCTGACGAACGTCTGGACTTCTAGCAAACTCTCGAACTTCCAATAAGATCTCGATCTTGACTCCGGCATAACACCTACTTTACGTCTTACTAAAATCGTAGTTAATCTTGCACACATATCTTAGCAAAGAATTAGATCAAATATTTTACCAATCGATTTCATCATCAAAATTCAAGATTCAACAAAGATTGTGTTACATAGGGAGATCGTATATCCCTAAATCCCTACAGATCTCTAGGAGAAGGTGAAGGAGGTCAAGCGCCCTCCTCTCTAGTGGCGATCCACACAATAGGGCTATGATGATGCTCCTGAAAACTTTAAGCCTACTCTGAGGTGGAGAGGGAGAGAAGAATATGAGAGGCAAGCAAAAGGCTCTGGCCTATGAACCACTAAATCCCTCATATTTATAGAGATCCTTTGTCAAACCCTAATGGATCCTCACCTATTGGGTATTGGATCTGCATCCAATTACCCAAGCTTCTTAGATTAGTGGATCTATATCCAATAATCTGTCATAGGCTTTTATTGGATCTTATTCATAGGATCCAATAATTTAGGGGCTTATCCAATAAGATATGGTGTCACGCCCTCCAAAATATCGATAATATTAAAATTTTTCATCACAAATCAATCTAGGATCCAAACTAACATTTGAGGTCATTGAGAAACATTCAGTCAAATTCACATCTATAAATCCTGTGTAGAATTATATACCACATCACTCGATAATTCAAATTTATGAAAACTCAAACCAACTTAACAAAACATTAACAACACATATAAATCCACAAGCTAAAAAATTTCTATAATCAGAACTCCAACCATTTATCACTAGTTCATATCATTGTAAACTAAACTTAACATTTTGACATTCCAAATACGAGAGATCTTTTAATATTTTTACACGACATATCCATTCCGGTTCATCGACAACATTTTGTTACATACAAAATATGCTTATACAACAATAACCACAATATATCCACCAATAAGATTTGCCCACAATTCTAAATAACTCTCCACTACCTCAGCCCAATTCAAATATCTCAAAAGTGACAAGCAGACTTGAAAGATTTATATAGCAACGAAGTGAGCTAAAAAGAGCTCAACAAGTAACAAAATATATCCAGAATGAAAAGGAACAGTATCAAACAAATAAGATATCACAACATAAGACAGAATACAAGAACTCTCAAGGTACCATCTAATTAGATACAGAATCGTAAATGTCGTGTCATTCAAAATATATTTAAATTATAATAAATAAAATAGAGAGTAATTGGATTATATCAATAGCGTATGAAATGTTCCGAAGTATATCAATGACATATGGAACATTTCAGAGCATAATAATGGCAGAAAAAATATTTCGAAGCATATTAATGACATATGAAATGTTTTGGAGCATATCAATAACAAATGAAACATTTTGGAATATATCAATGATATATGAAATATTTTAAAGCCTATTAACAACATATGAATCATTTCAAAGCATATCAAAGAACAAATACGAAAGAGAAGCTCAAACATCATATTTGACATTGCATTCATATCATTTTTATCCAAAGCATGTATAGAAAATACATAACTAAAGCTCTGGATATCATATCAAATATACAAAAGATGAAGTGGGATCGTAACATAATATGGTACATCCATTTCTAAATGACCACCAAACATAAGTCTCCAACGTCTAGGAGTTCCATCCACCTACGTCTAAGTGAAGTCATAGGGGGCTGGCAGAGTATTGCGTGCTCTATGCATAACTCCCTCTACCATTTCTAGTAAAGGTTCATAATATCCCACAAACACCATAGCACAAAATAATAGTATGAATAATAAAATTAGCACATATCGGAAGCACATGCGGAACAACGAAACGTATATATGCCTTTCGAGTCAATAAAATGCAAACATAATCTTTCACAAATGTATTCATATTTGAAAGGAAATAAAAGCAAGAGCATACAAGGATTCCAAGCTCAATTGAAATAAGAAGGTTGAATGAAATCAATGCCCAAAGGAATGAAATTCGAATAGGCATATATCGAAAGCAAATGCGGAATAATGAGATGTACATGTGGCTATACGAGTCATTACGATACAACATAAACTTTACACAATCGGTTTTAAGAATACAAATAATTTAAGAACAAGAGCATACAAGAATTCAAAGTAGTAATATAAAGCTCAATTGAACAAAGAAAGCTAAATGAAATCAATTTCCAAAGGAATGAAACCAGAATATACGAAATCGACCAAAGCTCGATATCTAGTAGAATTTGAGAGGCACATTGAACAAATGATTCAAATTATCAATTGTACTCCAATTTAATCAATAAATATATCATTAGAAAGATATTTCAATTTATTTTTAGATAAAATAAGTTTCATATGAATCAAAATTTCCAACAAAAAGTTACAATTGATTTAGTAACCAAAGGTCAGAAAACAAAATCACTATTTTGCAGAATTCATAAGGTCGGTATCCAATAGATAACTAGGGAGGCATTTGGAATCTAAATCTTTCAATTTGGCTACTCAAAGAAAGATCTATGAGTCTAATTTCCATTGAAATAAGTTTTGAATAAATTAGAGTTTCCAATAGGGACTTATAGATAGTTTAGTATCAAAAGGTCAGAAATTATGATCCTTGTTTTGTAGAATCTATAGGATCATTTGAAATAGAAGTTTGGGCATGCATACTTACTCTAAATTCTTAAACTAAGATATCAAAAGAAAGGTTTATGAGTCAATATTTAGATTAAATAAGTTTTGTCCAAATCAGATATTAGCACATGAAGTTACAACGATAATAAGGTAGAAAGGTCAAAATCTCAGAAGTTTCATAGATTCAAATTGTTACATCTAAATAGGAGATATATCAAATGCAAGGCTAGAACAATTTAAAGTTTCTCATATTCAAAGCAAATGTAGAGATAAAAATCATAGTAAAGAAGGATCAAGAGACTTGTAATAGGAACGATTAGAACACTTGCAATAGAAAGGATTGAAACACTTGCCTTTCGAAGATTTTGATTTGAAGTTCCGAAGAAGGTGTAAGCCTGAATCCTTTTTCTACTTTTCCTCCATCTCATCTCCTTGATTCATTTTCTGCACTAGTCTTCTTTCTTCCTCCATAACTGTAGCTCGTGCAAAACATAGGGCCACAGTCACCTGCTCTCCCTTACTCTCATTCCTTCTTTTTCTTTCCCAAATGCAGCTGCCGCAGCCACCGTCGCTGCCACTGCCACAGTCGCAGCCTCTTCCATTGCACTACCTTCTTCCTCCTCTTCTTTTATAGACATAGCTACTACAGATGCAGCCGTCGTCGCTGTCACAGTCGTAATCATGGTTGCAGCCCCTTTTTTCCCCTTTCCTTTCTTTCTCTTTCCCAAAAGCAACTACTGCAGCCACCATCGCTACCGTAGCTATCACAGCCACCACCACTATTGCAGCTGCAGCCACAGCCTCCTTCTCTTCCTCTTCTTCCCTCTCTTTCTTCTCTTCTAGCTGCAATTGCCACCGCCGCAGTCGCAACTCCTTCTTTCCCTTCTCCTCTTCTTCTCTTCTTCCCTTTTCCTCCCTGATGCATAGTGCCTCCTCTCCTCTATTTCCTCCTATGGGAAACAGAGGTCCCATAGCCTCTTCTCCCACTACTCCTTCTTCTCTTCCTCTTCTTCTTCTTCTTCTCCTTCTTCTTCTTCTTCTCTTCTTCCCTTCTCCTCCCTGACGCCCCACACCTCCTCGCTGCAGCCCATGCCACAGCCACCCTCCTCCTTTCTTCTTCTTCTTCTTCTTCTTCCCTTCTCCTCCAAGACGTCCCAGACATCCTCTCTGTTTCCACCTATGGGAAACAGAGGTGCTGGATCCCTAGCTGCTGCCACCTCTCGCTCCTCTCCCTCTTCCCTCTCTTTTCCCTCTTCTTCTTGTTAGGATTAAGAGCACTAAGAGAGGGGCGGGAGGGGTGAATTAGTGCAGTGGTAAGATAATGACGGTTTAAAAACTTTCATACGATAAAACCATTTTTGACGTAAAACCAATTTCAAAAACTTAACTTTGAAACACGTTCATAAATGAATAGAAGGCAGTAAGCTATTGAAGAGGTTTGCAGTAAAGATAAATAGCAGAGAGTAAATACAAACTAGAGAGACGACAAATTATAGTGGTTCGGTCAATTATGACCTACATCCGCTCCTCTGATTCCTCTTCCGTCGAGGTCACCGGCATCCACTAGAGGTCTTCCTTCAATAGGCGAAGACCAACTCCTTCTTACACCCCTCTTCTCCTTTTATCGAGTTTAGGAGATAACCCTTACAAGCACTCACTCTCATCTTAAGCTATTCTAACACTTAGACTCAAGGAGGAGGATTCTAAAGAGATTACAACAGAGTTTTCTCACTTTTGAATGCTTTGTGCTTGTATATTTTAACCAGGGATGGGAGGGGTATTTATAGGCTTCAAGTTGATTCAAACTTGGAGCCTAAATTTTTCCCATCTAGGATTCCTCGGGTACAAGCGGTACCACCGCCCAGTGTCAGTTTGACTAACACTATCCTGGGTAGTACCACCACCCATGTTTGGCGGTACCACCACTTGGGGGGCTGTGCTGGGCAGTACCACCGCCCAGACTAGCATTACCATCGCTTGGCACCCTACCATGGGCGGTACAATCGCCCAGACTAGCAGTACCACTGCCTAACATAGTCTCGAAGACTATGCCACGATAGTGAAACTTCTTTGGGCACTATTTGGGCCTCTTATTGGGCCCAACACAGTTCTTACATGGGCCTAGCTAGCCCCTAATTAGGTTGGCCTAAATCTAATCCCAATTACATGCTAACTACGATTTCTAAGACATATTCTAAGCTAAACAAATCCCTATGTCAATTCTTCCGGCGAGCTTTCGGCAATCTTCCGGCGAACCTCTGACGAACTCTCGGTAATGTTCCGGTAGACTCCCAGCAAGCTCCTAGAGTTCACAATGATCTTCTTGGCAAATTCCATCGAGCTTCTCTAGCAAGCTTCGCGACTTCTCGGCTGGTTCCCGCAGAACTCCCGATGAACGTCCGGACTTCCGACGAACTCTCGAACTCCCAATCTGATCGCGTCCTTGACTCCAGGACTTTATTTTGCTCCATGCCTTGCCATCGTAGTTAATCCTGCACATGTAAAACATACTTCGATCTAGACAATTAATACTAAGCATTAATCACGTTGTCTAGTCATGTCATTGGTCCCTCGACGCTTCGTCTAATTCTTCGGTGCATCGTCCTCTCTTGCGGCCTATTGCCCAATCAGCCAGTTGACTACGCAACTCCAATATCCTTGACGCAATATCTGTTCTTCTTGGCCCGATGCCCGAATTCATGGCCCGAAGCTTTCTATAGATACGTCGATTGATCCACTAGCCCGACGTCCAATCGTCTGACATGTTCCTCCGGCACAACATGATTTTTCCTATTTTAATTGTCTCATCCTAATCGAAGCATCCTGCATCACTCAAAATGCAGATTAAAACATAAACACATATCAATTGGTTTCATCATCAATATCCATTATTCAACAATCTCCCCCTTTTTGATGATGACAACCAATTGACGACGGAGTTAACATTAACTCCCGGAATTTAAACAAACTCCCCCTATCGATATGGCTTATTGATAGAAACTCATGGATTAAAAAATTCAAGCAACATGTCATGATCAAATCATACATGATGTCAACATACTTCTCCCCCTTTGTCATCAACAAAAAGGAGAAGTCTAACTATTCATGTGTCTAGACATATAAGTTCAAGTCATTGCATGAAAAACATAATTTCAAGTTTTATCATCATGCAATTTGAAATCTAGCAAATTTAAGGATGTGCAAGTTGATATATTTGCTTTTCTTTGTGATGTGCAAGATAGCATTACTTTGTAATATGTTCAAGATAGCAAGTTCTACATCATGTAAGCTAGCAAATTAGAGATGTTCAAGAAAGCAACACTTGCTTCTTGAAATATGCAAGTTGCAAGCTAGCAATTTTTGCATTTTCTTGAGATTTCATGCTACAATGCTCGGTGATGTTCAGGAAAGCAATTTCTTCTCTTGCTTTCTTCTTGAATCGTGCAATCTACTATCTCCCCCTTTGTCATTGTCAAAAAGAAGGGAAGACCCTTTACATCAATTTCTAAATCATGACAAAGGTAAGTATCAATCTTATTTTTACATCATTACATTTTCAAATTAAGATATGCACAATTTCAAAACCATACATTTCATTTTTCATGTATGATACAAATAAATCAATTATCACTATGGGCATATCATACATGATATTCATGAAACGTTATTTTGCCAATATGATGATAGCTTTTCAAATGATGGTATTTAAATGTCAAAATTCATTACATCCTATTATGCATGATCATTAACTTCTCATTTGTATTTCATGCATAATTTCATTTCATCACATTCAAAATATCATCGAGAAAAAAATTAATTGGGTGATGAATACAAGGAGTTATACAAAGACAAAAGATCATGTCATGAAAGATGAGATCATGTCAATACCAAAAGACATGATTCATTTTAACACATCTCCTCTTAAATAACATATCAAGAAAAATTATAGGGGTAAAAAGAAGAGATCTTGATTAAAAAAATCTCAAGTAATAAATCCAAGAACTCACAAGAAGAATCATGATTCATTAGAAAATCTCCTCTTAAGAAAATACCAAGTAGAATCGTAGGAGAACGATTAATGAAAAATCTTGATTCATAATAAATCGTAATTTGTAGATATCAAGGAATCAAGATCATGATTTGGATAAAAATTTATTCAAATTTAAATAATCAAAATCATTAAAATCTCAACATTACCTTCAAGAGATTCAAAATGGCATACATGGATTTATCATAATAATCATCAAGATCAATAAGATAGAGAAAATTAATTTTCAAGAAAAATATTTTCCTCTTTCTAGTTGCTTCAATTCATATGATTTTAATTCATTTCTGCCAAATAGAACATGTATTATGTTTAAAACTAAAAGTGCAAGATTTATTACGACAAGGATCAATAAGGCACTTTCATTATGGTAAAAATCGATAATCCATAAATCGCAAGATTCATCATGCATAATTTTGAATTATAAAACCATTAAACATGACTTCAAATCAATATGCTCAAGTTTTTGTATCAAAACCATCCATCTTATTTAAAACCAAAAAAGTAATATTTCATCATGATAAAAATCGATAATCCATAAATCACAAGAATCATCAATCATGGTATCAAAACATCATTATACATTATTAAATCATCAAGCCTGATTTCATATTTTCAATCAAAATTATTTTGTTTCTTATAAACATGCCATTTTCATGATTATTTTTAAAATTGCTAAAATGATAAGCATGATTCCTAATTTTTGCATTTTCATTATTAAATATGTAATTTTCAAGAAAATTAATTAAAAAAATACATTATGAAAAGCATTATGTAATTTCAAAATAAACTAAAGGCTTTTTTATTACCTTAACGTCGAAAGCCGTTAAGGCGTAGTTTGCCATCTCACCTTTGTTGATTTTCTCCTCATCTTCAGAGGAGATCGATTCATCCCACTTTTTGTTCTTCTTCTTGCATTCAAAGCAAGTAGTTGCATTCTTTTTGTTCTTTAATTTTTGGTTCCTTCACTTTTTAAATTCTTTAGTGAATTCAAGTTCACCATCACTTGAGCTTATGCTCGAGTGGTCTTCATGTGTTCTATGTCCCAAATCCTTCCTGTTCTTTAGAAGGTGGTTCTCAAGTTCTTCACGTGTATTGCACGTCATTTCATTGGTCATTAATGACCCGATAAGTTTTTTGAGAGAGAAATGATTCAAATATTTTGATTCTTGTAAAGCCATTACTTTTAAATCCCAAGTTTTAGACTGAGTATAAAACTTTACTAACAAGTTCAAAATTCGAAAAACATTTGCTAAGAGCTTTTAAACCATTGATGACATCTGTAAAACGGGTGTACATGTCAACAATGGTTTCGCTCGACTTCATTCAAAAAAGCTCGAATCATGCATTAAAAAATTAATTTTTGAATCTTTCACTTTGCTAGTTCCTTCATGTGTGATTTTAAGAGTGTGCCAAATATCAAAAGCCATTTTGTAAGTAGAAACATGATTAAACTCATTTTTATTTAAGGTACAAAACAAGGCATTCATAGCCTTTGTATTTAGAGAAAACGTCTTCTTCTCCAAATTATTCCAATGGTTTATTGGAAGAGAAGACATTTGAAAACCATTTTCGACTAAATTCCATAAATCGAGATTCAACGAAAGTAAGAAAACTCTCATTCGAGTTTTCCAATAAGTGTAGTCCATCCCATTGAAAAAGAGAGGACAAATGAGGGAGTGACCCTCTTAGTTTCCAGTGTATGCCATCTCTCTTGGGTTTTAATCCGATTGAGAGTTAACCCCACTCTGATACCAATTGTTAGGATCAAGAGCACTCAAAGGGGGGGGGGGAATTAGAGCAGTGATAAGATAATGACGGTTTAAAAACTTTCATATGATAAAACTGTTTTCGACGTAAAATTGATTTCAGAAACTTAATTTCGAAACACGTTCATAAATGAATAGAAGGCAGTAAGCTATTGAAGAGGTTTGCAGTAAAGATAAACAGTAGAGAGTAAATGCAAACCAGAGAAGACGACAGTTTATAGTGGTTCGATCAATCGTGACATACATCCACTCCTCCCATTCCTCTTCCGTCGAGGCCACCGGCATCCACTAGTGGTCTTCCTTCAATAGGCGAAGACCAACTCCTTCTTACACCCCTCTTCTCCTTTTACCGGGTTTAGGAGATAACCCTTACAAGCACTCACTCTCCTCTTAAGCTATTCTAACACTTAGACTCAAGGAAGAGGATTCTAAAGAGATTACAACAGATTTCTCACTTTTGAATGCTCTGTACTTGTATATTTTAACCAGGGATGGGAGGGGTATTTATAGGCTTCAAGTTGATTCAAACTTAGAGCCTAAATCTTTCCCATCCCTGGTTCCCCAAGTACGGGCAGTACCACCACCTGCGCTGGGCGGTACCATCGCCTAGTGTCAGTTTGACTGACACTATCTTGGGCTGTACCACCACCTAGGTCTAGCGGTACCACCACCTAGGGGGCTGGGCTGGGTGGTACCACCGCTTGGCAACCTGCCAGGGGTGGTACCATCGCCCAGACTAGCGGTACCACCGCTTGACAATCTCGAAGACTGTGCCACGATAGTGAGACTTCTTTGGGCATTGTTTTGACCTCTTATTAGGCCCAACATAGTTCTTACATGGGCCTAGCTGACCCCCAATTGGGTTGGCCCAAATCTAATCCCAATTACGTGCTAACTACAATTCCTAAGACATTCTAAGCTAAACAAATCCCTATGTCAATTCTTCCGGCGAGCTTCCGGCAAATCTTCGACAAACTCTTGGCAATGTTCCGATAGACTCCCAGCAAGCTCCTAGACTTCACGACAATCTTCTTGGCGAGTTCCATCGAGCTTCTCTGGCAAGCTCCATGACTTCTCGGCTAGTTCCCGCAGAACTTCCGATGAACGTCCGGACTTCCGACAAACTCTCGAACGCCCAACATGATTGCGTCCTTGACTCCGGGACTTCATTTTGCTCCATGCCTTGCCATCGTAGTTAATCCTGCACATGTAAAATATACTTCAATCTAGACAATTAATACTAATCATTAATCACATTATCCGGTCATGTCATTGGTCCCTTGACGCTTCATCCGATTCTTCGGCACATCATCCTCCCTTGCGGCCTATTGCCCAATTGGCCAGTTGACTCCGCAACTCCGATATCCTTGATGCAATATCCACTCTTCTTGGCCCGATGCCTAAATTCATGGCCCGAAGCCTTTTGTCGATACGTCAACCGATCCACAAGCTCGACGTCCAATCTTCTGACATGTTCCTTTGGCCCAACATGATTTTTCCTGCTTTAATTATCTCATCCTAATCGAAGTATTTTATGTCACTCAAACTGGAGATTAAAATATAAATACATATCAATTGGTTTCATCATCAAAATCCGAGATTCAACACTTCTTCTTTTCTTCTCTTCTCCCTCTTCTTCTTCTTCTTCTTCTTCTTCTTCTTCTTCTTCTTCTTCTTCTTCTTCTTCTTCTTCTTCTGTTCTTCTCCTCTTCTTCCCTTCTTCTCTACTACTTTTCCTCTTCTTCTCCCCGACTCCCCATAGCTTCTCTCTCTATTTCATAGGAAACAGAGAGCGTGGGAGGTGGTGGGATAAAACCGCCACCCTTTTCCCTTTTTTTTTCTTTTTTTTGCAACTTAATAATTTAGTCCTTAAAATTTTTATATTTACATATAGGTCCTCTAATTTACAAATAGGTCCTTATATAAATTTCAGAAATGAAGGATATTACATAGGGGCTCTAGCGAATATCTAATATCTGAAACTCTACTCATCGCAACGCCTACCATATATATGTGACCCTTTAGGCCCAATATCGAGCTGGCCGTGAGTCATCCCTGTTAGAACTCTTTCTGACTCAGTGAATTATTATCTCCATGATAATTCACTTGACTCATCGACTATGGTCATACTAGGCCACTATGTCGTAATCCCTAGACGATATAGGAGAATCCAATCCATTGGACTTGTCTATCCTTAGTTACCATTTACCTATAGTCCCTCATCCATCTAATATCCCAAAGACCATATATTGGGCATGGTGCTATCAGACACATACGGTTTCTACTCGAGTCTCACTCTAATCAAATTCTCCCGAAGAACTTTTTCTCTCTCAATCCGAATGACCTTAGCTAGGGATTTGTCTGAGTAAGAACACATGGGAAATTCCTCTCATGATACCGAGAGTGATTGATCCTCTATCAATACTCAATAGCCCTCGTATGGTTGACTACCACTCCCAATGATCGATTGTGCTAGATTTGGGACATCCAAACCTATAAGTCCAGTATCAAAGAGTGGAGCACTTATACAAGACTTCCTTGGTATCTCAAGTCTAAGGACCAAATACACCACCGGGACTATGGAATCATTGTCTAACAATAAGGCATCATTAACCATTCAACATTCCATAAGCAGATCAACCAATAAACTCATTCCCCAATGAGCACCTGTGTTGTATCCCTATTATCCCCACATGTGCAGCAATGAGACCAACTATATCTATCATATGGACGAGTATATAACACATCAGTTTGTCTAGTTATCTCGATATCCCTCTCGAGTAACGTGTGACTTGGATTATTTAGGATCTATGTTTAAAGGTGAATCGGTCTCATTATCGTGATCTCATTATGATATGATTCCTATTGCACAGATCTAAGGACATCACAATATATATGCATATAGGCAACAAGCAATATAAATTGATAAATACCAAAATATAATAAGCAAAAAGATTGTGTGTCAAGTCACAGGTGCCATCACTCACGTGATTGGCTTGCAGAGCACATATGACTAGCAATCTCCCACTTGACCTAAAGCCAATCACCTATGTGTCTGATCCCCATCAGACCCCTTTGATGCTCAAATACAACTTGAGGCAATGGCTTCGTAGGTGGATCTGCAATGTTATCTTCGGATGGAACTCTTTCCATTACTACATCTCCTTGGGTCATGATCTCTCTGATAAGCTGGAACCTCCTCAAAACACTTCTAATGAGACTCGGGTTTCCTTATTTGAGTAATCGCCCTGTAGTTGTTGTAATATAAGGGAATTGACTCCTTGCTACCAAGCATGACTCCAAGATCTGTGATGAATTTCTTCATCTAGACTCCCTTCTTTGCTACCTTTGCTATAGTAATGTACTCTGCCTCTATGGTCGAGTCAGCAGTAGTATCTTTCTTGGAACTCTTCCAGCATACTACTCCATTCAGGGTATACATATACCCTGAATTCGACTTGCTATCATCGATATCGGATTAAAAAATCGAGTCCGTGTAGCCTTCAACCCTAAGGCTACTACCTCCATATACTAGTAAAAGATCCTTAGTCCTTCTCAAGTATTTAAGGATACATTTATTACGTTTCAATGCTTTAAGCCTGGATTTACCTGATACCTGCTCGTGACTCTCAAAGCATATGCTATATTAGGCCTAGTATATAGCATGACATACATGATAGACCCTATCATTGAGGCATAGGGTATCCTATCTATATTCCCATGTCTCATTAGTATGAGACATTTCTTAGAATTTTTCATGCTAAACCTTTTGACAATGGAGTCTATGTACTTTGATTGGGATAAGCCAAGCATCCTCTTGGATCTATCTCTATAAATCTGAATTCTCAAGATATAGGATGCTTCCCCTAAGTCCTTCATGGAGAAGTGTTTAGATAACCAAGCCTTTACTATGGATAGCATTTCTACATCATTCCCAAAGATTAGGATGTCATCCACATATAGCACCAAGAAGGTGATAGTGCTACCACTTACCTTCTTGTACACACAAGACTCATCTTTGTTCTTAACAAAGTCATAAGATCTGATTACCTCATCAAATCTTATGTACTTTGGGAAGCTTGCTTTAATCTATAAATAGATCTAAGCAACCTACACACCTTATTTGGGTAATTATTGGACACGAATCTCTCGGGTTGTATCATATATACCTCCTCCTCGAGGTTTCCATTAAGGAATATGGTTTTCATATCCATTTGCCAGATCTTATAATCATAGTGTACTGCAATAGTCAATAGAATTCGGATGGATTTCAGCATAACTACGGGTGAGAAGGTTTCGTTATAGTCAACACATTTCCTTTGACGATACCCGTTAGCCACTAGCCTTGCTTTATTGGTCTTTAGCTTTCCATCTACTCCGATCTTTTTCTTAAAGATCCACTTGCAATTGATGGATATAATACCCTCAAGCGCATCAACTAGTTTTCAAACCTTGTTGGAGTACATGGAATCCATCTTAGAATCCATAGCTTCTTGTCACTTTTTGGAGTATATACTCATAATAGCCTCCTCGTAGGTCTGAGGATCAATATCCTCGACATCCTCTTCTCTAATATGTCCCACATATCTCTCAAGGAATACCTCTCTTTTAGATATAAAGACCTTTTAGTCCTCGAGATGAGAGAAATAATACCCATAAGTTTCCTTGGGGTATCCCACGAACTTACACTACTCCATCCTAGATTCCAACTTATCGAGGTTGTCTTTTAACATGGGTAGGGCAGCCCCAAATCTTAACAACCTTAAGATCGAGTTTCTTCCCTTTCCATATCTCATATGGTAGACACTACCAACTTAGTTAGAACTCTATTTAGAAGGTAAGCTACGGTCTCTAAGGCATATCCCAAAAATGAGATTGGTAGGTCAACGAAACTTATCATGGACCGTACCATGTCTAACAACATATGATTTTTCCTTTCAGATACACCATTGAGCTGAGGTGTATAAGGAGGTGTCCATTGAGATAGAATCTCATAGTCCTTGAGGAACTAAGTAAACTATGTACTTATGTACTCACCTCCTTGACCTAATTGAAGAGTCTTGATACTCTTTCTAGTATAGTTCTCCACTTCATTCTTATACTATCTGAATTTCTCAAAGGCCTCGGATTTGTACTTCATTAATCACACATATCAATACCTTAAGAAATCATCAGTAAAGGTAATGAAGTAGGAGTAACCACTAATGGCATAAGTTGACATGGGTGCACATACATCACTATGCATGAGTTCCAATAGCTCAATGGCTCTCTCTCTAGTTCTACTAAATGGAGAGTTGGTTAATTTTCCACGAAGGCAAGGCTCATAAGTTGCATATGACTCATAGTCGAATGGATCTAGATATCCATCCTTTAGCAACTTTTGAATCCTTCCCTCATGGTTGTGACCTAACCTACAATGTCGTAGGTATGCACTGTTCACCTCATCTCATTTCCTCTTGGACACACCTACATTCATGATATGTGGAGTAATGTCTAGCATAAATAAACCATTATACAATATTCCTCTCACCAATCTCCTCGACTTTGCCAGAATCTACAACAAATTGCATATCTGACAAGTAATACTGGTATCCAATACCAATGCACTATCACAAAAATCTAACAACTGGAGGTTGATCATGAATGTACCTAAAGCTTCTCCAAGCTTCTATTTTTCCCTCTCTGCAAAGTACTCTTTAAAATTCCTCTTCGATGCCCATCTTTTCCACGGTGGAAGCACTAGCCTTTGTCCTTTGCTGGGTCTTTCTTTGTAAATTTTACTTTACTTGGTCTACCCTTGCCCTTGCCCTTCTTAAGGGATTTTTCTGCGTTCCTTTTCTTTCTGGTCTCACTAGTGTAGAGAACTGGCTTCTCTTTCTTGATAGTGCTCTCTGTCTCTCTCAACATATCGAGGAGCTTTGGGAGATTCACCTCAAGCTTGTTCATATTAAAATTCATTATGAACTATGGAAAGGAATTTGGTAGGGACTAAAGCATTAGATCCACACATAGGTTATCCTCTAGGACCATTCCTAGACCTACGAATTTCTCTATCCACTCAATCATCTTTACGATATGGTTCTAAATCGGTGTCCCCTCAGGCATCCTATTATGGAATAGGCTCTTAGATATCTCATACCATTGAGTCCTTTTTTGTTCCTCAAACAGTTTGCAAACATGTAGGAGAATGGATCTAGCATCCATCTTTCTATGCTGTCTCTATAACTCAGAAGTCATGAAGCCTAACATATAATACTGAGTAAGAGTGGAGTCATCAATGTACTTCACGTAGTGAGCAATCTCATCCTCACTTGCCCCTTCCTCGAGCGTAGACATCACTATATCAAGGACGTACATGATTTTCTCTGTCGTAAGAATAATTCTCAAGTTGCGAAGCCAATTCGTATAATTTAGACTAGTGAGGCGGTTGACATCAAGTATGCCATATAAGATATTTGAAAGTGATATTTTCTGAAAATAAAGATGCTATAGAAATAAATAACATGCATATTTTGCAAAAAATAAACAATTAAGATATGGGCTTCTATTTTAATTTGCTCTCACTATTTTACTAGTGAGTCATACGACACCCTCAACATGTGAAACGAAAGTCTCCAGTAGACTTCTAGTAGGGATCAGGATCCAATCAGCATCTTAGTGTAATCTCGAGGGAGTCGACCAATCACACTAAGCTCAAAAGGTAGACAATGCTTACCAATCACAATTCTTTGTGATTCCCGTCCTATTTGGCCTCCGAATCACCATGGTCTTGAGGGACTCGACCAACCATGATGCTCAATTAAATCAACACCATCGTTACAAGATGAGTTTGATTCAATGATATACCCTCGAGGGACTCGACCAAGCATACCATGTCCTCAAGTCATTGGTGACATCTTTATGTCATAGGCAAGATAGTGAATCATGATATAGGTGAGCCTCGAGGGACTTGACCAACTCAACCTACACTGGGAATTGATTCCTACCTATAATGAAGGAAGGTCACGTGGGTCAATCTAATTGCCTCACGTTTACCGACTTAATATTTTTGAGAGATGGGTTTCTTTGATTTGGTCTCCTAATATGACATGTCATACATATACATATTTAATATATATCTACATCGCATGCAAATATATATATATATATATATAGTAGGTGTATAAACAATCACATCATATGATCATGGATCACAACCTAATAAATTAGGCTCGAGCCAGTGGACCTAATCACTCACATCAAGATCTATGTGTGTAGTAGTGCATCTCTATGCCTTGTGATTGTCCATCTTGTCCTCGTCGGTTTTGTCGATATTTCGACACATCTCCATGCATCGTGATCGTACGTCTCGTGGGACCAACTATCGCATCCACGCTCCCACTATGCTTTCTCGTGTGATTATAACTTAATCAGAGGAACCGCAGGCCCGACAATAAATGAAAAATATAATAGAGACTCAAAGGCCCCAATAATAATAAATTAAATCTTTTAATTAATTAATATTTTCTGAAAATAAAGATGCTATAGAAATAAATAACATGCATATTTTGCAAAAAATAAACAATTAAGATATGGGCTTCTATTTTAATTTGCTCTCACTATTTTACTAGTGAGTCATACGACACCCTCAACATGTGAAACGAAAGTCTCCAGTAGACTTCTAGTAGGGATCAGGATCCAATCAGCATCTTAGTGTAATCTCGAGGGAGTCGACCAATCACACTAAGCTCAAAAGGTAGACAATGCTTACCAATCACAATTCTTTGTGATTCCCGTCCTATTTGGCCTCCGAATCACCATGGTCTTGAGGGACTCGACCAAGCATACCATGTCCTCAAGTCATTGGTGACATCTTTATGTCATAGGCAAGATAGTGAATCATGATATAGGTGAGCCTCGAGGGACTTGACCAACTCAACCTACACTGGGAATTGATTCCTACCTATAATGAAGGAAGGTCACGTGGGTCAATCTAATTGCCTCACGTTTACCGACTTAATATTTTTGAGAGATGGGTTTCTTTGATTTGGTCTCCTAATATGACATGTCATACATATACATATTTAATATATATCTACATCGCATGCAAATATATATATATATATATATATATATATATATATATATATATATATATATATATATATATATATATATAGTAGGTGTATAAACAATCACATCATATGATCATGGATCACAACCTAATAAATTAGGCTCGAGCCAGTGGACCTAATCACTCACATCAAGATCTATGTGTGTAGTAGTGCATCTCTATGCCTTGTGATTGTCCATCTTGTCCTCGTCGGTTTTGTCGATATTTCGACACATCTCCATGCATCGTGATCGTACGTCTCGTGGGACCAACTATCGCATCCACGCTCCCACTATGCTTTCTCGTGTGATTATAACTTAATCAGAGGAACCGCAGGCCCGACAATAAATGAAAAATATAATAGAGACTCAAAGGCCCCAATAATAATAATCACAAGGACACACATCACACGGTCTATGATCAACCATCCACACATAATATATCATATGTATAAATCATCATCATGTAGGACTCCTAGAAAATAATGAAATAATAATAAATTAAATCTTTTAATTAATTAATATTTTCTTAAACTAGGGATATGTAGGGAATTTTTTTAAATTCTAAGGGGTATTTTCATAATTTGGACAAAAGGATAGAACTAAAATTTCTTAAATTTACAGGGGCAAAACTTTCTTTTCGCCCAAAAACCCTAATGCCCTACTCCCTCTTCCTAGCTGTGTTGCCGTCGTTGCCACCCTTCCGACGACGGCCACTATAGGGGGCAGGGGGCGGCGACCTTGCCCGTGGGCGGCCGTAAGAGCTGTTGCCCCGCGGGTGCAACGGTTTCAGGCACCGTTGCATGCCAGCACAGCGGCTACAAGCGTCGTTGCATGTGGGCACAGCGTCCACAGGCGCCGTTGGTGTCGCTACAGGAGCGGCACCACCCGTGGACGAGCCGCCCGCAAGCAAGGGCACTGCCCCCTGCCCCCTATAGTGGCCATCGTCGGAAGGGTTGTGACGACGGCAACACAGCTAAAAAGATAATTTTGCCCTTGTGAATTTAAGAAATTATAGTTCTATCCTTTTATCCAAATTATGAAAATACCCCTTAGAATTTAAAAAATTCCCTAGACCCTAGCCATTAGACCTGTTTGTCCTCGGTTACCATGTACTTGTATGACCTTAGCCATGTATTTGTTTGAGCAAGAACAAATGGGACATTCCTCTCATGACACCGAGAGTGGTTGATTCTCTATCGATACTGAATAGCCCTCGTAAGGTTGACTACCACTCCCAATGATCGACTATGCTAGATCTGGGACATCCAAACCTATAAGTTTGGTATCAAAGAGTGGAGCACTCATACAGGACATCCTTAGTGTGTCAAGTCTAAGGACCAGATACACCACTAGGATTACGGAATTGTTGTTTGACAATAAGGAATCATTAACCATTCAGCATTTCGTAAGCGGATCAATCAGTGAACTCATTTCCCAACGAGCACCTGTATTGTATCCCTAGTGTCCCTGCACAAGTAGCTATAAGACTAGCTACATCCATCATATAGACGGGTATACAACACACTAGTCTCTCTAGTTATCTCGATGTCCCTCTCGAGTAACCTATAATTGTGATTATTTAGGATCTATGTTTAAAAGCGAATCGGTCTCATTATCATGATCTCATCATGATCCGATTCTTATTGCATAGATCCAAGGACATCACAATATATATATGCATATATGCAACAAGCAAAATAAAGTGATAAATGCCAAAATATAATAAGCAAAAAGACTGTATGTCAAGTCATACATGTTATCACTCATATGATTGGCTTGCAAGGCACATATGACTAGCAACTCTTCCTCTAGAAACTCAAGAAAACCTTTATCTCTTGCGAATCTAAAGATCACTATAAGAGTAATCCTCAAAACCTTTCCTTTCAATTTTTAGATCTTGCTTCTTACATTTTTCTCATTAATAATATGTGTAGCTCCATGGCATCTAGAAGATCCAAGGTACAAAGGTAGAGGAGGGTAGATGAAACCTATGACTCCACACTCTTTGATTCCCCCCCAACATGCCCTTAAATTCTCAACTTTTGAATCTAGAAGTGTTTATAAGGGAAAATATATAGATCTAGAAGAATTTGATAATTTAGAACTAATTCGATAGTTTGCCAACTTAGATGTCCTTCTAATCTTCCAAATAACTAAACCCATTTATCCTAGACTTGTTTGGTTGTTTTACAACAACTTGCAGGTAAATGAAAATGATAGGGTGTCCACTTATCTCTTAGGGCATCACATACCCATCACGGATAGTATAATTTGTAACCTTATAGGAATTCCTGAGAAAAGAAGAGGTTGTTACTTTAGAGGGCTATGGGATGAAGAATCAATTGAGGTTACATATTCTAAGGCATTAGGAACTATCTTTGGTAACCCAAATCTTTCTATCATTCCAGAAAGTTATGAACATTTGCTACCCTTTAGTACAAAATTGCTAAATCACATAGTGATAAGTATCCTACTTCCAAAACAACACCATTATGATAAAGTTAGTCAAATGGAATTAGGAACAATGTATTGCATTATGAGAGGACATGATAACTGTTTTGGACATTTGATAAAATAAAATATGATTAAACTATCAACAAAAGATATGGTGGTTTAATCACTAGACTGATGTGTGCATATAACATAGTTATTCCATATGATGAAGAAACCATAAAACTAGATCGATTCAATGTCATTGATGGAAACCTATTAAGGAGATTAAGATGCGTAGTAAGAAATGAAATTTGGACTAGATTACCTAGGAGGACTGAACCTCCCTCACCTGAACCAAAACTAGAAACACCTATCTATAGGGAAAGTCATTCTCCTCTTACTAGTCTTCGAGGCAACACCTCCAACAGAGCAAGCACGTTTCTCATCTATCGATTCAATAGTGACTCGACTAGATTGAATTGAACTACGTCAAGATCAAATCTTAACCGAGACATAGCAAATTTGTCGACAACTGAATACTTATTTTATTTAGGCATTTTGATTTACCATCACCTAAATAGGTTATGTATTTCCTTTTGCTGATAAAGTAGAGAACTAAAAAGTACCATGATGAGTTGCACTCATTGATATAATATACCTTTTGATGTCATGTGCTTCTTAATGATGGTTTAATGCGTGCATCACTATAAGAATTAGACTTAATAAATCTTTTGAATGCATAAATTCATTGATACATTCTTCGAATTTTTCGGTTTTCTTTTTAAATCAAGAACATTTTTCTTTCTCATGATATTTGCAAAAGAAAAGATTCGACTTTTGGTATTTACAACTTGATGTATTATTTCTCATACGATACTTATTTACAAAGTTAGGAATGTTAAATTGTTCGAATGCATGAGTTTGTTATATATCTTTTCTGGACTTTCTTGATTTTTTTAAAGAAAGCTTTCATGAAATCCAGAATATCAATTTGCTTGGTATCAAATTTATTTCATACCCTGGCTCCATCACTTAATGATTTTTGATACACTTAGTCCCTTCACTCATGGAATTCATTGACAAATACATCTCTCACGGATTTCACTTGTGAATTTTTAATAAAAAATGGATTTGATTTATGAAGTTTTATTCATGGATTTTTTTATCCTTCATATGATGCTCCTTTCCCATGCATTCTTCCTTACTCTTCTCATGAAAGAAGAATTTTATGAATTTTTAGTATGTGATGATCACTTGCAAGAATGGGATTTGATTTTGTATGGATATCTTGATCCTTTTCATGAATCCCTTCTCTTTGTTGAACTAGAAGCTGATTCAATGAAACTCATTTATTTTCATTGACTTGGTTAAATCCTTTCATGAATCCCTTCTCTTTGTTGAACTAGAAGCTTGATTCAATGAAACTCATTTATTTTCATTTGACTTGGTTTAAATCCTTTCATGAATCCCTTCTCTTTGTTGAACTAGAAGCTTGATTCAATGAAACTCATTTATTTTCATTTGACTTGGTTTAAATCCTTTCATGAATCCCTTCTCTTTGTTGAACTAGAAGCTTGATTCAATGAAACTCATTTATTTTCATTTGACTTGGTTTAAATCCTTTCATGAATCCCTTCTCTTTGTTGAACTAGAAGCTTGATTCAATGAAACTCATTTATTTTCATTTGACTTGGTTTAAATCCTTTCATGAATCCCTTCTCTTTGTTGAACTAGAAGCTTGATTCAATGAAACTCATTTATTTTCATTTGACTTGGTTTAAATCCTTTCATGAATCCCTTCTCTTTGTTGAACTAGAAGCTTGATTCAATGAAACTCATTTATTTTCATTTGACTTGGTTTAAATCCTTTCATGAATCCCTTCTCTTTGTTGAACTAGAAGCTTGATTCAATGAAACTCATTTATTTTCATTTGACTTGGTTTAAATCCTTTCATGAATCCCTTCTCTTTGTTGAACTAGAAGCTTGATTCAATGAAACTCATTTATTTTCATTTGACTTGGTTTAAATCCTTTCATGAATCCCTTCTCTTTGTTGAACTAGAAGCTTGATTCAATGAAACTCATTTATTTTCATTTGACTTGGTTTAAATCCTTTCATGAATCCCTTCTCTTTGTTGAACTAGAAGCTTGATTCAATGAAACTCATTTATTTTCATTTGACTTGGTTTAAATCCTTTCATGAATCCCTTCTCTTTGTTGAACTAGAAGCTTGATTCAATGAAACTCATTTATTTTCATTTGACTTGGTTTAAATCCTTTCATGAATCCCTTCTCTTTGTTGAACTAGAAGCTTGATTCAATGAAACTCATTTATTTTCATTTGACTTGGTTTAAATCCTTTCATGAATGCTTGATAAATGTCTATCATTATGATATGGTTTCATAAGCTTAACTTGCTATTTACAATTGATATCATGCCTAGGAATGATGAATTGTCATCTCTTATCGAGAATTGTCACCTTGCTAAATTATATTTGAAATTCGTATCATACTTGAAAATGATGACTATTTATCATCATTGGACTTAAAAATGGATGTCATGTCTTGACATCATTTGTATTGTGATAAATACATGGTACCGTATTTTGAGATGGTAAATTATGATTGGTATCATGATGTGCATGTTGATCAGTTTAACTGCATATAACTTATCTGTTTGATGCTTAAATTCAAAAGTCTTGAATTCAAGAGTGTATTTTCTTAAGTATGACATTATAGATAGGCAGAGTTAAGGTTAACTCCATCATCAATTGATTGTCATCATCAAAAAGTGAGAGATTATTGAATCTCAGATTTTGATGACGAAATGAATTAGTAAATTATTGGATCAAATCTATATATTGAGAAAAGTGTGCAGCATTAACTATGATAGCAATCAAGGTATAAAGTAAAATAAAGTGCCGGAGTCAAGATCAAGAATTAGTTGAGAGTTCGAGAGTTTGTTGGAAGTTTTGTCAGAATTGATCGAGAAGTCCAGGAGCTTGCCAAAGAAGCTCATCGAAACTCGCTAAGAAGATCACCGTGAAGTCCAAGAGCATATCGGGAGTCTGTTAGAACATTACTAAGAGATCATCGGAAGTTAGCTAGAAGTTCGTCGGAAGCTCACCAGAAGAAACCTTGACTAAGCAGACTTGATTTGCTTAGTATATGCCTTAAGAATCATAGTTAGCATGTAATTAGGGTTTGGGCTAGAGGCCAATTAGGCTCGTAATTGAGGCTAGAGGCCAATTAGGCTCGTAATTGAATTGGTTTGGGCTAGAGGCCAATTAGGCTCGTAATTGAATTGGTTTGGGCTAGAGGCCAATTAGGCTCGTAATTGAATTGGTTTGGGCTAGAGGCCAATTAGGCTCGTAATTGAATTGGTTTGGGCTAGAGGCCAATTAGGCTCGTAATTGAATTGGTTTGGGCTAGAGGCCAATTAGGCTCGTAATTGAATTGGTTTGGGCTAGAGGCCAATTAGGCTCGTAATTGAATTGGTTTGGGCTAGAGGCCAATTAGGCTCGTAATTGAATTGGTTTGGGCTAGAGGCCAATTAGGCTCGTAATTGAATTGGTTTGGGCTAGAGGCCAATTAGGCTCGTAATTGAATTGGTTTGGGCTAGAGGCCAATTAGGCTCGTAATTGAATTGGTTTGGGCTAGAGGCCAATTAGGCTCGTAATTGAATTGGTTTGGGCTAGAGGCCAATTAGGCTCGTAATTGAATTGGTTTGGGCTAGAGGCCAATTAGGCTCGTAATTGAATTGGTTTGGGCTAGAGGCCAATTAGGCTCGTAATTGAATTGGTTTGGGCTAGAGGCCAATTAGGCTCGTAATTGAATTGGTTTGGGCTAGAGGCCAATTAGGCTCGTAATTGAATTGGTTTGGGCTAGAGGCCAATTAGGCTCGTAATTGAATTGGTTTGGGCTAGAGGCCAATTAGGCTCGTAATTGAATTGGTTTGGGCTAGAGGCCAATTAGGCTCGTAATTGAATTGGTTTGGGCTAGAGGCCAATTAGGCTCGTAATTGAATTGGTTTGGGCTAGAGGCCAATTAGGCTCGTAATTGAATTGGTTTGGGCTAGAGGCCAATTAGGCTCGTAATTGAATTGGTTTGGGCTAGAGGCCAATTAGGCTCGTAATTGAATTGGTTTGGGCTAGAGGCCAATTAGGCTCGTAATTGAATTGGTTTGGGCTAGAGGCCAATTAGGCTCGTAATTGAATTGGTTTGGGCTAGAGGCCATTGAATTGGTGGCTAGATTCAAGGCCCAACTAGGTTGCTTGCTGGACCCTGTTTGACAGTGGCAACACTAGATTGGGTGGTGGAACCACCCAGGGAATGGTCTCCTAAGTGGTCCTGGTGGTGGTACCGCCTAGACTAGGTGATGGTACCACCGATAGTTATTACCTACCAGGTAGTGGTACCACCCTATCAAGCGGTGGTACCATCAGAACTCAGTACCCAAGGCTCTATCAGGCAGTGGTACCGCCAGACTGGGCGGTGGTACCGCTTAATGTCAGAGTGTTAGGCGGTAGTACCGTTAGTACCTAGGAAATCCGGGATGAGACACTTTTTGCTCCAATTTTAAATCCGTTGGGGCCTATAAATACCCCACCCTTTTTTGCATGAAAGGGTAACAAAGTGCAATCAAAATGTGAAAAAAAATTCTAAGTGTTGGAGTGTTAAAAGTGTTGTAAAAGTGAGAAGAGTCCTCCTCCTCTCTCTCTTTAGCTTTATAATCATCGAAGAAGAGGTATGAAGGAAGACCATTAGTAGATGCCGGTGATCTTAACGGAGGAGGAATCGGAAGTGGATGTAAGTCACAACGACCGAACCATTATAAATTATGGTGTGTTCATTCCTTACTACTTAATCTCTTTACTATATTTAACTTTACTTTATTACAAACTGTCCAATCCTCTCTTCTCTACTCATTTAAGAAAAATGAAATGATTTTTGTTGAAATCGAATTTTATCATATGAAGATTTTTAAATCGACATAATTTTTCTACTGCACTAATTCACACCCCCCTCTTTGTGCCGCTCTTGATCCTAACAGTAGGAGCCAGCTCAATTGGCAAGGTACTATTGGAAATATAGGGGTGACATCACATGAGTAGCGGAAGAATAAAAAACAAAAACCTCAAATTTTCCAAAAAGGTGTTTATCGTCATGTAAAGATTGGTGCAGAAAATCTGTGAAATATAAAACCACGTGTGAGATAGTTATGTTACCTAGGGAGATCGTATATCCTTGAATCTTTACAGATCTATAAGAGAGGGTGAAGGAGGTCAAGCGTCCTCCACTCTAGTGGTGATCCATATAGTAGGGCTACAATATTGCTCCTCAAATCTCCAAACCTGCTATATGAGGAGTTTTAGAATTGATTCAGCACTAAGAGGGGGGGAGGCGAATTAGTGCTTTTGTTAAAATCATCGGTTTGAAAATCTTTCGTTTGATGAAAAACCATATCGAAAAGATGTTAACTTGAAAGCATAAGGATGTGTAGTGAATAAGTAAAGCAGTTTGCAATGAAGGTAAAGATCTTAAAGTAACTGCAAACTAAGTTTTATAGTAGTTCGATCATCGTGACCTTAATCCACTCCTAATTCCTCTTCCGTCGAGGCCACCGGCATCTACTAATGATTTTCCTTCAATGGGTGAAAATCAATTACCCTTTTACATTCTCTCCTTTTCATGGGTTTTCGAGATAACCCTTACAAGCCTCTTTCTTAGACCTCACTTCTCCCTTTAGATGAACTTCTAAATACTATGAAGAAGTGATCCTAAATCCTAAGAGAGTTTTTTAATTTTTTTAAGTATTCTTACCCTGTTTTTCAACTCAATTTCATGCGTAATTCTTACTACTCCATGTAGGAATAATTGGGGTATTTATAGACCCCAAATGGCTTCAAAATTGGAGACAAAAAAGGTCTCATTTTGGATTCCCCGTATCCTAGTGGTACCACCACTTGTGTTGGGCAGTACTATCGCCTGCAGCATTGACACTGGGCGGTATTACCACCTAGTTTGGCGGTACCACCGCCTAACACAGTTTAGGAGACTATGTTTGAGCGATACTACTGCCCAAACTGGCGGTCCCACCACCTAACACTAGGTGGTACCATCGCCCAGTGTATTAACACCACCGCTTAACCCTAAGTGGTACCACTGTTAGGATCGGAGCGGCACTAAGAGGGGGGGGTGAATTAGTGCAACGGATTAAAACGTCGGTTTTGGAAACTTTTTCGTATGATAAAAAATGAACTCGGAAGTGCTTAACTCGAAAGCGTGTTCGTAAATGTGTGCAGCAAAAGTAATGAGGAAGTAAAGCACGTATGAAGGTTTGCAGTAAGATAAAGTGCAATAAATAAATGCAAACCAGTGAACACGCCAATTTGAAAGTGGTTCGGTCAAAATGACCTACATCCACTTGCGAAGCCTTCTTCGATGAGGCTCCCAACTTCCACTAGCAAATCACTTTGAAGGGGAAGGACAAATACCCCTCTTACAATATTTTACAAGTGGTTCACACTCTTACAAAGTTTCAACGAGAAAGAAGGAGGTGAACACTCGAGCAATTGAAAACTAGACTTGCTAAAGACTTTGCTAAGGCTTTTATCTCAATCTATTGCTTCTCAAAAGTTGTTATCTCAGTTGAGAATAGAGGGGTATTTATAGGCCTCAAGAGGATTCAAATTTGGGCTCCAAAATTTGAATTCTCTTTGGTTCCCGAAGCTAGCGGTGCCACCGCCTGTCAGTTGTGACACTGACAGTGTACTGGGCGGTGCCACCACCCAGTCCAGCGGTGCCATCGCTTGGCTCTCGGGTGCTGGGCGGTGCCACCGCCCAACCTTTCAGGTCCTGGGCGGTGCCACCGCCTACACTACTTCAGCTCACTGGTTGGGCTCCAAACTTCGCCCAAATCAGTCCGAACTCGAGCCCAATTGGCCCCTACTTGGGTTATAAGATTAATACCTAATCCTAACCCTAATTAACATGCTAACTACAAATTTAAAGACATTTCCTAAGCTATTACAAAGTCCACAAGTCAAGACTTCTTCCGGCGAACTTCCGGCGGTCTTCCGAGAAACTCTCGGAAACCATTCTGCAGACTCCTGGCAAGCTCCTAGACTTCACGATTTGATCTTGGCGAGTTTCGATGAGCTTCTTCGGCAAGCTACGATCTTTCTCGGTGAGCTCCGCGAACTACCGATGTACATTCTGGCGAGCTTCCGAAAACCCTTCGGTAAGCTCCCTACTCATTCTCGGCTAGTTCCAGCAGCATTCCCGATGAACCTTCAAACTTCCGTCAAACTTTCGAACACCCAACGAATCCTTCGCGCTTGACTCCGGCACTTTGTTTCGCTTTATGTCTTCATCGTTATCGTAGTTAATCCTGCACACACAAGCCAAAACTCTACTCTGATCTAGACAATTATTACAACGCGAATTGACATTCTGTTGCCCGGCACGTCATTGGTTGGCGCTTCGTCCGATTCTTCAGTGCATCGTCCACTCTTGTGGGTTGTTGCCCAATCGGCGGTTGACCTCCGCAACCCCGATATCCTTGGTGCAATTCCGCTCTCCTTGGCCCGATGCCCGACGTCCGAAGCATTCCACCATCCAATATCCTAACGTGATCTCCTCCTGCGCAACGTCAATTCCTCCTGTGTCAACTGTCTAATCCTGATCGAGTAGACCTGCATCACTCAAAATGTAGTAAAACATCTAAACACAATCAATTAGTTTCATCATCAAAATCCGAGATTCAACAATCTCCCCCTTTTTGATGATGACAACTAATTGATGACTACTGGAGTTAACCTTAACTCCCTAGAGTTTAAACAAACTCCCCCTATCAATATGCCATTGATAGAACACTTGGATTATCCCAAATCCAAGCAACATTCATCACATGTTATAAAAAACATTTAAACCATCATGCAAATATATAAAATATTCAATTCAATGCATGAAGTCATCAATATACTTCTCCCCCTATGTCATCAACAAAAAGGAGAAGCAGCTCTAGCTATTTTAAAAGATATTCAAGTTTTTGTAACGTGAAGCTAGATTTTCATCACAACATATAAGCACAAAAGCATAGTAAGATTCTTAAGTTCAATCATGGCAATTCAACACTTGCTTCTTGTGCAAGATTGCACTTTGCTTTTCTTTGCATGTTCTAACTAGCAAAAGCTTTCTCTCCTTTGTTTTTGTTGAAAGTAGGGAAGAGTACAAGCTAGCCAGCATTTGCCTTGAGCTAGCAATCTTTCTCCCCCTATGTCATTGCCGAAAAGGAGAGGAACCAATGATATATTATGAATTTGCATCAATCAATATTTCAATCATTGCATTATACATACAAGACAAAAATGCAAAGAAATCATGTCATGAAAGACATCAATTGTGAAACATGATATGATAAGAGTCTCAAAAATTTTAATTTGCGATACTAAAAAATTTAATGCGATGCTTTTAAGGATATCAACCTATTTTTGATACAAAGCATGGCAAGAGCAATTATATTGCAAGTTTTCTAAGTTTTATAATTTTTGCTTCTTTTGAGATAGCAATTCTTTGCTTATTGAGATAGGCAAGATAGTGATGTTCAAGAAGCCAACTTTTGCTTCTTGAAATAAGCAAGTTAGCAATCTTTGCTACTTAAGATAGCAAGCTAGCATCAGTTGCATCTTCTTGACTTTACAAATTAGCTATCTCCTCCTTTGTCATTGTCAAAAAGAAGGGAAGACCCTTTACATCAATTATGACAAAGGTAAGTATCAATCTTATTTGTGCATCATTATCATACGTTAAAGTATTGCATGCATAATACCAAATCATCAAATTCATCAAAATCTCAACATTACTTTCAAGATATTCAAAATGGTATACATAGATTTATCATAAAGCAAATTAATTTTCAATCATCACATAAGGCATTTAAAGTATTTTGAAACATAAGAGAATGATTAATTTAAGCATGCAATATTTCAATCAAATTCAAGTGAATACCAATACTTTCATATTGTGAGTATCAATTCATGAATACCAAAAGATATTATTTATGATTCCAATTTTGCAAGATCAAGATGATGATTTAGATAAAACTTATTCAAATCAAATCGTTAACTTGAAACTCATAATCAAGTCATCAAAATCAATCTCGAGATTCACAAAATATCATGAAATCATTAATCTCGATCAGATGGGAAAAGCATTTTTTAAGTAATTCTTTTTCATCTAAGCATGCCTTAGTCTTTATATGCCAAATCAAGATAAGCATAAAAGTTCAAGACATAAAGGCAAAATCTTATAAAACAACTTATCAAGCAAGATTTTAACCATCTATTCTCAAGCCATATAAAGAGTAAGTCAAGGATTCAATTATCTCATGTCATGAATTCCAATAGGCATCTCAAATTATCAACATCACATTAAAAAGATATTTCAAAAAGATATAACATGATTGAAGCATAAGTGATTCATTTGTATTATTTCATTCATTCGGAAGATTCTCCTCTTTGGTAAATAAATCTAGGAGAACAACATGAATTAAGGGAGATATAACATGATTGAAGCATTGAACATGATTCATATTTAAAATGTGTCTCATGTCATAAGTATGAATCAAGCATTTGTGAAATCCGAAATCATCCTCAAAGTCACATTCAATAAATTCATACATGACAAGCACAGATTTATTGAAAAGTCGATAAGATAGAGGATCGTATTTCGTTTTTATAAATTTCTATTCATGTGATTTGCTTCTTATAAGCATGCCTTTACCATTAATAAAACAAGTGTCAACATTTAAGACGGAAAGGTAAATTTCATAAAACAAATCATCTAGCATGATTCCATGATAACATCCTTTTAATATCTTGATATTTATCATCAAGTATAATTTCAAAAAGTATGTTCAAGAGAAATCATTAAGACCAAATGTATGATACACTCATTTATTTTCAAAATATTCATCATGTTTATTTTTATGAGATTCACAAGATTGGTAAAATAAATTCATTAATCTCAATAGGATAGAAAATTCATTTCCATTTCATACAATTGATTTCATGTGAGGGTATTCAAGTCTTTTGTGAAAACATGTATCATCATTTAAAATCGAAAGTGTAAGATTTATTACAATAAAGATCAATAAGGCACTTTTATTTTGATAAAAATCAATAATAAGTAAATCACAAGATTCATCATCATATTTTCAAATTGCACAATTTCAAAACTATTCCTTTCATTTTTCATGCATGATACAAATAAATCAATCATCATTATGAGCATATTATACATGATATTCAAGCATTCATGATACATTATTTTGGCAACATGATCATAGCTTTTCAAATGATGGTATCTAAATGTCAAAGTTCATTACATCCTATCATGCATGATAATTAACTTCTCATTTGTATTTCATGCATAATTTCATTTCATCATATTAGGAATATCAAGAAGAATTAATTGGATGATGAGATAAATATTTTCATGAACACAAGCAATTGCATAAAAATCATATCATGAAGGATTAGAATATGTGTATACCAAAAGGCATGATTTCTTTTTGAAGAACTTCCTCATAAATAATCAAAAGAAAATCTTAGGAGATTGATTAAAAAAAAATCTTGATTCATTATAAAATTTCATATATCAAATATCGAGAAATCAAGATAATGATTCATAAAAAATATCACAAGTAATATTCAAGAGAAAATTCATCATTCATTTTCAATTCATTCAATTTGTCAAATCAACATTTCTTGGGTATGCATGATATCAAAACATGGTTTCAAATCTTCAACATATAACATGTATAAATTTAAAAATCGAAGGGAGAAGGGAAAGAATTCAAAGGTACAAAGATTTCAACCATCTCATAAACAAATGAAGGATCAATTCATGAATCCAAAATTCCATGAATCATTTCGACAAATCTCCTTTTAAATAATCAAAATGATCGTCAAAGGAAATCTCATGTTATTCCAATAAATCAAGATCATGATTTTGATAAAACTCATTTCAAATTTAAATCATCAAAATCATTTTTAAGGTTCACAAAATTCATAACATAAATAGATTCATGATTTCATTGATAATATATTTTCCCCCTTTTTCAAGTGTTTCATTTTAAGTGATTGATTTCATGTTAGCATGCTTTTTCATTTATGTCAAATAAAAACATGCATCAACGTTTAGGATCGAAAAATGAATTTCGTCATAAAACTATCAAGACCAATAAATCACAAAAATCATCAAGTATAACTTTAAAATTTTATACATAAAATCGTTATATCATGGTATCACAACTTTAATATTTTCATTACAACATTAAGCAAGGTTTCATTGAACATAATTTTGAATGATTCTTATAGATACCTAAAACTTCTTTAGTTTTAATTTATATGATTGATTTTATAATAGCATGCTCAAATTTTTGTTCTTATGTCAAAATCATACATCATGTTTGAAAAACAAAGATAATGTACATAAAAGATATCAAGCCTTTCATACAAAAGCCATGCATCTTCATTGAAAAGCATTATGAAAATCATCAAAATACACATTCTTGCTTCTCAAGCACATACATAATATTAATCTCACTAGGTTTACAATCATTAGATTTATATCTAACTTTTTATTCCATTAACATAAAACATGCAATTTTTAAGAAAAATAATTATTCAAAAAAAGAAAACGCATCATGAAAAACATCAAGTAATTTCAAAATAAATTAAGGGAGTTGAGTTACTTACCTTGTAGTCGAAGCCTGTCAAAGCCCAATTCGTCGTTTCACCTTTGGAAGTTCTTGATTCATCCTTGGTTGCCTTCCTCTTCTTTGGCCTCTTCCTCCGTTCAAGTTCATTGTTTATTTTAGATTTTAGTTTAATGAACTTATTAAGATTTAGTGTTCGAAGTTGAAGTTCATCATTGTCCTCATCACTTGAGTCATCGCTCAAGTGGTATTCATTTGTCCGGAGTTCCAAATCCTTCCTATTCTTTGGAAGGTGGTTCAAGTGCTCATCGGGTTCAAAATGTTCCAAAAGTGTCATTTCATAGGTCATTAGTGACCCGATTAATTCTTCTAATGGAAAATCATTTAAATTTTTTGTCTCTTGTATTGCGGTTATTTTAGGATCCCACCTTTTTGGAAGGGATCTTAAGATCTTACTTACGAGATCAAAATTCGAAAAACATTTACCAAGAACTCTTAGATTATTGACGACATCTATGAAACGGGTGTACATGTCGCCTATAGTCTCGCTTGGTTGGATTCGAGAAAGCTTAAAATCATGCAATAAAATGTTAACTTTCGAGTCTTTGACTCTACTAGTTCCCTTGTGTGTGATTTCAAGTGTTCGCCAAATATCAAAAGCTGTTTCGCACATAGAAATCTGATTGAACTCATTTTTGTCCAAAGCGCAAAATAAGGCATTCATAGCCTCTGCGTTTAAAGAAAAATACTTCTTCTCCAAATCCGACCATTTGTTCATCGGTTTAGAGGGAAGTTGAAAACCGTTTTTAATAATATTCCATAAATCCAAGTTTATAGAAATCAAGAAAACTCTCATTCGAGTTTTCCAATAAGTGTAGTCCAATCCGTTAAACAACGGTGGACGAAAAACCGAAAAGCCCTCTTGAAAGCCATAAAGAGCCATTTCTCTCGGGTGTAAATCCGAAATGAGAAATACCGGGCTCTGATACCAATTGTTAGGATCGGAGTGGCACTAAGAGGGGGGGGTGAATTAGTCCAGCGGATTAAAACGTCGGTTTTGGAAACTTTTTCGTACAATAAAAAATGAACTCGGAAGTGCTTAACTTGAAAGCGTGTTGGTAAATGTGTGCAGCAAAAGTAATGAGGAAGTAAAGCACGTATGAAGGTTTGCAGTAAGGTAAAGTGCAATAAATAAATGCAAACCAGTGAACACGCCAATTTTAAAGTGGTTCAGTCAAAATGACCTACATCCACTTGCGAAGCTTTCTTCGATGAGGCTCCCAACTTCCACTAGCAAATCACTTTGAAGGGGAAGGACAAATACCCCTCTTACAACATTTTACAAGTGGTTCACACTCTTATAAAGTTTCAACGAGAAAGAAGGAGGTGAACACTCAAGCAATTGAAAACTAGACTTGCTAAAGACTTTGCTAAGGCTTTTATCTCAATCTATTGCTTCTCAAAAGTTGTTATCTCAACTGAGAATAGAGGGGTATTTATAGGCCTCAAGAGGATTCAAATTTGGGCTCCAAAATTTGAATTCTCTTCGGTTCCCGAAGCTAGCGGTGCCACCGCCTGTTAGTTGTGACACTGACAGTGTACTGGGCGGTGCCACCGCCTAGTCCAGCGGTGCCACCGCCTGGCTCTCGGGTGCTGGGCGGTGCCACCGCCCAACCTTTCAGGTCCTGGGTGGTGCCACCGCCTACACTACTTCAGCTCACTGGTTGGGCTCCAAACTTGGCCCAAACCAGTCCGAACTCGAGCCCAATTGGCCCCTACTTGGGTTATAAGATTAATACCTAATCCTAACCCTAATTAACATGCTAACTATGAATTTAAAGACATTTCCTAAGCTATTACAAAGTCCACAAGTCAAGACTTCTTCCGGCGAACTTCCGACGGTCTTCCGAGAAACTCTCGGAAACCATTCTGTGGACTCCCGGCAAGCTCCTAGACTTCGCGATTTGATCTTGGCGAGTTTCGATGAGCTTCTTCGGCAAGCTACGATCTTTCTCGGTGAGCTCCGCGAACTTCCGACGTACATTCTGGCGAGCTTCCGAAAACCCTTCGGTAAGCTCCCTACTCATTCTCGGCTAGTTCCGGCAGCATTCCCGACGAACCTTCAGACTTCCGTCGAACTGTCGAACTCCCAACGAATCCTTCGTGCTTGACTCCAGCACTTTGTTTCGCTTTATGTCTTCATCGTTATCATAGTTAATCCTGCACACACAAGCCAAAACTCTACTCTGATCTAGACAATTATTACAACGCGAATTGACATTCTATTGCCCGGCACGTCATTGGTTGGCGCTCCGTCCGATTCTTCAGTGCATCGTCCACTCTTGCGGGTTGACCTCCGCAACCCCGATATCCTTGGTGCAATTTCGCTCTCCTTGGCCCGATGCCCGACGTCCGAAGCGTTCTACCGTCCAATATCCTAACGTGATCTCCTCCGGCGCAACGTCAATTCCTCCTGCGTCAACTATCTAATCCTGATCGAGTAGACCTGCATCACTCAAAATGTAGTAAAACATCTAAACATAATCAATTAGTTTCATCATCAAAATCCGAGATTCAACAACCACCACCCAATTTGGCAGTACTATCGCCTAACAAAATCTTGGAGACTATGTCTCATAGACTGAGCCACTAGCGGTGCCACTGCCTAGACCGGTGGTGCCATCGCCTAATCCAACTTTTGGGTCATTGAATGAGCCTTTCTATTGGCCCAAAATAACCCTAATATAGGCCTAATTGACCCTTAATTGAGTTAGCCTAGTTACATTCTAAACCAACTCAATTAGACCTAAACTAACTTGACCTAGACAATTATTACAAAGCATTAATCATATATTGTCCAACATGTCATTAGTTTATCGGTGCTTCGTCCAATCCTTCGACTCATCATCCTCTTTTACAGTATTTTGCCTAATCGGCATGTTGACCTCTGCAACTCCGATCTCCTTGGTGCAATGTCTACTCATCTAGGCCCGATATTCGAACTCATGGCACGAAGCCTTTTGTCGACATGTCAACCGATCCTCCGGCTCGACGTCCAATCTTTTGACATATTCCACTCTGGCCTAACATTGATTCTTCCTACTTTAATTATCTTTCTTGATCAAAGCAAGTCCTATATCACTCAAAACACAGATTAGATCATAACATTATTAATTGGTTTCATCATCAATATCCGAGATTCAACGATCTCCCCCTTTTTGATGATGATAACCAATTGATGACGGAGTTAATCTTAGCTCATGTCATCATAAAATCATACATAATCAAAATATCCAAGTATATCATCCCATGCATAATTATCATCATACCTTCTCCCCCTTTGTCAACAACAAAATGGAGAAGTAACTTTCAAGATTTAGAGGTATATAAGCTTAGTGATTTAGCAAATTTTTCATCACTTTGGAACATACAAGCTAGCAAGTTCTTTCTTCTCTTTTGAGAAGTGCAAGTTAGCAAATTTAGCAATTTTTATATCATTTTCGAACATGCAAGCTAGTGAATTTTTCATCACTTTAGAACATACAAGCTACCAATTTTGCTTTTCTTTACGATGTTCAAGCTATCAAGTTTGTGAAAAAAAAATACAAATTTTATGTCATGCAAGCTAGCATACTTTACATCATTTTAGAATATATAAGCTAGCAAATTTCACATCATTTTAGAATATTTAAGCTAGCAAGTTTCTTGAGATGTGAAGTTTAGCAAAGTTTTTGCTTCTCTTGATATAGCAACTTTTTGCTTCTCTTTACAATGTGCAAGCTAGCACTTTTTTGCTAATTTTTGTGATGCATAAGCTAGCAAAACTATCTCCTTTGAGATGTGCAAGCTTACAAGTTTTGCCTTTCTTTGCAAGCTAGCAATATGCTTTTCTTGAGATGTGCACACTAGCAATTTTTTCTCCCCCTTTGTCATAGGCAAAAACAGAGGAATAGCATAAAAGTGTAAATATTCAAGTTATCATATGGAAGATATCAAGAAAAATTTGTTGATAAGATATACTTCATGAATACAAGGAATTATACGAAAAAGAAATTCATATCATGAAAGATAAGATCATGTGAATACCAAAAGACATGATTTATTTTGATAAATATTCTCTTTAATAAAATACAAAAAATCATTCGAGAATAAAAAGTGAGGGATCTTGATTCACATAAGGAAAATATCAAGTTTTTATTTTGAGAATTCAATATCATGATTTCAATAATGCTTCTTTTTAATATATAGCAAGTAGAATCATAGGAGAACAATGAAAAATCTTGATTCATATAAAGAAAATCTCAACTTAACATGATTCGATAAATATTCTCTTAAAAGAGTGAATCATACGTGCATCAAGAAAGATATTTCATATTGAATTTATCACAAGTCATAAATACGATAAATGATTTAGTTGGATATATCATCTCATTAGTAAAATGAGTCATATGAAAATAGATCCAAAATCATCATCAAAATCACTTTTTGAAAAATTCAATGAAGGCAACATAGATAGAATCATATGAGAACTTGATTCACACATAATGTCTCAATTCATCATGAATTTTAAAAAATTTAGAGTATCAAGTGAAGGAATCATGATTCATGTGACAAAAAGATTGTCAATTTGTTCATTCAAACAATTATTACTTCAACTCATCATGCATAGTTTCAAAATGTAAAATCATCAAGTATGATATAAACATTTATTTTCAAAACATTCAAATTGACAAATCATCAAAATTATTTTCATAATTTAAGAGATAATATAAAATAGATTCATCATTAAGAATCACTTGTTAAAAAGAAATTGAAAAGCTTTAGAGATATTTTCAAGAAATATGCATTCTCCACTTTCTATTTTAATTTAAGTGATTTGATTTCATAAAAGCATGCCCTAGTCTTTTTACGCCAAATCAAAACATGCATCATCGTTTAAAACTGAAAGAGTAATTTTTATCATAGAAATCATCAAGATCAATAAACCATAAATCACAAAAATCATCATTATTTTGGGCATAATTAAATCATCAATCAAGATTTCATTAAACACAAAACATTTTTAATCAAAATCAAAAAGCAATATGGAAATCATGAAGACACACATTATTGCTTCTTAAAAACATATATAGGATTAATCTCATTAGGTGTATAAGCATTAGATTTAAATCTAATATTTTGTTCCTTTATCATAAAGAAATGCATTTCTCATTATCATTTTTTTAATTTTTTCAAAAACACTAGAAAGAAAAGCACAATCCCCTTTTATTTATTTATTTTACATTTTATATACTAATATAAAAATAACTTATAAAATGCATAAAGTAATTTCATAGTAAACTAAGGGGGTTTTGGTTACCTCATCGTCGAAAGCCATTCAAGCATAGTTCGTCACCTTCTCTTTGTTGGTTTCTTTCTCATCTTCGGATGAGCTCATTTCATCCTAAGCCACCTTAAATACTTTCTTCTTCTTTGGTAGCTTCTTCTTTTTAAGTTTATTTTTATTCTTGGTTCTTGTTTTAAAAACTTTTTAAGCTTTATTGTGAGAAGTTGAAGGTCATCATCATCATCACCTGAGTTATCACTCAGGTGGTATTCTATTGTTCGAAGTGTCAAATCCTTCATGTTCATTGGAAGGTTATTCTCATGTTCATCAAGTTCATCATGTGCCTTACACATCATTTTATAGGTCATCAAAGACCCAATAATTTCTTTAATTAAAAACTGGTTCAAGTTCTTTGATTCTTGAATACCCATAACTTTAGGATCCCATTTTTTAGGAGAGAATCTTAGTATTGTGGAATCTCAAATTTTGATGATAAAACCAATTGATAGTGTTATGATCTAATCTACATTTTAAGTGACATAGGACTAACTTTGATCAGGAGAGGTAAATTGATTGAAGCAGGAAGAATCGAATGTTGGGCCAGAGTGGAACATGTTAGAAGATTAGACATCGAGCTGGAGGATCGGTCGATGTGTCAGCAAAAGGCTTCATACCATGAGTTCGGGAATCAAGCCTAGAAGAGTGGACATTGTGCCAAGAAGATCAGAGTTTTGGAAGTTAATATGCTGATTGGACAAAAGGCCACAAAAAAGGACGATGCGCCAAAGGATTAGACGAAGCGCGGATACACCAGTGACATGCTAGACAACTTTGTATTCTTACTTATAATAATTTACCTATATCGAGTTAGTTTAGGTCATAATTAGGTTTGTTTAGAATGTAATTAAGCCAATATAATTAGGGGCCAACTAGGCCCAAAATGAGGCCATTTTGGGCCAAAATAAAGGCCAATTTAGTAACTCAAAAGTTGGGTCAAGACAATGTCAAGCAGTAGTACTGCCCAAACATAGTCTCATAGATTGTGTCAAGAGATGGTACCACTAGACTAGGTGATGGTACGCCTAGTGTTAGTACTACAGGCAATGGTACCACTCAGCATAGGCGGTGGTACCACTAGTACTCGGAAAACCCAGGATAAGACCTTTTTGCCTCGAATTTTGATGCTATTTGGGGTCTATAACTTTCCCAACTATTCTTGCATGGCAAAGCAAGAATTGAGCATGAAATTGAGTTGAAAAAAGGGGAAAAAATATTTAAAAAAAAATTAAAAACTCTCTTAGGATTTAGGATCACTTCTTCCTAGTATTTAGAAGTTTGTCTAATTGGAGAAGTGAGGTCTAAGAAAGAGAGGCATGTAAGGATTGTCTCTTAAAACCATGAAAAGGAGAAAGAGTGTAAAAGGATAATTGATCTTCACCCATTGAAGGAAAATCTTTAGTGGATGCTGGTGGCCTCGATAGAAGAGGAATTAGGAGTGGATGTAGGTCACGATGACCGAACCACTATAAAACTCGGTTTGCATTTCCTTTAAGCTCTTTACTTTCATTACAAATTGCTTTACTTACTTATTCACTATGCTTCTGTATGCTTTCAAGTTAACATCTTTCCGATATGATTTTTCATCGAACGAAAACTTTTTAAACCGATATTTTTATCATAAGCACTAATTCACCCCGCCCCCCCTGCCCCCCTTTTAGTGCTAACTCAATCCTAACAGTTAGTATCAGAGCCACATCTTTCTCATTTAGTTTAACACCTAAGAGAAATGACTTTTTTCGGCTTATAAGAGGGTCACTCTATCATTTGTCCTCCTATGTTCAATAGGACAGACTACATATATTGAAAAACTCGAATGAAAGTTTTCTTAGGATTTAAATTTATGGATTATTATTGAAAATGGCTTTTAAAAACCCTCTAGACCAATTAATGAATGGATTGATCTAGAGAAGAAAATGTTTTCTTTAAATGCTAGAACTATGAACGTTATATTTTACGCCTTAGATAGAAATGAATTCAATCGAGTTTCTATTTGTGAAATGGCTTATGAGATTTGGCATACTCTTGAAATCATACATAAAGGCACAAGTAGAGTTAAAGATTCAAAAATTAACCTTTTGATGCATGATTTTGAATTGTTTCGTATGAAGCAAAGTGAAACTATTGTTGACATGTACACCCATTTTACGGATGTTGTCAATAGTTTAAAAGCTCTTGGTAAATGTTTTTCAAATTTTGAACTTGTTAATAAGATATTAAGATCCCTTCCAAAGAGTTGGGATCCAAAAGTAACTGCAATACAAGAGGCAAAGAACTTAAATAATTTTCCACTATAAGAACTTATTGGTTCATTGATGATATATGAAATGACGTGCAAGGCACATGATGAATATGATGAACTTGATAACAATCTTTCAAAGAAAAGGATGGATTTGACACTTTAAACAATAGAATACTACTCGAGCGAAAGCTCAAGTAATGATGGCTTTGAACTCTTAACAATCAAACTTAAAAAGTTTATAAACAAGAATCAAAGAATAAAATAAACCTAAAAAAGAACAAAACTACTTACTATAAGTACAAGAAGCTGAGTCACTCCAAAGTTGCCAAAGGATAAATCGAGCGCATCCAAAGACGAGGAGCAAACCAACAAAGATGAGGTGGCCTTTCACAATGAGGTATGTAACTCACTTGAAATTATATATGTATATATAAATTGATTATGAGAATTATATATTTTATGATAAAGGAACAAAATATTAGATTTAAATCTAATACTTATACATCTAATAAGATTAATCCTATGTATGTTTTTAAGAAGCAATAATGTGTATCTTGATGATTTCTATATTACTTTTTGATTTTGATTTTGATTGAAAATGCTTTATGTTTAATGAAATCATGTTTGATGATTTAATGATGCATAATGATGTAAGACGTAATGAAAATATTAAAAGATTTGGTACCATGCTTAATGATTTAAATATGCATGATGATTTGAAGTTTTGATGATTTTTTTGATGAATCTTGTCTTTTAGTTTTAAACATCGCGCATGGTTTTGACATAAAAACAAAAAACAAAAACTTTGGCATGCTTATATGGAATTAAATCACTTAAATTGAAACAAAAAGGGAAGAATGCATGTTTTTTGAAAATATCTCTAAACCTTTTCAATTTTTCAACAAGTAATTCTTAGTGATGAATCTATTTTATGTTATCTCTTAAATTAAGAAAAGTGATTTTGATGATAAGTTTGGAGTTGACAAATTGAATTTGAATGAAAAATTTTCAATCAAATCATGAACTTTGTTTTAATTTCTCTACTTCAGCTATCTTTTATGAGAATCAAAATATTTTCTATCTTTGATGATTCCTTCTTACCATTTACTAAAGAAGAGACTTATGCAAACAAACTATGACCTTAATAATATTTTGTAATAGTTTGAAATTGTGCATGTTATATGTTGAAGACATGAAACCATTGTTTGGTATCATGTATACCCAAGTAATGTTGATTTGAAAATTTATTGATTTAGTATAATGCCCAAAATGATAATAATGATGACTTGGCATTTCTTACAAGAAAATTTTATGGATTGAGATTTATTTTTTTTTATCCAAATCATGATATTGATTTCTCGATATTTGATACTCAAAATCTTTCTATGAATCAAGATCTCATTTTTGAACTCCCATGGTTCTTTTCATTATTTGAGTCATGAAAAAAGAATCATAATTTTTCTCCTGATTTTTTTTATATTTACAATTTGAAATTTGGTTCACGACTCCCTTGTATTCATGAAGTGTATATCTCATCACCTAATTAATTGTTCTTGATATTCTTCATGTGATGATATGAAATTATGCATGAAATACTCATGATATTATGTTGATGCATACAAATGAGAAGTTATTATCATGCATGGTAGGATATAATATAATTTGACATTTTCATACCATCATGATTTGAAATATTTATGATTTAGAATAATGCATGTAATACTTATGATATTTTGATGAAATGATGTGAAAGTCAACAACTATCATTTCTGAAATGATACCTTATTTCAATATGCCATATTGAAATAAGATTGATACTTTATCCTTGTCATGATTTGGAAATTGATATAAAGGGGAAAGAATTACAATATTATATTCTTCCCTTCTTTTTGACAATGACATAGGAGGAGAAAAATTGCCAGCTTGCACATTTCAAATGGAAGCAAAGAACATGCTATCTTACACATTTCAAGGAGAAAAACTTGCTAGGAAGTAAAATTGCTAGCTTACACTTCTCAAAAGAGAAGAAAGAACTTGCTATCTTGAACATCACCAAGAATTGCTAGCTTGCAATCTCAAGAGAAGTAAAAGCACTATTTTGCCTATCTCAAGAAGAAAAACTTACAAACTTGCAAATCTCAAAATGGAATCTAAATTTATAAACTTGCACAACTTTGTTGAATCTCGTATTTTGATGATGAAACCACTGATATGTGTTTATGATTTAATTTACATTTCCAGTGACGCAGGATACTTCGATTAAGATGAGGCAATTAAAGCAGAAAAATTATGTTGGGCCGGAGGAACATGTCAGAAGATTCGATGTCGGGCCGGTGGATCGATCGACGTATCGACAAAACGCTTCGGGCCGTGGATTCGGGCATCGAGCCAAGAAGAGCGGGTATTGTGCCAAGGATATCGAAGTTGCAAAGTCAACTGGACGATTGGGCAATAGGCTGTAGGAGAGGACGATGCGCCGAAGAATCGGACGAAGCGTCGAGGGACCAATGACATGCCAGACAACTTGATTGATGCTTAGTATTAATTGTCTAGATCAAAGTGTATTTTACATGTGTAGGATTAACTACGATAAAAGTAAAACATACAATAAGAGTTACGCCGGAGTCAAGACTATGATCACGTTGGGGGTTCGAGAGTTCGACGGAAGTCCGGACGGTCGTCGGAGGTTCTATGGGAACAAATCCGAGAAGTCCAGGAGCTTGCCAAAGAAGCTTGTCGGAACTCACCAAGTAGATCATCGAAAGTCCAGGAGTTTGTCAGAAGTCCACTAGAGCATCACCGAGGGTTCGTCGGATGTTCGCCGGAAGTTTGCTAGAAGCTCGCCTGAAGAAGCGATTGACGGAACGGAGCAAGTTGTAGTAAATGTCTTAAAAATATCGTAGTTAGCATAATGATTAAGTTAGAAATGGGAGGTGATCCCATTAACTTAATCTTGGGGTAATTGGGCCCTTGATAGACCCAAATTGGGCTGAATGGATTAGCCCATTCGGACCTAAATTTCTTGGCCGGCAGTGGCACCGCCTAGGTCGACGATGGCACTGCCCAGGAGCTCAGTCTCCTAGGAAAGCTAGGCAGTGAAACCGCCCATGTCAAGTGGTGGCACCGCTTGGGCTTGGTCTCCGAGTGAGGCTGGGCGGTGGTACCGCCCATGTCAAGCGGTGGTACCGCTTGAGCTCGGTCTTTGAGCTCTGTCAGGCAGTAGTACCGCCAGGACCCCGGAATTCCAAGAGATGACATTTTTGAGCTCCGCTCCAAATTCAAATCAGTTTGGGGCCTATATAAACCCCACCCTTTCATGCATGAAAGGGTACCAAAACTTAGCATTTATTCTGAGATTTTGAGAGCTTAAAAGTATTGTAAAAGGCTAGAAGTTCTTCTCCCTCTTTTTTTCTAAGTTTTGATCATTCAAGAGAGGAGTGAAAAATTTGTAAGGGTTGTCTCCTAAGCCCGTCGAAAGGAGTAAAGCTATAAAAGGGTGGCTCCTTCGCCTATTGAAAGAAGGTCTCTAGTGGACGTTGGTGACCTCGTCGGAGGAGGAAGCCAAAAGTGGATGTAGGTCAAGATTGACCGAACCACTCTAAATCTTGGTTTGCATTTACATTCTGCTCTCTATCTTAAACTGTAAACTACCTCCATTACTTTACTTCAACTCTACTTATACTTAATCCTAAGTTGAAGTACTTTTTGAATCGGCTTTCGCATCGAAATCATTTTTATCGTATGAACGTCATTTTAACCGCCGTTATCTTACCGCTGCACTAATCCACCCCAACCCTCCGCCCCCCCTCTTAGTGCTCTTGATCCTAACAATTGGTTTTAGAGTCTCGTTATTTCTCAATTGGTTTAACACTCAAGAGAAATGACTCTTTTTGGCTTTCAAGAGGGTCACTCTCTCATTCGTCCTCCCTTTTCAATGGGGCGGACTACACTTATTGGAAAACTCGAATGAGAGTTTTTTTTCTTTCGTTGAATCTCGATTTATGGCATATAGTTGAATCCGGTTTTAAAAGGTCTTCTCTTCCAATGAAAGATTGGAATGATTTAGAGAAGAAAACGTTTTCTTTAAATGCTAGAGCTATGAATGCTCTATTTTGCACCTTAGATAAAACGGAGTTTAATCGGGTTTCTTTGTGCGAAATGGCTTTCGACATTTGGCACATTCTTGAAACCACACACGAAGGCACAAGTAGTGTTAAGGATTCTAAAGTTCATTTTTTAATACATGATTTTGAACTTTTTCGAATGAAACCAAGCGAAACTATTGTTGACATGTACACCCGTTTTACGGATGTCGTCAATGGTTTAAAAGCTCTTAGTAAAAGCTTTTCGAATTTTGAACTCGTTAACAAGATTTTATGATCACTTTCTAAGACTTAGGATTCAAAAGTAACAGCTTTACAAGAAACAAAAGATTTAAATATTTTTCCACTTGAAGAACTTATCGGTACATTGATGACATATGAAATGGTGTACAATGCACATGATAAACATGATGAACAAAACTACCTTCTAAAGAACAGGAAGAATTTGGGACATAGAACATTTGAAGACCACTCGAGCATAAGCTCAAGTGATGGTGAACTTGAACTTGCAAAGAAATTTAAAAAGTTAATAAAACAAAAATTAAAAAACAAAATGAATGAAACTACTTGCTTTGAACGCAAGAAGAAGAACACAACTTGGGATGAATCAAGCTCCTCCGAAGATGAGGAGAAAATCAACAAAGGCAAGTTGGCAAACTATGCCTTAATGACTTTCGGCGATGAGATAATAAAAATACCCTTAATTTACTTCAAAATTACATAATACTTTTCATGAGTTATTTTTAATTTAGTTTAGGATTAATTTTCTTGAAAATTACATTTTGATAATTTAATAATGAAAATAAAAATTAGGAATCATGCTTATCATTCTAGCAATTTTGAAAATAATCATGAAAATTATGTGTTTATGATAAATAAAATGATTTTGATTAAAAATGCCTTAGGAAATATGATATGATGCCTAATAAATTTATTTTTTGAAACTATGCATGATGATGATGAGTTTTGGGTAATTTATAGTTTATTGATTTTGATAATTTCCATAATGATCTTTTGCGATTTATGGACTATCGATTTTTACTATGATGAAAGTTGCTTTTAAAAATGATGCATGGCTTTTGTATACAAACTAAGTATGAAAAGATAGATTCACCTAAAAAGAAAAATGTATGACAACAACAAATAACAAAATGATTTTGGTTGAAAATACATTATGCTCAATAAAACCATGATTGATGAATATGCTTTATGTTTAATGATTTCTTTGCCTTGTATGTCCTATCATGATGAATATTTTGAAATTAAATGAAATCATGTTTGATTTGAAGTAATGCATAATGATCATGCTTAATGAGTTTTCTTTCGAAATGATGCATAATGATTTTTGTGATTTATGGATTATCGATTTTCACGATAATAAAAGAGGATTTTTCAGTTTTAAACATGATATATATTTTTATTTGACATAAATGAAATAAAATCATATGAATTGAAACAACTAAAACGAGGAAAATATTTTTTTCTTGAAAATTATTTTTCTCTATCTTGTTGATCTTGATGATTATTATGATAAATCTATGTATGCCATTTTGAATCTCTTGAGAGTAATGTTGAGATTTTGATGATTTTGATGATTTGAATTTGAATGAGTTTTATCAAAATCATGATCTTGGTTTCTTGGAATTACTTGAGATTTTTTGAATCAACATCTCTTCTTTGTACACCTACAATTTTTTTTGATATTTTATTTAAAGAAGAGATTTACTATATGAATCATGTCTTTTGGTATTCAAGTGGTCTTATCCTTGATGACATGATTTCTTTGTATTTATGGCTTGCATGGCTTGAAATGTTTTGAAAAATACATGTAACACTATGATTTTTTTTGAAATAATGTAAAAATCAATAATAATCATTTTCTAAAATATTACTCTAGAATGATGATTTGGAATCATGCATGTAATGATAATTTTAATATGTTATATACGTGATGATTTGGAATTATGCATGCAATATTTTAACTTATAATAATGATGCATGTAATGATGAAATATTCATGATAAAATAATTGTTTTGATATTCATGACTAATTTTCATCTATGCTATTTACCTTTGTCATAATTTAGAAATTAACATAAAGGGTCTTCCCTTCTTTTTACCAATGACAAAGGGGGAGAAAGAGTTGCTAATGTACTATCTTGAAAATTGATATAAAGGGTCTTCTCTTCTTTTTGACAATGATAAAAGGGGAGCAAAACTTACTAGAAAGCAAATTAGCTAGCTTGCACAAGTCAAGAAAATGCAAAAACTTGCTTACTTTCTTGCACATCTAAAGAGAAGATGCAAACGTAACACTTGCCAAATTGTTTGCTTGCTTCATATAAAACATTGTCTCTTGCGAACTTGTTATCTTGAATTTTGCTAGCTTGCACAATTCAAGAATAAAGAAAAATTTTGCTAGCATGCACTTTGCAAAGAAAGCGAAAAAATGGCACTTCTCAAAAGAGAAGAAAGAGCTTGCTATCTTGAACATCACCTACACTTGCTAGCTTTCAATCTCAAGAGAAGCAACATTGCTATCTTGCCTATCGCAAAGAAAAGCAAATATGCCAACTTGCAAATCTTTAAAATTGCTAGCTTGTATGAAGTAGAACATACTATTTTACTACCTTGCATATCTATGATGATAAAAATGGATATTATGTCTTTCAAGCAATGACTAGAACTTATCTTAAACACTTGAAAGTAGCACATCTTCTTTTTGTTGATGACAAAAGGGGAGAAGTATGATCATGTTATACATGATGACATGTTACAAATATTCATGATGAATATTGCAATGACTTGAATTCAGCTTGAATTCAAGATTCTATCAATAAGCCATATTGATAGGGGGAGTTTGTTTAAACTCCGATAGTTAAGGTTAACTCCGTCATCAAGTACTTGTCATCATCAAAAAGGGGGAGATTGTTGAATCTCGTATATTGATGATGAAACCACTTGATATGTGTTTATGATTTAATCTGTGTTTTGAGTGACGCAGGATACTTCGATCAGGATGAGACAATTAAAGCAAGAAAATCATGTTGGGCCGGAGGAACGTGTCAGAAGATTGGACGTCGGGTCGGTGGATCTGTCGACGTATCACAAAAGGCTTCAAGCCGTGGATTCGGGCATCGGGCCAAGAAGAGCAGGTATTGCACTAAGGATATCGGAGTTGAGGAGTCAATTGGCCGATTGGGCAATAGGCCGTAGGAGAGGATGATGCACCGAAGAATTGGACGAAGTGTCGAGGGACCAATGACATGCCGGACAACTTGATTAATGCTTAATATTAATTGTCTAGATCGAAGTGTATTTTACATGTGTAGGATTAACTATAATAAAAGTAAGACATGCAATAGGAGTTACGTAGGAGTCAAGACTATGATCACGTTGGGGGTTCGAGAGTTCGACGGAAGTCCGGACGGTCGTCGGAGATTCTGCAGGAACAAATCCGAGAAGTCCAAGAGCTTGCTAAAGAAGCTCATTAGAACTCACCAAGTGGATCATCGCAAGTCTAGGAGTTTGCCGGAAGTCTGCTGGAGCATCACCGAGAGTTCGTCGGAAGCTCGCCGGAAGAAGCGATTGATGCACCGAAGCAAGTTGTAGTAAATGTCTTAAAAATATCGTAGTTAGCATGATGATTAAGTTAGAAATGGGAGATGATCTCATTAACTTAATCATGGGGCAATTGGGCCCTTGATAGACCCAAATTGGGCCGAATAGATCAGCCCATTCGGACCCAGATTTCCTGGCCGGTGGTGGCACCGCCTAGAAGTTCAATCTCCCAGGAAAGTTGGGCGATGGAACCACCCATGTCAAGCAGTGGCACCGCTTGGGCTCGGTCTTTGAGTGAGGTTGGGCAGTGTTACCACCCCTGTCAGGTGGTGGTATCGCTTGAGCTCGGTCTCCGAGCTTTGTCAGGCGGTAGTACCGCCTAGTTATGGTGGTAGTACCGCCAAGACCCTGGAATTCCGGGAGATGACATTTTTAAGCTCCAAATTCAAACCAATTTGGGGCCTATATAAACCCCACCCTTTCATGCATGAAAGGGCACCGAAACTTAGCATTTATTCTGAGATTTTGAGAGCGTAAAAGTGTTGTAAAAGGCTAGAAGTTCTTCTCCCTATTTTCTTCTAAGTTTTGATCATTCAAGAGAGGAGTGAAAAATCTGTAAGGGTTGTCTCCTAATCCTGTCAAAAGGAGTAAAGCTGTAAAAGGGTGGTTGGCCTTCACCTATTGAAGGAAGGCCTCTAGTGGACGTCGGTGACCTCGTCGGAGGAGGAAGCCAAAAGTGGATGTAGGTCAAGATTGACCGAACCACTCTAAATCTCAGTTTGCATTTACATTCTGCTCTCTATTTTAAACTGCAAACTGCCTCTATTACTTTACTTCAACTCAACTTACGCTGAATCTTAAGTTGAAGTACATTCCGAATCGGCTTTCGCATCAAAATCGTTTTTAGCATACGAACGTCATTTTAAACCATCATTATCTTACTGCTACACTAATTCACCCGCCCCCCTCTTAGTGCTCTTGATCCTAACAAACTTAAAATTGTTTCTAGCTTGTATATTATAAAACTTGCATATCCCAAAAACTTGCTAGATGCACTTCTTCTTTTTGTTGATGACAAATAAGGATCAGTATTGATGATGATTTGAGTCATATATGATATGATGTATTTATATATTTTAAAACATTGTATGATTTTTTGAATTTAAAAGTTCTATCAATATGGCATATTGATAGGGGGAGTTAAGGTTAACTCCATCATCAATTGGTTGTCATCATAAAAAAGGGTGAGATTATTGAATCTCGAATTTTGATGATGAAACCAATTGATAATGTTATGATCTAATCTGCATTTTGAGTGGCGCAGGACTAGCTTCAATCAATAGAGGCAAATTGATTAAAGTAGGAGGAATCGATTGTTGGGCTGGAGTGGAACATGTTAGAAGATTGGATGTTTCCCTGGAGGATCGGTCAACATGTCGGCAAAAGGCTTTGTGCCACGAGTTCGGGCAATAGGCCTAGAAGAGCAGATATTGCACCAAGAATATCAGAGTTGTGGAGGTTAACATGCTGATTGGGCAAAAAGGCCGCAAAAGACGATGATGCGCTAAAGGATTGGACAAAGTACCGATAAACCAATGACATATCAGACAACTTCGTATTCTTGCTTGAAATAATTTGTCTAGATTGAGTTAGTTTAGGTCGTAATTGGGTTGGTTTAGAATGTAATTAAGCTAACACAATTAGGGGCTAACTAGGCCCAAAGTGGGGCTGTTTTGGGCTAAGAGAAAGGCCCATTTAGTGACCAAAAGTTAGGTCAAGTAGTGGCACTACTAGTGGCTTAGGCTACGAGACACAATCTCTAAGACTGTATCAAGCGATAGTACTGCCAGACTGGGTGGTGGTACCGCCTTGTGCTAGGAGATGGTACCATTAGTTTGGGCGGTGGTACCACCCAAACAGTCTCCTAGACTATGTCAAGCGATTTTACTTCTAAACTAGGCAATGGTACCACCCAATTTCAGTACTGTAGGTAGTTGTACCACCCAGCACAGGCGATGGTATAGCGAGTACCCGAGAAACCCAAGATGAGACCTTTTTGGCTCTAATTCTAAAGCCATTTGGGGTCTATAGATACCCCAACTATTCTTGCATGGCAAAGCAAGAATTGAGTATGAAATTGAGTTGAAAAAAGGGGGAAAAAATACTTGAAAAAATTGGGAAACTCTCTTAGGATTTAGGATCTCTTCTTCTTAGTATTTAGAAGTTTGTCTAAAGGGAGAAGCGAGATCTAAGAAAGAGAGGCTTATAAGGGTTGTCTCCTAAACCCGTAAAAAGGAGAAAGAGTGTAAAAGGGTAGTTGATCTTTGCCCATTGAAGGATGATCATTAGTGGATGCCGGTGGCATCGACGGAAGAGGAATCGAGAGTGGATGTAGGTCACGACAACCGAACCACTATAAAACTCAATTTGTATTTCCTTTAAGCTCTTTAATTTTATTGTAAACTGCTTTATTTACTTATTCACTACGCTTTCGTATGCTTTCAAGTAAACATCTTTCCGATATGGTTTTTCATCGAATGAATGTTTTTCAAACCGACGTTCTTATTGTAAGTACTAATTCACCCCCCCTCTTAATGCCAACTCAATCCTAATAAGTAGTTTGTTAACAAGTTCAAGGTTAGAAAAACTTTTACTAAGTACTTTTAAACTATTTTCGACATCCATAAAATGAGTGTACATGTCAACAATAGTTTCACTTGGCTTCATTCGAAATAATTCAAAATCATACATCAAAAGATTAATTTTTGAATCTTTAACTCTACTAGTGCCTTCGTGTGTGATTTCAAGAGTGTGCCAAATCTCATAAACCATTTCGTAAATATAAACTCGATTGAATTCATTTTTATCCAAGGCACAAAACAAAGCATTCATAGCTTTGGTATTCGAAGAGAGAGTCTTCTTCTCTAAATCATTCCAATCGTTCATTAGAAGAGAAGACTTTTGAAATATGTTTTTAATGATATTCTATAAATCGAGATTCAATGAAAGAAAGAAAACTCTCATCCGAGTTTTCTAATAAGTGTAGTCCATCCCATTAAACATAGGAGGATAAATGATAAAGTGATCCTTTTGAAAGCCAAAAAGTGCTATTTTTCTTAGGTGTTAAACTAAATGAGAAAAAAACATGGCTCTAATACCAACTGTTAGGATCAAGTCAGCACTAAGAGGGGGGGGGGGTAGGAGGGGGGAGGGTGAATTAGTGCTTTCATAAAAATCATTAACTTGAAAGCATACGGAAGCATAGTGAATAAGTAAATAAAGCAGTTTGCAATAAAGGTAAAGAGCTTAAAGTAAATGCAAACTGAGTTTATAGTGGTTTGGTTATCGTGACCTACATCCACTCCCGATTCCTCTTCCGTCGAGGCCATTGACATCCACTAGCAGTCTTCCTTCATTAGGCAAAGACCAACCTCCTTCTTACAACTCTATTCTCCTTTTGCAGGCTCAGGAGAGAACCTTTACAACCCCCTTCACTCCTCTTAAACTTACACTTAGAGCTAGAGTTCTCACAAGATTACAATAGTATTTTCTTCCTTTTTTTCTCTCAATTCTTATGTATATTAACCAGGGATGAGAGGGGTATTTATAGGCCTCAAGATGATTCAAACTTGGAGCCAAAACTAGTCTCATCTTGGGTCTTTCGAGTACTAGCGGTACCACCGCCAATGCTGGGTAGTACCACCGCTTTTACCACTGACATTAGGCGGCACCACCACCCAATCTGGCTATACCCTGCCTAGGAGACTGTGTTTGGGTAGTACCACCGCTTTTACCACTGACATTAGGCGGCACCACCACCCAATTCGGTCATCGGACTTTGGATCGAGTCGACACTAAGAGAGGGGTGAATTAGTGTAGCGGTAAAATTATGTCGGTTTTGAAAATCTTCATACGACAAAACTGATTTCGATGAAAACCATTTCTTTGACTCATATAAGTTTGCAAGTGAATAGAGAAGAGGGATTGCATAGTTTGCAGCGCAGTAAACAAAATAAGTAGTAAGGAAAGAATACACTAGAATTTATAGTGGTTTGGTTATCGTGACCTACCACATCCACTCCGATTCCTCTTCCGTCGAGGCCATTGACATCCACTAGCAGTCTTCCTTCATTAGGCAAAGACCAACCTCCTTCTTACAACTCTATTCTCCTTTTGCAGGCTCAGGAGAGAACCTTTACACCCCCACTACCTCCTCTCATAAACTTCACTAACACTTAGAGTTTGAGAGGAGTTCTCACAAGATTACAATAGTATTTTCTTCCTTTTTTTCTCTCAATTCTTATGTATATTAACCAGGGATGAGAGGGATATTTATAGGCTCCAAATGGATTCAAACTTGGAGCCAAAACTAGTCTCATCTTGGGTCTTTCGAGTACTAGCGGTACCACCGCCAATGCTGGGTAGTACCACCGCTTTTACCACTGACATTAGGCGGCACCACCACCCAATCTGGCTATACCCTGCCTAGGAGACTGTGTTTGGGTAGTACCACCTCCCAAACTGGCGGTACCACCACTTGACATAGTCTCGGAGGCTGTGCCACTGATGGTTCCATTTGTTGGGTCACAGTTTGGGCCTTTTACTTGGCCCAACACAGCCCAAAATTGGGCCCAATTGGCCTTAATTTAGTTGGCCCAATTCCAACCTAATTGCACCAAAAACCTACTTCAATCTAGACAATTATTTTAGGAATGAGTTGGCACTAAGAGGGGGGTTGAATTAGTGCAACGGATAAAAATGTCGGTTTCGAAAAATCTCTTTTATATGGTTAAAACTGATCTCGGAAGATGTTAACTTGAAAGTGTATGAGAGCATAGGCATACTAAAAGCATAGTAAAGAGGAGAGGCAGTTTGGCATAAAAGTAAATTACTCAAAATAAATGCAAACCGAGTTTATAGTGGTTCGGTCGTCGTGACTTACATCCACTCCCGATTCCTCCTCCGTTAAGGCCACCAGCATCCACTATCAGTCTTTCTTCAATAGGAGAAGACCAACTACCCTTATAACTCAATTCTCATTTTGACAGGTTTAGGAGAGAACCTTTACAACCCCCTTCACTCCTCTTAAACTTACACTTAGAGCTAGAGTTCTCACAAGATTACAATAACGTTTTTGTATCCTTTTTGCACTCAATTCTTGTGTATGTTAACTAGGGATGAGAGGGGTATTTATAGGCCTCAAGATGATTCAAACTTGGAGTCTAAAAAGGTCTCATCCCATGTTTCTTGGGTCTTGGTGGTACCACCGCTTGTGCTGGGTGGTACCATCGCTTATAGCACTGACATTGGGCGGTTCCACTACCCAATCTAGCAGTGCCACCGCCCAATCTAGTGGTTCCATTGCTTGGGAGACTATGTCTGGGCGGTACCACTGCCTAGACTAGTGGTACCACTACCACTACCTAATACTGACATTGGGTAGTACCACTACCTAGTTTGATGGTACTACCTCCTATTATAGTCTCGGAGATTGTACCACGACGGTGCCACCTGTTGGATCACTGTTTGGGCCTTTAACTTAGCCCAACACAGTCCATACATGGGCCCAATTGGCCTCTAATTGGGTTGGCCCAATTCTAATCCCAATTATGTGCTGACTATGAAATTTAAGGTATACACTAAGCTAAACAAGTCCGATATGTCTAGGTTTCTTCCGGTGAGCTTCTGGCGACCTTCCGACGGCCTTCCGGTAAACTTCCGATGATCTCTCGGCAATGTTCCAGTGGACTCCCAACAAGCTCCTAGACTTCACAATGATTTTCTTGGCTAGTTTCGACGAGCTTCTTCAGCAAGCTCTTGGACTTATCGGTCAATTCCGGTAGAACTTCCGACGAACATTCGGACTTCCGATGAACTCTCAAACTCCCAATGAAGTCTCGTTTTTGACTCCAGGACTTCATTTTGTTTTATACCTTGATCATTATCATAGTTAATCCTACACAAATAAAACCTTCTTCAATCTAGACAATTATTACAAAGCTTGAATCATGTTGTTTGGCATATCATTGGTTCATCAACGCTTCACCCAATTCTTCGGGGCATCATCCTCTCTTGCAGCCTATTGCCCAATTGGCCAGTTGACCTCCGTATCTAATTTTCATGGTGCAATTTTTGCTCTTCTTGGCCTAATACCCAAACTTATAGCCCGAAGCCTTCTACCGATACGTCGACCAATCCTTCGGCTCGACGTCCAATCTTCTAACATGTTCCACTCTGGCCCAACATGATTCTTCCTACTTTAGTTGTCTCTCCCTGATCAAAGGTTCCTACATTACTAAAAATGTAGATCAAATCATAAACTCTATTAATTGGTTTCATCATCAAAATCCGAGATTCAATAATCTACCCCTTTTTGATGATGACAACCAATTGATGACGGAGTTAACCTTAACTCCTAACTCCCTCTATCAATATGCCATATTGATAGAATTCTTAGATTTAAAAACCTAAGCAACATGTCATGGTAAAATCATGCATAACATCATACTTCTCGCCCTTTGTCATCAACAAAAAAGAGAAGTTCAATTATCAAGTGTTTATAAATACAAGTTCAAATCATTGCATAATCTCCAGTTTTAGCATCATGCAAGTTTAATAACATACAACTAGCAAATTTGTTCATCACCTTACAATATGCATAATCACCAAATCATCGTTAATTTTGAAGATGTGCAAGATTGCAAATTTTGCAAGTTTGCATTTTTGCTTCTTAAGCTAGCAATCTTCGGTGATGTTCAAGATAGCATTTCCTTCTCTTTTGAGAAGTGCAATTTTTTGCTTCCTTTGCAAAATGCAAGCTAACAAAATTTTACATCATTTTACAACATGGAAGCTAGCAATTTGGCAAGTGTTACTTTTCTTTGAAGTATAAAATAAAGGTTAACAAGTTTTCAAAAAAGAATGCAAGATAGCAAGCTAGCAAGATAGCAATGCATCATTTTAGAATATCTAGCAATTTTATGTTTTGCAAGTTGTAAATTTTGCAAGATGTGCAAGTTAGTATGTTTGATTTTCTTTATGATGTTCAAACTAGCAAGTTTTTCACACGCATCATTTTAGAATATCTAGCAAATTTTATGTTTTGCAAGTTTGTAAATTTTGCAAGATGTGCAAGTTAGTATGTTTGATTTTCTTTATGATGTTCAAACTAGCAAGTTTTTCACACATGAAATTTGAAAAAAATTTTTGTATCTTTTGAGATGAGCAAGCTAGCATGTTTTTCTTTCTTTTGCAATGTGCAAGTTTCTAAATTTTGCATCTTAAGCTCCCCCTTTGTCATTGTCAAAAAGAAGGGAATAAAAATACAATGATGCAAATCATTTCCCTTTACATCAATTTTTAAATTGTTACAAAGATTAAGTGTCATGGCATATTGAAATAAGGTATCATTTAAGAAAATGATAATTGTTGACTTTCACATCATTTAAAAAAATCATAAGTATAGTATACATCATTCCAAATCATAAATCATGATGGTATCAAAAATGTCAAATTTCATTACATTCTACCATACACGATCATAACTTCTCATTTGCATGATTTCGTATCAATGAAGGATAATAAGAAAAATTTAGTGATGAGATATACTTCTTGAGTACTAGGAATTATACATAATAAAAATCATATCATGAAGGATATTAATATTAAATTATGAATGACATAAGACATAATTTATTTCAACAAATTTCTTCATTTATAAATAGTAAAAAGAAACATACGAGATTAAATGATATAATATCTTGATTCATGCATAAGAAATCTCAAGTTATAAATCTCAAAAAATTAAGATAAAATCTCATTCAAATTTAATTCATCAAATCAAAATCATTTTCAAGAGATTCATAAAAAATACATAGATAGATTCATTAATATCGCCCAATTTTTTTTTATCAATGATTAAATTATATTAAGAGATATGCAAATCATAATTACAAAGGAGTCATATAAAAAGCATGATATGAAGGATATTAATATGAAAGATCAATTCATGAATGATTTATCTTAATATATCTCCTTTTTAGTAAATAATGAATAGAATCATAGGAGATCAAATAAGATATCTTGATTCAAATAAATCTCAAATTATTAATGTCAAGAATCAAGATTCATTTCGATAAATCCTCTCTTAGACAAGTAAATCATATGTGAATCAAGAAAAGATATTTCACATAAAATACATCTCAAGTCACAAAAATCAATAACTAATTCGATTGGATATATCATCTTAAAAATGAATCATACGAAAAGAAATCCAAAATCATCATCAAAATCACTTTTTGGAAAATTCAATGAAAGCAAGGTAGATAGATTCCTATAAGATTTAAAAATAGCCCAAGTTCTTTTTGTTCCAAATTTTGTGATTGATTTCATATTTAAGTCTTTAATACAAAGGCCATGCTTCATTATTTATAATCAAAAAGCAATACGGAAATCATAGAAATCATCAAGCTTAATAAACCATACATCATCCAAAAATCATCCTTAATTCAAATCATCATGCATAATTAAATATAAACTCATTAATCATGATATCAAACCTCTTAACATTTTCATTAAGACATCAAGCAAGCTTTCATTGAACATAAAGCATAATTAAAATCGAAAATCATCAAGACCAAAAATATAACACTTTAAACATAAGGCTTCTTCAATCAAAATTGAAAAGCGATATAAAGATCAACATGGTACACATTATTGTTTCTTAAACACATACATAAGATTAATCTTACTAGATGTATAAGCATTAGATTAACATTTTTGTTGTATTTTCATAAAACATGTAATTGTTATGATCAAATTTTCAAAATAGCTAGAAAAAGAAGCATGACATAATTTTTACATTTTTTATTTTTATTTTTATTAGCTAATTTAAAAATAACTCAAAAAAATCATCAAGTAATTTTATAATAAAGTAAAGGAGTTTTGTTTGAGTTGTTTACCTCATTGTCGAAAGCCGTTAAGGCATAGCTTGCCACTTCGTCTTCATCAGTTTGCTCCTCGTCTTCGGATGCCCTCGTTCATCCCAATTTATGTTCTTTTTAAGTTTATTTTTATTTTTTAATTTTTATTTTAAGAACTTTCTTATCAAGAGTGCAAAGTCATCATCATAGTCCTCATCACTTGAATTTTCTTTCAAGTGGTCTTCATGAATTCTTAATGTCATATCCTTTTTATTCTTTGAAAAGTTGTTCTCAAGCTCTTCATGAGCATTGTAAGTCATCTCATAAGTCATTAATGACCTGATAAGTTCTTCGAGAGAGAAAGTATTCAAATTCTTAGCCTCTTGAATGGCTATTACTTTAGAATCCCAACTTTCAGAAAGTAAACATAAAATTTTATTAACAAGTTCAAGATTCGAAAAACTTTACCAAGTACTTTTAGACTATTGACTACATCCGTAAAACGGGTGTACATGTCTCCAATAGTCTCACTTGGTTTCATTTGAAATAGTTCTAAATCATGCATTAAAAGATTGATCTACGAATCTTTTACTCTACTAGTGCCTTCGTGTGTGGTTTCAAGAGTATGTCAAATATTGAAAGCTGTTTCGTAAGCAGAAACGCGATTAAACTCATTTTTGCTCAAAGCATAAAAAGAGCATTCATAGCTCTAGCATTCAAAGAAAAAGTCTTCTTCTCCAAATCATTTCAATCTTTTATTGGAAGAGAAGACCTCTTAAATCCATTTTCAATAATATTCTATAAATTTAAATCCAACGAAAGCAAGAAAACTCTCATTCGAGTTTTTCAATATGTGTAGTCCATCTCATTAAACATAGGAGGACAAACAATAGAAAAGCCCTCTTAAAAGCCGAAAAGAGTTATTTATCGTGGGTGTTAAACCAACTGAGAAATATGAGACTCGAATACCAATTGTTAGAAACGAGTCGGCACTAAGAGGGGGAGGTGAATAAGTACAACGGATAAAAACGTCGGTTTCGAAAAATCTCTTTTGTACGATTAGAACCGATCTTGGAAGATGTTAATTTGAAAGCATATGAGAGCGTAGGCAGAGTAAAAGCATAGTAAGGAGGAGAGGTAGTTTGCTATAAAAGTAAATTGCTTAATGTAAATGCAAACCGAGTTTATAGTGGTTTGGTCTTCGTGACCTATATCCACTCCCGATTCCTCCTCCATTGAGGCCATCAGCATCCACTATTGGTCTTTCTTCAATAGGCAAAGACCAACTACCCTTGCAACTCAATTCTTCTTTTGACAGGTTCAGGAGAGAACCTTTACAACCCCCTTCACTCCTCTCTTAAACTAACACTTAGAACGTAAGAGGAGTTCTCACAAGATTACAATAATGTTTTTATATCCTTTTTTCACTCAATTCTTATATATGTTAACCAGGGATGAGAAGGGTATTTATAGGCCTCAAGATGATTCAAACTTGAAGCCTAAAAAGGTCTCATCCCGAGTTTCCCAAGTCCTGGTGGTACCACTACCTATGCTAGGTAGTACCACCGCCTGCAGCACTGACACTAGGCAATACCACCGCCTAGTTTGGCAATACCACTACCTGGGAGACTGTGTCTATGTGATATCACTGCTTGACATAGTCTTGGAGACTATGCCACTATAGTGCCACCTATTGGGTCACTATTTGGGCTTTTCACTTTGCCCAACACAATCCATAAATGGGCCCAATTGGCCCCTAATTCGGTTGACTCAATTACAATCCCAATTATATGTTAACTACAAAATTTAAGACATACACTAAGCTAAACAAGTCTAGTAAGTCTAGGTTTCTTCTGGCAAACATTCGATGATCTCTTAACAATGTTTCAGCGGACTCCCAGTAAACTCCTAGACTTCACAACGATTTTCTTAGTGAGTTTCGATGAGCTTCTTTGGCAAGCTCCTAGATTTCTTGGTTAATTCTGCAGAACCTTCGACGAATATCTGTGTCACGCTCCCCCAAATTTTATCCATTCAAGAGGTGTGACCCTGTCTAAAAATCAATAATATTATAATTCATCATCACAAATCAATCTAGGATCCAATCTAACATTTAAGGATACTAAGAACCATTCAAATCAATATTCATAATTCATAAACCTGTACGTTTCATAAATCATACTCCACTCACTTAGAGATTCATAAAATCCAAAGGCAACTCAACTAAACATCAACCACAACACAAATCCATATTCGTAGAAATATATACCATCACAAAAATATTATTCACCATGAGTTCATATACTTATACAACGTAAGCTTATCATTCCACAAACATGAGTAGTCCTTTAAACTTTTACAACACATAAGTATATCCTTAACATTACATCAGAAGTAAAGTATACTATACAACAAAAACCTATCAACCAATAAAGATTAGTCCAAAATCTTCTAGCCTTTCAGTGCTTCAATCCAATTCTAGCTTTTCAGTGCGTGACAAGCTACCCTGAAAAATTTATATAGCAACGAGGTGAGCATGAAGAGCTCAGCAAGTGACTAACATATCCATAGCGATAGGAGAAGTTCAAGCAGGCTTAGTATCAAGATAACAAAAGTAGAAATACAAGTGTTCATTTGAAATCATCTTATTTGGTATAAAAATCACAAAGGGTTTCCTCATTTGAAAACAAGCGTTAGACATAACAATACGATAAAGGAAATTGGAGCATTTCATTGGCAAAATAAGCATTTAGGCACCTGAAGCATTTTAGTAAATATCAAAGGCGTAAGAGTGTTTGAGAGCATAACAATGACATACGAAACACTCCAAAGTATAACAAGTGAACCGAATAGTAAATACAAGCTTGTATGTCATTTTTGAGGTAGCATGCATTCCATTTTTATCCAAAGCATAAATATAAACTCATTAGCAAAGCTTTGGATATCATATCAAAAACATAGAGGGCGCTGTGGGACCACATACATAATGTGATTCATCCATTTTAGGATGACCACCAAGCAAAAGTCTCCCACGTCTGGGAGCTCCATCCACCCACGTCTGAGTGAAGTCCATGGGGCCGGCAGAGCATCGCAGGCTCTATGCATAACTCCCTTTACCATTTCTGGCAAAGGTTCACAATATCCCACAAGACACCAGAGTACAAAAAGGTAGCATGAACAATGACATTGGCATATAACGGAAGCACATGCGGAAACAACGGAAATTTGCATGTGCCTTTATCAAACAAGGAAATGCCAACAAAACATTACATAATAAATTTCAGACATACAATAATTTCAGGATGAATAATACAAGAATTTTCAAAGGACTGCAAAAGAATTTAATAGAAATCAAACTTCCTACAGAATGAGACTCGAATAGGCAAAATTCAACAAAGTTTTCAATTCTGGCAGAATTCGAATGACACATTTCCTGATTTGTTTGAGTGACCAAGCATGCTCCAATTCACTAAAAATAGGTGTAAAAAAAAAGGTATGCGAATCTAGTTCACAAAGAATTAAGTTTTGCGTAAATCAGAATTTTCACTAGAGAGTTATGAGCAATTTAGTAACAGAAGGTCAGAATTGATCATCTCTGTTTTGCAGAATAGATAGCATCAATTTAAACAGATGTTTCAGAAGGCAAACGTACTTCAAAATTTCCAAACTAGGTGTCAAAAGAAAGATATACGAATCTAGTTCGCAAAGAATTAAGTGTTGCATAATTCGGAATTTTCACTAGAGTGTTATGAGCAATTTAGTAACAGAAGGTCAGAAATTACAGTTCCTATTTTGTAGAATCTGTAGGGTTAATTGCAATAGAAGTCATATTAGGCATTACGACTCAAAATTATTCAATCTAGGTATCAAAATAAAGGTCTTCGAGTCTACTTTCAAACGGAACAGGTTTTACCTAAATCAGAGTTTAGTACAAAAAGTTAGGACCAAAACAATGCATGGAGGTCAGATTACCGAAAAATTACAGATTCATGGCTTTGTATCAAAACGAAAGAAATGTTTGGTTCTCAGCTGAAATTTTTCGAAATTTTGTAGAATTGAAAAGAAAACAGAGATTATGATTCTATTGGATTGGGTTAGAACACTTGCCTTAAAAAGTTTTGATTTCCAAATGTGGGGGAATTGATGCAAAGCCTTAAGCTATGATAAAACTTCTTCTTCTTCAATTCGTTCTCCTTCTCTTCTCCTTCAATTCCTTCTCCTCTTCTCAAGTTACATTGGCTGCAAAGTTTCTCTTAGTTGTGCCTTAAATTACTTAGGTTTGGCTCATGCTAAAATAATGAGGTGGCAAGCATGCATGGAGGTTTAGGTGTCAACTTTAGAATAAGTGCAAGTGGCTCATCCTTGCTAATGCCACAAGTCCTCCATATAATTTAATATTGATATAATAAACTAAACTATTAAAGTACTATATAAGCATTTTTTTTTTTTAAATGAGGGATGTTACACTCTCTCCTCCTTAAAAAAAAATTTAGTCCTCTAAATTTGTCATACCTCTTTCGGGAAAAAGATGAGGATAAGCTTTCTTTATTTCTTCCTCTAGCTCCCAAGTCGCTTCATTTGCAGGATGATGCTTCCAAATTACTTTAACCAGAGTGATGATTCTATTTCTTAAGATCTTCTCCTTTTTATCAATAATCTGAATGGGCTCTTCCTTGTAAAACAAGTCCTTCTCAATCGCAATCGGCTCATACTCAATGACATGAGAGGGATCAGGTATATACTTTTGGAGCATTGACACATGAAATATATTATGGATATGACACATCGATGGTGGCAAGGCAATCTTGTAAGTGATAGAGCCAATTCTTTCGAGGATCTCAAAAGGTCCAATGAACCTTGGGTTTAACTTTCCTTTCTTTCCAAATCTTATGACGCCTTTGGAAGGGGAGACCTTTAGGAATACAAAATCCCCTACTTGGAACTCGATATCTTGTCTTCTATTGTCTGCATAGCTCTTTTGCCGACTTTGAGCAGCCTTTAGCCTTTTTATGATAACTTGAATCTTTTCAGTAATCTCTTGTAATTTATCTGGTGCTAACAATTTTCTATCACCAACTTCCTCCCAACATATAGGCGTTCTGCACTTTCGCCCATACAATGCTTCATAAGGAGCTATCTGGATGCTCGAATGGTAACTATTATTATAAGTAAACTCAATAAGAGAAATATCTTTATCACATTCACCTCTCCAATCCATAACATAGGCTCTAAGCAAATCCTCAAGTACTTGAATTGTTCTTTCAGATTGACCATCAATCTGAGGGTGATAGGTAGTGCTAAACTTTACTTTGGTGCCCATAGAATCTTGTAATCTCCTCCACAATCTAGAAAGAAATCTGGAGTCTCTGTCCGAGATGATCTCCTTCGGGACACCATGAAGTCTTACTATTTCATCAACATACAAATCTGCAAGCCTATCAAGAGAATAAGTCATATTAATTGGTAAGAAATGTGCAAATTTGGTTAACCTATCAACAATGACCCAAATAGCATCATGCTTTCTAGAGGTTCTGGGTAGCCCTGAAACAAAGTCCATAGTAATGCATTCCCATTTCCATTCAGGAATATCTAAGGGTTGTAACAAACCTCTAGGTCTCTGGTGTTCTGCTTTGATTTGCTGACATGTCAAACACCTTGAAACATATATAGCAATCTCCTTCTTCATGCCTTTCCACCAATAATGACTTTGGAGATCTCTATACATTTTCGTGCTACCAGGATGCATGGTGTACTTTGAATTGTGACCTTCATTTAAAATTTGGTTCTTGATATCTGGGTTATTTGGAACACATATTCTATCCCCAAATCTCAATAGGCCATCATCTAAAATTTGAAAATTCAACTTTGGTCCCTTATCAACTTCATTCCTCAAGTATATTAAATGTGGATCTCGTAGTTGTCCTTCTTTAATTTGTTGAATGAGATCAGTTTGCACCTGGATAGAGGCCATCAACATTATTGAGTCTGGCCCTTTTCTCATTACATTTGAATCATAATTTCTTTCTAATAACTTTCATTGTTTCACAACCATACTAACCATAAAACTTGTAGATTTTCTACTAAGTGCATCAGCTACAACATTGGCTTTACCTGGGTGATAACGGATGGTACAATCATAATCCTTTAGAAGTTCTATCCATCTTCACTGCCTCATATTTAACTCCTTCTGTGTAAAAATATATTTTAAACTCTTGTGATCAGTAAAGATATCAAATGTCCGCCCATACAAGTAATGTCTCCAAATCTTTAGAGCAAAGATGATTGCTGCCAATTCCAAATCATGAGTTGGATAATTCAATTCATAATTCTTTAGCTGTCTTGAAGCATAAGCAATTACTTTCCCTTCTTGCATCAAAACACATCCAAGACCCTTTCTTGAAGCATCAGTATAAACTATAAATCCTTCATTACCACTCGGAATAGTGAGAATAGGGGCACTAGTCAATCTTCTTTTTAATTCTTGGAAACTTTGCTCACAATCACTACTCCATTCAAATTTCACCACAAATCTCCTGTAATAACCTGCCATGCCCAAGAAACTTCTAATTTCTGTTACATTTGTTGGCACTTCCCAATTAACTACTGCTTCCACCTTCTTTGGATCAACAGATATGCCCTTTCCTGAAATCACGTGGCCTAAGAAAGCAATTTCCTTCAACCAAAATTCACATTTGCTGAACTTTGCATACAGCTTCTTTTCTCTTAGTATAGATAATACATCTCTCAAGTGTTTATCATGCTCTTGATTACTCCTTGAATATACTAATATGTCATCAATGAATACAATTACACAATTATCTAAGAGTGGCTGAAATATTCTATTAATTAGTTCCATAAAAGCTGCAGGAGCATTAGTCAAGCCAAAAGGCATTACGAAAAATTCGTAGTGACCATATCGAGTTCTAAAGGCTGTTTTTGGAATATCCTTCTTCTTGACCTTCAACTGATAGTAGCTTGATCTTTGATCAATCTTGGAGAATACTTGTGCACCCTGCAATTGATCAAACAAGTCATCAATCCTAGGTAGGGGATACTTGTTTTTGATGGTCACCTGATTCATTTGTCTATAATCAATACAAAGTCTCAATATCCCATCCTTCTTCTTAACTAATAGCACTGGAGCACCCCATGGTGAGACGCTAGGTCGAATAAAACCCTTATCTAACAACTCTTGTATTTGCTTCTTCAATTCCTCGAGCTCAAGTGGTGCCATTCTGTAGGGAGGCTTAGATATTGGGGCTGTCCCAAGGACTAAATCAATAACAAATTCACCTTTTCTGTCTGGAGGTAGTCCAAGCAAATCCTCTGGGAATACATCAGGGAACTCTTTAGCCACGGAAATTTCATTTAGGTGAGTTTCTTGTTCTGAATGTTCCTTTACATATATAACATAACAAGAACATCCCTTCTGCATAAGGCGTTGAGTTTGAAGTGCCGATATTAAGCAAGGAGGCAAATCATGCCTAATAACCTCAAAGTAGAAGATAGGCTGATTTGGTATGTAGAAAGTAATTATTTTTGTATAGCAATCAATACTAGCATGATAGGAAGATAACCAATCTATACCTAGTATAATATCAAAACCTTGGATTTCTAGGAGTATCAAATCGGCAAGGAGTTCATGTTCTCCGATAGAAATCAAACAAGATGGATAAACCAGATTTGTAGTCAAAGAATCCCCAACAGCAGTAGTTACGTGTAGCAAATAATCCAGTGGTTTAGGTTGAATGCCCAAGTGATAAGCAAAATATTGTGAAACAAAGGATAAGTTGGAACCAGGATCAAACAAAACTTTTGCATTTCTATTAGAAAACTTGGAGAATACTTGTGCACCCTGCAATTGATCAAACAAGTCATCAATCCTAGGTAGGGGATACTTGTTTTTGATGGTCACCTGATTCATTTGTCTATAATCAATACAAAGTCTCAATATCCCATCCTTCTTCTTAACTAATAGCACTGGAGCACCCCATGGTGAGACGCTAGGTCGAATAAAACCCTTATCTAACAACTCTTGTATTTGCTTCTTCAATTCCTCGAGCTCAAGTGGTGCCATTCTGTAGGGAGGCTTAGATATTGGGGCTGTCCCAAGGACTAAATCAATAACAAATTCACCTTTTCTGTCTGGAGGTAGTCCAAGCAAATCCTCTGGGAATACATCAGGGAACTCTTTAGCCACGGAAATTTCATTTAGGTGAGTTTCTTGTTCTGAATGTTCCTTTACATATATAACATAACAAGAACATCCCTTCTGCATAAGGCGTTGAGTTTGAAGTGCCGATATTAAGCAAGGAGGCAAATCATGCCTAATAACCTCAAAGTAGAAGATAGGCTGATTTGGTATGTAGAAAGTAATTATTTTTGTATAGCAATCAATACTAGCATGATAGGAAGATAACCAATCTATACCTAGTATAATATCAAAACCTTGGATTTCTAGGAGTATCAAATCGGCAAGGAGTTCATGTTCTCCGATAGAAATCAAACAAGATGGATAAACCAGATTTGTAGTCAAAGAATCCCCAACAGCAGTAGTTACGTGTAGCAAATAATCCAGTGGTTTAGGTTGAATGCCCAAGTGATAAGCAAAATATTGTGAAACAAAGGATAAGTTGGAACCAGGATCAAACAAAACTTTTGCATTTCTATTAGAAACTTGTATAATACCTTCAACCACTAATTTAGAGGCTCTGGAATCTTGTTCTGTGATAGCATATACTCTAGCATGGGTCGTTGGCTTAGTGGTTAGTGTCTCTTTCTTCTTGTTTAGTGGGCAGTCCCTGACTTTATGATCTAACTTTCCACAAGCAAAACAGGCTCCAGTCACCCGATAACACTCACTTGTTTCATGATTACGTCCACATTTTGTACACGATAGAGTTCTTTGTGATAGAGTTCCTTTCTCAAATCTAGGTACCTTTACCCTCTTATTACTTCTTTCTACTTCATTTCCTCTCTTACTTTTACCAACAAACTTATCCTTGTTGTTCTTGTCCCTGATTTCTTGGATCTCCTCCAAGTCTTTTTCAAGTATGAAAGCTCTTTCTACTACATCAGTGTATACCTGGAGTTTTAAAGCTGATATCCGACTTCTTATTGCCGGCCTTAGTCCTCTTTCAAATCTTCTTGCTTTCCTATATTCATCATCGATCATATGCGTGGCAAATCTAGAGAGCTCAGTGAATTTAGACTCATATTTGGCTACTATCAAATTTTCCTGGATGAGATTCAAGAACTCTAATTCTTTCTGCTCTCTGATACAATCTAGAAAGTATTTATCATTGAACTTTTCTGTAAATACCTTCCAAGTGATTGGCTCCTGTCGAGCTTCAGAAATCCTCTTCATGGTTCGCCACCAATGCTTAGCCTCTCCTTCCAGCATGAAGGTAGCAAGAGAAACCTTCTTTTCATCTGGGCAATTTAAAACATCAAATATTTTCTCTATCTGCATCATCCATTGTTCTGCTACCATTGGATCAGGCTCACCACTAAAACTGGGAGGACTAAGCTTCTTAAACTGTTCAATTCCCAAACCAGTCTGGTTTGAATTCCCCGTTTCATCATTTCTTCCTTGTCGAACTTGTTGTTGCATTACTTATGTTATAGCCTCTAGAGTTTTCATAATTCCACTCAATTGATCAGATGTAGATGTAACAAGAGTACCAGATGACCTCGTCATCCTTGCTTCCTAAAAATAGCAAAAGATAACTTTTGATCAGTCTCTAAAAAGAAATCACTAAACCTCAAAATTTATTATACATCTAGCATATCAAAATTCTTAGAAATCCTCAAACAATGCTCTGATACCAACTCTGTCACGCCCCCCCGAATTTTATCCATTCAGGAGGTGTGACCCTGTCTAAAAATCAATAATATTATAATTCATCATCACAAATCAATCCAGGATCCAATCTAACATTTAAGGATACTAAGAACCATTCAAATCAATATTCACAATTCATAAACGTATACATCTCATAAATCATACTCCACTTCACTTAGAGATTCATAAAATCCAAAGGCAACTCAACTAAACATCAACTACAACACAAATCCATATTCGTAGAAATATATACCATCACAAAAATATTATTCACCATGAGTTCATATACTTATACAACGTAAGCTTATCATTCCATAAACATGAGTAGTCCTTTAAACTTTTACAACACATAAGTATTAATATATCCTTAATATTACATCCGAAGTAAAGTATACTATACAACAAAAACCTATCAACCAATAAAGATTAGTCCAAAATCTTCTAGCCTTTCAGTGCTTCAATCCAATTCTAGCTTTTCAGTGCGTGACAAGCTACCCTGAAAAATTTATATAGCAACGGGGTGAGCATGAAGAGCTCAGCAAGCGACTAACATATCCATGGCGATAGGAGAAGTTCAAGCAGGCTTAGTATCAAGATAACAAAAGTAGAAATACAAGTGTTCATTTGAAATCATCTTATTTGGTATAAAAATCACAAAGGGTTTCCTCATTTGAAAACAAGCGTTAGACATAACAATACGAGAAAGGAAATTGGAGCATTTCATTGGCAAAATAAGCATTTAGGCATGTATTAAATGGCACCTGAAGCATTTTAGTGTATATCAAAGGCGTAAGAGTGTTTGAGAGCATAACAATGACATACGAAACACTCCAAAGTATAACAAGTGAACCGAATAGTAAATACAAGCTTGTATGTCATTTTTGAGGTAGCATGCATTCCATTTTTATCCAAAGCATAAATATAAACTCATTAGCAAAGCTTTGGATATCATATCAAAAACATAGAGGGCGTTGTGGGACCACATACATAATGTGATTCATCCATTTTAGGATGACCACCAAGCAAAAGTCTCCCACGTCTGGGAGCTCCATCCACCCACGTCTGAGTAAAGTCAATGGGGCCGGCAGAGCATCGCAGGCTCTATGCATAACTCCCTTTACCATTTCTGGCAAAGGTTCACAATATCCCACAAGACACCAGAGTACAAAAAGGTAGCATGAACAATGACATTGACATATATCGGAAGCACATGCGGAAACAACGGAAATATGCATATGCCTTTATCAAACAAGGAAATGCCAACAAAACATTACATAATAAATTTCAGACATACAATAATTTTCAGGATGATAATACAAGAATTTTCAAAGGGCTGCAAAAGAATTTAATAGAAATCAAACTTCCAACAGAATGAGACTCGAATAGGCCAAAATTCAACAAAGTTTTCAATTCTGGCAGAATTCGAATGACACATTTCCGATTTGTTTGAGTGACCAAGCATGCTCTAATTTACTAAAAATCGGTGTCAAAAAAAGATATGCGAATCTAGTTCACAAAGAATTAAGTTTGCTAATCAGATTTTCACTCGAGAGTTATTAGCAATTTAGTAACTGCATAATTCAGAATTTTCACTAGAGAGTTATGAGCAATTTAGTAACAGAAGGTCAGAATTGATCATCTCTGTTTTGCAGAATAGATAGCATCAATTTAAACATCTAGTCGCAAAGAATTAAGTGTTGCATAATTCAGAATTTCACTAGAGAGTTATGAGCAATTTAGTAACAGAAGGTCATAAATTACAGTTCCTATTTTGTAGAATCTGTATGGTTAATTGCAATAGAAGTCATATTAGGCTTTCGACTCTAAATCATTCAATCTAGGTATCAAAATAAGGTCTTCGAGTCTACTTTCAAACGGAATAGGTTTTACCTAAATCAGAGTTTTGTACAAAAAGTTAGGACCAAAATAATGCATGGAGGTCAGATTACCGAAAAAATTACAGATTCATGGCTTTGTATCAAAACGAAAGAAATGTTTGGTTCTCAGCTGAAATTTTTCAAAATTTTGTAGAATTGAAAAGAAAACAGAGATTAGGATTCTATTGGATTGGGTTAGAACACTTGCCTTAAAAAGTTTTGATTTCCAAATGTGGGGGAATTGATGCAAAGCCTTAAGCTAAGATAAAACTTCTTCTTCTTCAATTCTTTCTCCTTCTCTTCTCCTTCAATTCCTTATCCTCTTCTCAAGTTACATTGGCTGCAAAGTTTCCCTTAGTTGTGCCTTAAATTACTTAGGTTTGGCTCATGCTAAAATAATGAGGTGGCAAGCATGCATGGAGGTTTAGGTGTCAACTTTAGAATAAGTGCAAGTGGCTCATCCTTGCTAATGCCACAAGTCCTCCATATAATTTAATATTGATATAATAAACTAAACTATTAAAGTACTATATAAGCATTTTTTTTTTTAAATGAGGGATGTTACTGTTTGGACTTCCGACGAACTCTTGAACTCCTAATAAAGTCTCATTCTTGACTTTGGGACGTCATTTTGCTTTATGCCTTGATCACTATTGTAGTTAATCCTACACAAATAAAACCTACTTCGATCTAGACAATTATTACAAAGCTTGAATCATATTGTCTAGCATTTTATTGGTTCATTGACGCTTCATCCGATTCTTCAGTGCATCATCCTCTTTTCCGGCCTATTGCCCAATCGGCCAGTTGACATCCACAACTCTGATTTCCTTGGTGCAATTTCCGCTCTTCTTGACCCAATGCTCGAACTCATAGCCCAAAGCTTTCTACCAATACGTCAACCGATCCTTTGGCTCAACGTCCAATCTTCTGATATGTTCCACTCTAGCCCAACATGATTCTTTCTACTTTAGTTATCTCTCCTTGATCGAAGGTTCCTGCATCACTCAAAACGTAGATCAAATCATAAACTCTCTCAATTGGTTTCATTATCAAAATATGAGATTCAACAAATTATTACAAAGCTTGAATCAAATGTTGTTTCCCATGTCATTGGTTTATCGACGCTTCGTCCGATTCTTCGACGCATCGTCCTCTCTTGTAGTTTATTACCCAATCGGCTAGTTGACCTCCATAACTCATATTTTCTTTATACAATATTTACTCTTCTTGGCCCAATACCTAAACCCTTAACCTGAAACCTTCTATCGATACGTAGAATCGTAGGAGAACAATTAATGAAAAATCTTGATTCATAATAAATCTTAATTTATAAATATCAAGCAATCAAGATCATGATTTGGATAAAAAATTTATTCCAATTTAAATCATTAAATCATTAAAATCACTTTTATAGTTCAAGAGATTCAAAATAACTTAAATAGATTTATCAATCTATTATTCAAATTTCGATAAGATAGAGAAAAAAAAATTTCAAGAAAAATGTTTTCCTTTTTATAGTTGTTTCAATTCATGTAATTTATTTCATACAAACATGCCTTTGTCATTTATACCAAACAAAAACAAGCATCATCGTTTAAAACCGAAAAAGTAACTTTCATTATGACAAAGATCAAATAGCCATAAATCACAAAAATTATCATGCATAATTTCAAAAAATAATCTCATTAAGCATGACTTCAAATCATTATTATATTATTTCATAAAGCATGACTTTATTAAACATAAAGCGGTTTTAATCAAAATCAAAAAGCAATACGGAAATCATTAAAATACACATTATTGCTTCTTAAAAACATACATAAGATTAATCTTATTAAGTGTACAAGCATTAGATTTAAATCTAACATTTTGTTCCTTTATCATAAAGCATGCAATTTTCATGATAATTTTTTTTATTTTTTACAAACTAATTTAAAAACAACTCATGAAAAAGCATCAAGTAATTTCAAAATAAAGTAAAGGAGATTCGTTTGAGTTGTTTACCTCATTGTCAAGAGTCACCAAAGAAAGTTCGCCACTTTGTTTTCATTGGTTTGCTCCTCATCTTCAAATGCAATCGTTTCGTCCCAAGTCACCTTGAGTGCTTTCTTGTTCTTTGACAACTTTTTTTTTAATATTTTTATTCTTAGTTTCATGTTATATAAATTTTATAAATTTACTTGTGAGGAGTTCTATATCATCATCACTTGAGCTTTTGCTCAAGTAGCCTTCTTGAGTTCGAAGTGCCAAATCTTTCATGTTCTTTGGAAGGTAGTTCTCATATTCAATATAAGTCATTTCATAGGTCATCAAAGACTCGATAAGTTCTTCAATCGGAAAATATTTTAAGTCCTTTGAGTCTTGTATTGTCGTTACTTTTGAATCCCAATTTTTAGAAAGAAATCGTAAAACTTTATTAACAAGATCAAGATTCGAAAAACTTTTACCAAGTGTTTTTAAACCATTGACGATATCCATAAAACTGGTGTATATATCTACAATGGTTTCACTTGGTTTCATATGAAATAATTTAAAATCACACATCAAAAGATTTATTTTAGAATCTTTTACTCTACTAGTGTCTTCGTGTGTCGTTTCAAGAGTGTGCCAAATATTGAAAGTAGTTTCGCAAATAGAAACACGATTAAATTCATTTTTGTCTAAGGAACAAAATAAGGTATTCATAGCCTTGACATTTAAAAAGAAAGTCTTCTTCTCCAACTCATTCCAATACTTCATTAGAAGAGAAGACTTTTCAAAGTTGTTTTCCACAATGTTCCATAAATTTAAATCAATAGAAAGCAAGAAAACTCTCATTTGAGTTTTCCAATATGTGTAGTTCGTCCTATTGAACATAGAATAACGAATAATACAAAGTCTCTCCTAAAAGCTAAAAAGAGTCATTTATCTTAGGTGTTAAACCAAATGAGAAAAAACATAGCTCTGATACTAACTATTAGAATTGAGTCGGCACAAAGAGGGTAGGTTAATTAGTGCAGTGGTAAAATTACGTCAATTTTGAAAATCTTCATACGATACAAACTGATTTCGATAAAAACCATTTGTTTGACTCATATAAGTTTGCAAGCGAATAGAGAAGAGGGGATTTGATAGTTTGTAATGCAGTAAATAAAATAAGCAGTAAGGAAAGAACACACCGAAATTTATAGTGGTACGATCGTCGTGACCTACATCCACTCCCAATTCCTCTTCTGTCGAGGCTATCGATATCCACTAGCGGTCGTCCTTCAATAGGCAAAGACCAACCTTCTTCTCCTTTTGCAAGCTAAAGAGAGAACCTTTACACCCCCACTACCTCCTCTCTTAAACTTCACTAACATTTAGAGTTTGAGAGTTTTCATAAGATTACAATAGTGTTTTCTTCCTTTTTTGCTCTCAATTTTTGTGTATATTAACCAGGGACGAGAGGGGTATTTATAGGCTCCAAATGGATTCAAATCTGGAGCCAAAATTGGTCTCATCCTAAGTCTTTCGGGTACTGACGGTACCATCACTAGTAGCACTGACATTGGGCGGCACCACCACCTAGTCTGGCAGTACCACTGCCTAGGAGACTATGTCTGGGTGGTATCACCGCTTGACACAGTCTCGGAGATGGTGCCACCGATGGTTTCATCTGTTGGGTCATTGTTTGAGCCTTTCACTTGGCCCAACACAGCCCAAACTTAGGCCCAATTGGCCCATAATTGAATTGGCCCAATTCTAACCCTATTACATCTAAAACCTACTTTAATCTAGATAATTATTATAAAGCTTGAATCAAATATTGTCTGACATGTCACTGGTTCATCGATGCTTCGTCCAATTCTTCGGCGCATCATCCTCTCTTGTATACGATTACCCAATCGGCTAGTTGACCTCCGCAACTCTGATTTTCTTGGTGTAATTTTCATTCTTCTTGGCTGGATGCCCGAATCCATGGCCTAAAGTCTTTTACCGATACGTCGACCGATCCTCCAGCTCGATGTCTAATCTTCTAGTGTGTTGTACTTCAACCCAACATGATTCTTCCTACTTTTAATTGTCTCTCCATGATTGAAGCTTTGCATCACTTAAAACGCAAATCAGATAAACACCATCAATTGGTTTCATTATCAAAATTCGAGATTCAACAACATCCACTCCCGATTCCTGTTCCGTTGAGGCCGTTAGCATATAATAACAATCTTCCTTCAATGAGCGAAGATCAACTTATTGGGAAATCTTGGGGGCGATATCACATGTGCAGCGAAAGAACAAAAACAAAATCCCCTATTCCCAAAGAGATGTTCATCGTCATGCGAAGATTGGTGCGCAAAAATCCATGAAACAAACTGCGTATAGATTAAATTGTGTTAACTAGGGAGATCGTATATCCCTGTTTCCTTGTAATCTCTAGGAGAGGATGAAGGAGGTCAAGCGTCCTCCTCTCGAGTGGTGATCTACATAGCAGGGCTGTGATAATGCTCCTCAAAACTCCAAGCCTGCTTTGAGGTGGAGAGGGAGAGGAGAATAGGAGAGGCAAGCAAAGGCTCTAGCCTATGAACCACTGAATCCCTCCTATTTATAGAGGTCCCCTATCAAACCCCTAATAGATCCTCCCCTATTAGGTATTGGATCTGCATCCAATTACCCAGGCCTTTTAGATTAGTGGATCTCTATCCAATAATCTCTCATAGGCTCTTATTGGATCTCGTTCATGGGATCCAATAATTCAGATGCTTATTGGATATCCAATAAGATAGGGGCTTCGGCGGATATCTCATATCCGAACCTCTACTCATCGTAACACCTACCATAAGTGTGTGACCCTCTAGGCCCAATATCGAGCTGGCCATGAGTCATACTTGTCAGGACTCCTTCTGACGTAGTGAATTATTATCTCTATGATAATTCACTCGACTTATCGACTACGGACGTACTAGGCAACTACGCCGTAGTCTCCAAACGATACAAGAAAATCCAATCCATTGGACTTGTTTATCCTCAATTATCGTGTACCTATAGTCCCTCATCCATCTAATATCCCAGAAATCGTATATCGGGTATTGTGTTGTCAGACCCATACGGTTTCTACTCGAGTCTCACTCTAATCGAATTCTCCCGGAGAACTCTTTCACTCTCAATTCGAATGACCCTGGCTAGGGATTTGTTTGAGCAAGAACACATGGGATATTTCTCTCATGATGCCGAGAGTGGTTGATCCTCTATCGACACTCAATAGCCCTCGCAAGGTAGACTACCACTCCCAATGACTGGCTATACAAGATTTGGGACATCCAAACCTACAAGTCTGGTATCAAAGAATGGAGCACTCATATAGGACATCCTTGGTGTCTCAAGTCTAAGGATCAAATATACCATTGAAACTACGGAATCGCTGTTTGACAATAAGGTATCATCAACCATTCAGCATTTCGTAAGCGGATCAATTAGTGAACTCATTCTCCAATGGGCACCTGTATTGTATCCCTAGTGTCCCCACACGAGCAATTATGAGACCAGCTGCATCCATCATATGGATGGGTATACAACACACCAATCTATCCAGTTATCTCGATGTCCCTCTCGAGTAACCTATGACCGAAATTATTTAGGATCTGTGTTTAAAGGTGAATCAGTCTTATTATCGTGATCTCATCATGATCCGATTCCAATTACACATATCCAAAGATATCACAATATATACATGCATATATGCAACAATCAATATAAAGTGATAAATGGTAAAATATAATAAGCAAAAAGATTTCGTGTCAAGTCACACGTGCCATCACTCATGTGATTGGCTTGCTGGGCACCTATGACTGGCAATCTCCCACTTGACCTAAAGCCAATCATTTATATGTCTAATCCTCATTAGACCCCTGTGACGCTCAAAGACAATCTGAGACAATGACATTGTCAATGGATCTGCAATGTTATCTTTGGATGGAACTCTTTCCACTACTACATCTCTTCGGGTCATGATCTCTCTAATAAGCTAGAACCTCCTCAGAACACTTCTGATGAGACCCAGGTTCCCTTATTTGAGTAATCGTCTTATAGTTGTTGCAATATAAGGAATCGGCTCCGTGCTACTTGGCCCGATTCCTAGATCTGTGATGAACTTCTTCATCCAGACTCCCTCCTTTGCTGTAGCAATGTACTCCACCTCTATGGTCGAGTTAGCTGTAGTATCTTGCTTGGAACTCTTCCAGCATACTGCTCCTCCATTCAAGGTGTACTCATACCTCAAACTTGACTTGCTATCATCAACATCGGATTGAAATGTTGAGTCCGTGTAGCCTTCAACCCTGAGGCTACTACCTCCATATACTAGTAAAAGATCCTTAGTCCTTCTCATGTACTTAAGGATACACTTTACTGCTTTCCAATGCTCTAAGCTTGGATCCGCCTAATACTTGCTTGTGACACTCAGAGGATACGTTATATCAGGCCTAGTACATAGCATGGCATACATGATAGACCCTATCATTGAGGCATAAGGTATCACATCTATGTTCGCCCTTTCTTCAGGAGTCTTTGAGGACATACTCCTAGAAAGCGATATCCCATGTCTCATCGGTATGGGACATCTCTTAGAATTTTTCATGCCAAACCTTTTGACAATGGTTTCTATGTACCTAGACTAGGATAAGCCAAGCATCCTCGTGGATCTATCTCTATAGATCTAAATCCCTAAGATATAGGATGCTTCCCTTAAGTCCTTCATAGAGAAGTGTCTAAATAACCAAGCCTTTACTATGGATAGCATTCCTACATCATTCCCAATGAACAGGATGTCATCCACGTATAATATCAAAAAGGTGACAGTGCTCCCACTTACCTTTCTGTACACACAAGGCTCATCTTCGTTCTTAACGAAGTCATAAGATCTGATTGCCTCATCAAATCTTATGTTCCAACTTCGGGAAGCTTGCTTTTAGTCAATAAATGGATCTAAGCAACTTGCACACTTTATCTGGGCAATCCTTAGACACGAATCCCTCGGGTTATAACATATACACCTCTTCCTCGAGGTTCCCATTGAGGAATGTGGTTTTCATATCCATCTACCAGATCTCATAATTATAGTGTGCTGCAATAGAAAATAGAATTCGGATGGATTTTAGCATTGCTACGGGCGAGAAGGTTTCTTAATAGTCAACACCTTGCCTTTGATGATATCCCTTAGCCACTAGCCTTGCTTTATAATTCTCTAACTTTCCATCTAGTCCGATCTTTTTCTTAAAGATTCACTTACAACCGATGGGTACAATACCTTCGGGCGCATTAACTAGGTTCGAAATCTTATTAGAGTACATAGAATCTATCTCAAAATTCATGGCTTCTTGGAGGGGTATTTGTCCTTCCCCTTCAAAGTGATTTGCTAGTGGAAGTTGGGAGCCTTATCGAAGAAGGCTTCGCAAGTAGATGTAGGTCATTTGACCGAACCACTATAAAATTGGCGTGTTCTCTGGTTTGCATTTACTTATTGCTATTTACCTTACTTTAAACCTTCATACGTGCTTTACTTCCTTATTACTTTTGCTGCACACATTTACGAACACGCTTTCAAGTTAAGCACTTCCGAGTTCGGTTTTTATCGTACGAAAGATTTTCTGAAACCAATGTTTTAATCTGCTGCACTAATTCACCCTCCCCCTCTTAGTGCCACTCCGATCCTAACAATTGGTATCAGAGCCCGGTATTTCTTCATTTCGAATTTACACCCAAGAGAAATGGCTCTTCATGGCTTTCAAGAGGGTTTTTCGATTGTTCGTCCACCATTGTTTAACGGATTGGACTACACTTATTGGAAAACTCGAATGAGAGTTTTCTTGATTTCTATGAATTTGGATTTATGGAATATTGTTGAAAACGGTTTTCAACTTCCCTCTAAACTGATGAACGAATGGTCGGATTTGGAGAAGAAGTATTTTTCTTTAAACGCAAAGGCTATGAATGTCTTATTTTGCGCTTTGGACAAAACCGAGTTCAATTGGATTTCTATGTCCGAAACGGCTTTTGATATTTGGCGAACACTTGAAATCATGCACGAGGGAACTAGTAGAGTCAAAGACTCGAAAGTTGATATTTTATTGCATGATTTTGAGCTTTTTTGAATGCAACCAAGTGAGACTATAGGCGACATGTACACCCGTTTCACGGATGTCGTCAATAATCTAAGAGTTCTTGGTAAATCTTTTTCAAATTTTGATCTCGTAAGTAAGATATTAAGATCCCTTCCAAAAAGGTGGGATCATAAATTAATCGCAATACAAGAGATAAAAAATTTAAATGATTTTCCATTAGAAGAATTAATCGGGTCATTAATGACCTATGAAATGACACTTTTGAAACATTTTGAACCCGATGAGCACTTGAACCACCTTCCAAAGAATATGAAGGATTTGGAACTCCGGACAAATGAATACCACTTGAGCAATGACTCAAGTGATGAAGACAATGATGAACTTGAACTTCGAACACTAAATCTTATTAAGTTCATTAAACAAAAGTCTAAAATAAACAATGAACTTGAACGGAGGAAGAGGCCAAAGAAGAGGAAGGCAACCAAGGATGAATCAAGAACTTCTAAAGGTGAAACGGCGAATTGGGCTTTGATGGGGTTCGACTACAAGGTAAGTAACTCAACTCTCTTGAATTATTTTGAAACTACTTGAAGTTTTTCATGAGTGCTTATTTTAGATAGTAGGAATAGGAAATAAAAAATTATTTTTCAAAAATTATATCATGTTTTTCTTTTTATCATCTTTGAAAAATTAAAAATTTGATCATGAAAAGTATATTGCTAAGGTTTCATGCATGTTATGTTTTGAAATGTTGAATGATGTATGCAACATTAGGGATGATAATTATATGATATGTGATAATGCTTAGGATTAATCCATGCATGTGTATCTTGATGATTTTATGTCATGCATGAGGTTTTGAAGTAAATGTTGATTTAAAACTCTCATTTTAGATTAACATGTTTTTGGTCTAATCATTTTTATGATGAATTAAGATGACATTCTCATGACATATTAAGATGACATAGTGCATGTACATCTATGTATAAATTTCTTGATAGTCTTTTGATAATAGATGTGATATCATGATGTGTTTGGTCTTGACGGCTTCATGACGAAACTTATGTATAAATTTTAAATGATGATACATGTTTTCACAAAAAGACTTGAATACCCTCACATGAAATCAATTGTATGAAATGGAAATGAATTTTCTATCCCATTGAGATTAATGAATTTATTTTACCAATTTTGTGAATCTCATGAAAATAAACATGATGAATATTTTGAAAATAAATGAGTGTATCATGCATTTGGTCTTAATGATTTCTCTTGAACATACTTTTTGAAATCATACTTGATGATGAATATCGAGATATTAAAAGGATGTTATCATGGAATCATACTTGATGATTTATTTTATGAAATTTACCTTTTCATCTTAAATGTTGACACTTGTTTTATTAAAAGTAAAGGCATGCTTATAAGAAGCAAATCACATGAATATAAATTTATAAAAATGAAATGCAATCCTCTATCTTATCAACTTTTCAATAAATCTATGCTTGTCATATATGAATTTATTGAATGTGACTTTGCGGATGATTTCGGATTTCACAAATGCTTGATTCATACTTATGACATGAGACACATTTTAAATATGAATTATGTTCAATGCTTCAATCATGTTATATCTCCCTTAATTCATTTTGTTCTCCTAGATTTATTTACCAAAGAGGAGAATCTTCCGAATGAATGAAATGATACAAATGAATCACTTATCGATATATCTTTTTGAAATATCTTTTTAATGTGATGTTGATAATTTGAGATGCCTGTTGGAATTCATGACATGAGATAATTGAATCATTGACTTACTCTTTATATGGCTTGAAAATAGTGTAAGAAAATTTTTAAGCGAACTTGTGTTTCTAAATCGTTATAATAGAAACACAATAAAACTGATGCGGAAACAAAATAGCATACCTCCGGCCATTGTTATCATGAATTTCTGTAGCGATTTCTTCTTGAACTTTGGTACTTCTCGGCTCAGAACTCTCGCTTTAGATGGTGTAGGAAACCCTTTTGCTTCAAAGAGATGATTGAGCCCAAGGACCAAAATTCTCATATATATAGATGTTCTCCCATCAAGAACATTTATCATCACCAACTCATAACGTTCAAGAATTAATTCAAATTTGTAACGTTTGGACCATAATTAAAAACTTTAATGATATTAAATATTTAATTTAATAATAATGGTTTCATGTATAATGAATAAAAACTGAAATCATTTAAACCATAATAAATGAAGAAATTCATGATGATGATGATTTCTCTTGAACATACTTTTTGAAATCATACTTGATGATTTATTTTATGAAATTTACCTTTTCATCTTAAATGTTGACACTTGTTTTATTAAAAGTAAAGGCATGCTTATAAGAAGCAAATCACATGAATATAAATTTATAAAAATGAAATGCAATCCTCTATCTTATCAACTTTTCAATAAATCTATGCTTGTCATATATGAATTTATTTTACCAATTTTGTGAATCTCATGAAAATAAACATGATGAATATTTTGAAAATAAATGAGTGTATCATGCATTTGGTCTTAATGATTTCTCTTGAACATACTTTTTGAAATCATACTTGATGATTTATTTTATGAAATTTACCTTTTCATCTTAAATGTTGACACTTGTTTTATTAAAAGTAAAGGCATGCTTATAAGAAGCAAATCACATGAATATAAATTTATAAAAATGAAATGCAATCCTCTATCTTATCAACTTTTCAATAAATCTATGCTTGTCATATATGTTATGAATCTAAATGAGAATAGTTATATTATTATTAAATACGATATTTAATAATAACGATTACATTCTCCCACTTGGTCCATACGTTTAACTTAATAATTTGAATTAATCTTTCTCGAACAACTTTCTTAAGAAATAAATACATGAATCATAGCAATAAGTCCTCTAAGAGCAAGTATTATCATCTATGTATCACGATGTATTTAGTTTCTTAATCTTAATGTGGTAATATTACTTAATGAATAAACCTTATGTTTATTCTTGGTCCAATAACAATATATTTCTCAAAATAATGTGCACATGAATGAGAAAATATCACAATATATAAGAGGTTCAATATTATTACAAAGTGGAACCAAGTCCATTTTCTCTACATGATCTTTGAATTTGAGAGGTAGCATGCATTTAGTCAAAGGATCAGCAATCATCAATTCAGTGCTAATATGCTCAATGACCACTTTCTTTTCTTTTACACGTTCTCTTATGGCTAAATACTTAATGTTAGCAATAAGTCCTCTAAGAGTGAGTATTATCATCTATGTATCACGATGTATTTAGTTTCTTAATCTTAATATGGTAATATTACTTAATGAATAAACCTTATGTTTATTCTTGGTCCAGTAACAATATATTTTCTCAAAATAATGTGCACATGAATGAGAAAATATCACAATATATAAGAGTTTCAATATTATTACAAAGTGGAACCAAGTCCCATTTTCTCTACATGATCTTTGAATTTGAGAGGTGGCATGCCTTTAGTCAAAGGATCAGCAATCATCAATTCAGTGCTAATATGCTCAATGACCACTTTCTTTTCTTTTACACATTCTCTTATGGCTAAATACTTAATGTCGATGTGTTTACTTCGACTTCTACTTTTATTGTTTTTAGCCATAAAGACAGCAGCTGAATTGTCACAGAAAATTCTTAATGGCCTAGAAATTGAATCCATGATTCTAAGCCCATAAATGAAACTCTTAAGCCATACACCATGTGAAGTAGCCTCAAAATATGAGACAAACTCAGCTTCCATGGTAGAAGTAGCAGTCAAGGTCTGCTTAGCGCTTCTCCAAGAAATAGCTCCACCAGCCATCATAAAAATAAATACATGAATCATAGCAATAAGTCCTCTAAGAGTGAGTATTATCATCTATGTATCACGATGTATTTAGTTTCTTAATCTTAATATGGTAATATTACTTAATGAATAAACCTTATGTTTATTCTTGGTCCAGTAACAATATATTTTCTCAAAATAATGTGCACATGAATGAGAAAATATCACAATATATAAGAGTTTCAATATTATTACAAAGTGGAACCAAGTCCCATTTTCTCTACATGATCTTTGAATTTGAGAGGTGGCATGCCTTTAGTCAAAGGATCAGCAATCATCAATTCAGTGCTAATATGCTCAATGACCACTTTCTTTTCTTTTACACATTCTCTTATGGCTAAATACTTAATGTCGATGTGTTTACTTCGACTTCGACTTTTATTGTTTCTAGCCATAAAGATAGCAGCTGAATTGTCACAGAAAATTCTTAATGGCCTAGAAATTGAATCCATGATTCTAAGCCCATAAATGAAACTCTTAAGCCATACACCATGTGAAGTAGCCTCAAAATATGAGACAAACTCAGCTTCCATGGTAGAAGTAGCAGTCAAGGTCTGCTTAGCGCTTCTCCAAGAAATAGCTCCACCAGCCATCATAAAAATAAATACATGAATCATAGCAATAAGTCCTCTAAGAGTGAGTATTATCATCTATGTATCATGATGTATTTAGTTTCTTAATCTTAATATGGTAATATTACTTAATGAATAAACCTTATGTTTATTCTTGGTCCAGTAACAATATATTTTCTCAAAATAATGTGAACATGAATGAGAAAATATCACAATATATAAGAGTTTCAATATTATTACAAAGTGGAACCAAGTCCCATTTTCTCTACATGATCCTTGAATTTGAGAGGTGGCATGCCTTTAGTCAAAGGATCAGCAATCATCAATTCAGTGCTAATATGCTCAATGACCACTTTCTTTTCTTTTACACATTCTCTTATGGCTAAATACTTAATGTCGATGTGTTTACTTCGACTTCTACTTTTATTGTTTTTAGCCATAAAGACAGCAGCTGAATTGTCATAGAAAATTCTTAATGGCCTAGAAATTGAATCCATGATTCTAAGCCCATAAATGAAACTCTTAAGCCATACACCATGTGAAGTAGCCTCAAAACATGAGACAGACTCAGCTTCCATGGTAGAAGTAGCAGTCAAGATCTGCTTAGCGCTTCTCCAAGAAATAGCTCCACCAGCCATCATAAAAATATATCCTGATGTTGATTTACGAGAATCAACACAATCGGCGAAGTCTGAATCTGAGTAACCAATCACATCCAAATTGTTTGTATGTCTATACATAAGCATGTAATCTTTGGTTTCTTGTAGATACCTCATCACTTTCTTTGCAGCTCTCCAGTGGTCCATACCTGGATTACTCTGATATCGACCTAGCATCCCCATAATAAATGCAATATCAGGTCTAGTACAGACCTGAGCATACATAAGGCTTCCTATGGTAGAAGCATATGGGATGTTTTTCATTAATTCCCTTTCAAAGTTGTTCTTTGGGCATTGGTTCAAATTGAACCTATCACCTTTCACAATGGGAGCAACACTTGGTGAACAATCCTTCATCCAAAATCTTTCTAAAAGTTTATCAATATAGGTTTCTTGTGATAGACCTAAAATACCTCGAGATCTATCTCTATGGATCTTAATACCAATGACATAAGATGCTTCACCCATATCTTTCATATCAAAATTTTTGGAAAGGAATTGTTTCACCTCATGCAGCAAACCCTTATCGTTGGTTGCAAGCAAAATATCATCTACATATAAAACAAGGAAACATATTTTACTCCCACTAATCTTCTGGTATATGCATTGATCCATGGGATTTTCAACAAATCCAAATGAAGAAATCACTTCATAGAATTTAAAATACCATTGGCAGGAGGCTTGTTTTAAACCATATATAGACTTCTTAAGCTTACAAACCAAGTGTTCACCAACACTAGAGGAGAAACCTTCAGGTTGTTTCATATAAACCTCTTCCTCTAAATCTCTATTAAGAAATGTCGTTTTTACATCCATTTGTTGCAACTCAAGGTTGAAATGAGCAATTAATGCCAAAATGATACGAAGAGAATCTTTCTTAGATACAGGAGAAAACGTCTCCGTATAATCGATTCCCTCTTTTTGAGTAAATCCCTTTGCAACAAGTCTTGCCTTGTATCTCTCAATGTTGTCTAATGAATCTTTCTTAGTTTTAAAGACCCATTTGCAGCCAATAGCCTTTGCTTCATTAGGCAACTCTACAAGATCCCAAACTCCATTGCTCATCATGGAATTCATCTCTTCTTTCATAGCATCATGCCACAAATTTGACTCTTTGCAACTCATGGCTTATGAAAAGGTTTTAGGATCATTTTTGGCTCCAATATTATAGTCAGATTCTTGTAGATATACAACATAATCACTAGGAATTACTGATCTTTTATTTCTAGTAGATCTTCTTAATGTTGTACCAATATTTCCTTGAGGAACTTGTGGTTCAACTAGTTGTTCAGGAGCTTGTTATAATTCCTGAACTGCTTGATCTATTAGAATACTATCAACAACTTGTGGAATTCAATGATTGGTTGTTCTACACTAGTTTGTACTTGAGGAGTGCTATGAACTATAACCAATCTATCAGTTGATGTGGAAGGTTGAGATTCAATATGATCATGTGCAGAAACTATGTTCCTGAAATGATCACTCCCACTAATCACATCATCCTCAAGAAATTTAGCATTTCTTGATTCCACAATCCTAGTTGCGTGAGATGGACAATAGAACCTGTAACCTTTGGACTTTTCGGCATATGCAATAAAATACCCACTAATAGTCCTTGGGTCAAGTTTCTTCTCTTGTGGATTATATATCCTGACTTCAGACGGGCATCCCCAAACGCGCATATGTCGCAAACTCGGTTTCCAACCTTTCCATAATTCAAATGGTGTCTTTTGGACAGCCTTGGTTGGAACTCAGTTTAATATATACACAGCCGTCTTTAGTGCTTCAGTCCACAAGAACTTAAGAAGATTGGAGTTGCTAAGCATACTCCGCACAATGTCTAATAATGTTCGGTTTCTTCTTTCTGCAACACCATTCTGGCTTGGAGAACTAGGCATAGTGTATTGGGCAACAATCCCATGTTCTTGAAGAAACTTAGCAAAAGGACCAGGTGCTTGTCCATTTTCAGTGTATCTACCATAATATTCTCCACCCCTATCCAATCTCACAATTTTAATTTGCTTACCACATTGGTTCTCAACTTCAGCCTTAAAGACTTTGAAGGCATCCAATGCATCATTTTTGTTATGAAGCAAATATATATACATATATCGTGAGTAATCATCTATAAAGGAGATGAAGTATTTTTGACCATGTAGGTCCATGTCTGGACAACATATATCAGTATGAATTATCTCTAATAAGTCTAAACTCCTATTAGCACCCTTTTTGGACTTATTGGTCTGTTTTCCTTTAATACAGTCCACACAAGTCTTAAAATTAGTAAAATCAAGAGTACTAAGTACCCCATTTTTAACTAATCTCTTAATTCCCTCTATGGAGATATGTCCTAATCTCCGATGCCATAATATAGAGGAGTCCTCATTAATGTTACACCTCTTAATGCCAGCGTGAACATGCATTGAACTTTGAGTATTATCATTTTGTAATAAATATAATAAAGACCATGAGACAAAATATCATTCCCAACACAATCAGAATTATATAATAAACAAAATGATGTGTCTTTAAAATTAAAAGAATACCCAAATGGTACGAGTCTGGAAACAGAAATTAAGTTTCGTGAGAAACTTGGTACATAAAAGGTCCTTTCCAATTTTAAAACAAAACCACTACTTAAAGTTAAAATGCATGTTCCAATTGCCTCCACATGTGAGCCCAGCTTCTTTCCTGATAGATACTTTGCTCACTTCCCACTGGCTTCCTTAGGTTTTGCATACCCTGCAAAGAGTTTGCAATATGGATTGTTGATCCAGAATCAATCCACCAGGTGTTAATATTAACATAACCATATTAGATTCATAACACACATATGAGGTTGGTTTACCTTTCTTTTCAAGCTATTGTTGGAATTTTATGCACAAATATCATTCCCAACCACAATCAGAATTAGATAATAAACAAATGATGTGTCTTTAAATTAAAAGAATCCCAAATGGTACGAGTCTGGGAAACAGAATTAAGTTTCGTGAGAAACTTGGTACATAAAAGGTCCTTTCCAATTTTAAAACAAAACCACTACTTAAAGTAAAATGCATGTTCCATTGCCTCCACATGTGAGCCCATCTCTTTCCTATAAGATACTTTGCTCACTTCCCACTGGCTTCCTTAGGTTTTGCATACCCTGCAAAGAGTTTGCAATATGGATTGTTGATCCAGAATCAATCCACCAGGTGTTAATATTAACATTAACCATATTAGATTCATAACACACATATGAGGTTGGTTTACCTTTCTTTTCAAGCTATTGTTGGAATTTTATGCATTCCTTCTTAATGTGTCCCTTTCTTTTGCAAAAGAAACACCTTGCTTCTTTCTTGATGTCAGCTTGGGGTAGTATTTTACCTTTTCCCTGCTGATGAGCTTTCTAATTGGCTTGATGTTTGTCAGTTTTGTTCTTTCCGCGAATGGTTACCATCAATGCACTCTCACCCAATTCCATCACCAGCCTCTCTTCTTCTTGAACACACATGGTCATTAATTCATTGATTGACCATTTGTCCTTATGTGTATTGTAAGAAATTTTTAAAGGTCAATATTGAGGTGGAAGGGTGTTCAGAATATAGTGCACTAGGAAGGATTCTGACATATTAACCTCGAGTTTCTTAAGTTGAGCCGCAATATCTCGCATTTGCATTATGTGCTCACGCACACCCTTTATGTTGGTGAGTCTAAGGGATGAGAATTTCATTATTAGGGTACTTGCTAGTGCCTTATCCGAAGTGACGAATTGTTCATCAATAGCTTTTAGCAAGTCTCGGACATTTTCATGCTGGTCAACAGAACCACGTATGCCAGCAGTTATCTTAGTTTTGATAAACATCACGCTCAACCGATTGGATCGCTCCCATCGCTCATATAACGCGATCTTATTAGGAGTGTTGGTATTAGTGACTATAGGTGGTTTGTCTTTCCTAATAGCATAATCAATATCCATCCACCCAAATGGAGGAGAACCCTCTCCTTCCATATCTTATAATTATCACCACTAAGTTCGGGAATATCACATCGAATATCAAAGAAATTAACAGGTTGAGAAACTGCATAAAATTAAATATGCTTATGTCAAAATTTGAAGCTTAATAGACTAAATTACATGTTTTACCAATGTGAAACATGCCAAAAATATGAATCTCATGACATAAAAATTGCTTGTGGGCTAAATTCTTAATTCAAATAGATTCAAATGGTCTTTACGATAAAATATCAATATATCAATATCTTAATTCAAATAGATTCAAATGGTCTTTACGATAAAACTATCAAATTATATTCCAATTCATAATTCCTGTGGGTAAATTATGAAAATAATTTGATATTTTATCCTGATTAATTATATTAAATATAATAAAAGATCTTGTGGGACAACAATTATTATATAAATATAATCAGTCATAATATGATATCTCATTACTTATGTGATCCTCATTTTAACTTTATATATAATTTTAATTAATTAAGGATGCTGTGGCTAATTCTTAATTAATTAAGATTATATGGATCACTAGACATTTTAAATATAAAAAATTGACTCATATGCATAATTTTATATATCTAAATATGCATACGTAATATAAGCATTTTACCAACTAAAAATATTGAAAATGATATTTCCTCATGATTTTCAACAAAATATATTAAAAAGTTTCCAAGAAGAAACCAAAATCAAATAATTTTCATGGCATAAAAATGAAAACCTTTTCATATCAAGGCAGAGGTCAAATGGCTCTGATACCAAATGTAAGAAATTTTTTAAGCGAACTTGTGTTTCTAAATCGTTATAATAGAAACACAATAAAACTGATGCGGAAACAAAATAGCATACCTCCGGCCATTGTTATCATGAATTTCTACAGCGGTTTCTTCTTGAACTTTGGTACTTCTCGGCTCAAAACTCTCGCTTTAGATGGTGTAGGAAACCCTTTTGCTTCAAAGAGATGATTGAGCCCAGGGACCAAAATTCTCATATATATAGATGTTCTCCCATCAAGAACATTTATCATCATCAACTCATAACGTTCAAGAATTAATTCAAATTTGTAATGTTTGGACCATAATTAAAAACTTTAATGATATTAAATATTTAATTTAATAATAACTGTTTCATGTATAATGAATAAAAATTGAAATCATTTAAACCATAATAAATGAAGAAATTCATGATGATGAATTATGAATCTTAATGAGAATAGTTATATTATTATTAAATATGATATTTAATAATAACGATTACAAATAGATGTTTAAAATCTTGCTTGACGAGTTGTTTTATAAGATTTTGCCTTTACATCTTGAACTATCATGCTTATCTTGATTTGGCATATAAAGACTAACGCATACTTAGATGAAAATGAATCACTTAAAAAATGCTTTTCCCATCTGATCAAGATTGATGAGTTCATGATATTTTGTGAATCTCGAAATTGATTTTGATGACTTGATTATGAGTTTTAAGTTAACGATTTGATTTGAATGAATTTTATCTAAATCATAATCTTGATCTTGCAAAACTGGAATCACAAATAATATCTTTTGGTATTCATGAATTGATACTCACAATATGAAAGTATTGGTATTCATGACTTGAATTTGATTGAAACATTGCATGCTTAAATTAATCATTCTCCTATGTTTCAAAAATTCTTTAAATGCCTTATATGATGATTTAAAATTAATTTGCTTTATGATGAATCATGAATCATGACTTGATCTATGATATTGATATATGTTAATCATGATCCTTGGTTGTATAATTCTTTTGCTCTATTAAAAAGATTTGTCGAATGAATCATATCCTTCTTGAATTTTCTTAATATCATGACATGATTTTGTAATATGGCTTGTATAATGATTTTTTTTTTTTTGCCATTGATTTCTCCCTTCTTTTTTATAATGATAAAGGGGGAGTTAGTTTACTAGCATGCATATTTCAAAGGAAGGAAAATTTGCTAGCTCGATCATTTCATTGAAAGAACTTGCTATCATGAACACTACCAATGAATTGCAAATCTTGCAATATAAAGAGAAGCAAAGAATTACCATCTCGAAAGAAGCAAAAAATGCAAAACTTAGAAAACTTGCAATATAATTGCTCTTGCCATCCTTAAATTTTTGTATCAAAAATAGGTTGATATCCTTAAAAGCATCACATTAAATTTTTTAGTGTATTGCAATGTATCACATGTATCGCAAATTGAAAATTTTGAGACTATTATCATATCATGTTTAACAATTGATGTCTTTCATGACATGATTGCTTTGCATTGTTGTCTTGTATATATCATGTGATGTATTGTATATAATGTGTATCATGAATGCTCTAAATGATGAATGCTTGGTATCATGATTAAAATATTGATAAATGCTATGATTTGTTACCAAAATGATGTATCATGTATGATATGCCCATAGTGATTAATTTATTTGTATAATGCATGAAGTAAGGATACAAATGTAAAGTTTTAAAATTGTGCATATTTTAATTTGAAAACATAATGATGCACAAATAAGATTGATACTTACCTTTGTCATGATTTAGAAATTGATGTAAAGGGTCTTCCTTTCTTTTTGACAATGACAAAGGGGGAGAAAGAGTTGCTAATGTGCTATCTTGAATTGATATAAAGGGTCATCTCAAAGAAAAATTAGCTAGCTTGAACAAGTCAAGAAAATGCAAAAACATGCTTACTTTCTCGCACATCTAAAGAGAAGATGCAAATGTAACACTTGCCAAATTGTTTGCTTGCCTCATGTAAATGTAGACACAATGACTTCTTGTCTTGTTGTAACAATTACTTTTTAATGCCCCTTGTCTTGATGACTACTAATCCTTGATGTGTTTTACTTGATGAATTATTTGGTGAGCATATGTAGAGTAAGGAATATTAATTGAACATCATTTTCGGATTTTCATTGAATCTCTTTATGTTACTCATTTTCAGATTTTTCTTGATCACATTGAAATTAAATGTTTCTAGAACATGCTTACTTTGAAAATCTTGTGCCTTGATTTCCATGATGAGCATGTTGAAGATTCATACTCTCTTAATGTGTCCGAATGCATGAACTTATTAAGATTATTTTTTGGACTTTCTTGATTCATTCAATTGTTATAATGAGAATTTTATACTATTACATACCTTAATAACATGTTGGAAATTATGTGTTTTGGATACAAAAATTTTCACGATAATGAGCATGTTTTATCTTCATGATTGTATTTAAAAATCTATAGCAAAACCTTGTCCGAATGCATGAAAGTATTAAATTTCATTTTTGGATTTTCTTGATCCTAACAATTGGCATTTTGTTAGGAAACATTGTCCGAAAACATTATCTCTTGCTAGTTTGGCATTTTGCTAAGCTAAGAAAGCAAAAATAATACTTCTCAAAAGAGAAGAAAGAGCTTGCTATCTTGAACATCACAAGCTTGCCTATCTTAAGAACAAAAATTGCAAAAGTGCTATTGCCTATCTCAAGAAGTAAAATTTGCAACTTGTACATTGCAATAGGAAGCAAGAATCATGAGCTTACATAAGAAAGCTATCTTGCATTTGCTTTCAAAATTTTTGCTAGCTTGTATGTAGTAAAACTTGCATATCGTAAAAATTGCTAGCTTGTAGTCTAAAGAGAAGCAAACAGTTGCTATCTCAAGATGCTAAACATGCTAAACTTGCACATTGCAAAGGAAGTAAAATTTGATAGCTTGCAACTTGCATATTTCAAGAAGCAAGAGCTGCTTTTTGAACATCTTAAAACTGCTAGCTTGCATGTTCTAAAATGTTATAAATGTTGTGAAGAAGGACATGCTATCTTACTATCTTGCATATCTAAAACTTGATAGCTTGCATATTCTAATGTGATATAGCACTTGCTAAATTTTTGCTAGATTGCATGATGTAGCATTTGCTAAATTTTCAAGCTTACAAATTGCATGATGATAAAACTTGATATTAAGTTTTCATGGAATAAGTTGAATTCATATCTCAAACATATAGAAAGTGACACTTCTTCTTTTTGTTGATGACAAAGGGGGAGAAGTATGATCATGTTATGCATGATGAATATTTGCAATGACTTGAATTCGGCTTGAATTTAAGGTTCTATCAATATGGCATATTGAAAGGGGGAGTTTGGTTAAACTCTCGGGAGTTAAGGTTAACTCCGGTAGTCATCAATTAGTTGTCATCATCAAAAAGGGAGAGATTGTTGAATCTCAGATTTTGATGATGAAACTAATTGATTGTCTTTAGATGTTTAACTGTATTTTGAGTGATGCAGGTCTACTCGATCAGGATTAGACAGTTGATGCAGGAGGAATTGACGTTGCGCTAGAGGAGATCACATCAGGATATTGGATGACAAAATGCTTCGGACGTCGGGCATCGGGCCAAGGAGAGTGGAATTGCACCAAGGATATCGGGATTGCGGAGGTCAATCGCCGATTGGGCAACAAGCCGCAAGAGAAGATGATGCGCTGAAGAATCGGACGAAGCGCCAACCAATGACGTGCCGGGCAACAGAATGTCAATTCGCATTGTAATAATTGTCTAGATCGGAGTAGAGTTTTGGCTTGTGTGTGTAGGATTAACTACGATAACGATGAAGACATAAAGTGAAACAAAGTGCTAGAGTCAAGCACAAAGGATTCATTAGGAATTCGAGAGTCCGACGGAAGTCCGAAGGTTCGTCGGGAATGCTGCCGGAACTAGCCGAGAATGAGTAGGGAGCTTGCCGAAGGGTTTTCGGAAGCTCGCCGGAAGGTACGTCGAAAGTTCACAGAGCTTGCTAAGAAAGATCGTAGCTTGCCGAAGAAGCTCGTCGAAACTCGCCAAGATCAAATTCTGAAGTCTAGGAGCTTGTAGGGGACCTGCAGAATGGTTTTCGAGAGTTTATCGGAAGACCGTCGAAAGTTCACCGGAAGAAGTCTTGACTTGCAGACTTTGTAATAGTTTAGGAAACGTCTTTAAATTTATATTTAGCATGTTAATTAGGGTTAGGATTAGGTGTTAATCTTATAACCCAAGTAAGGGCCAATTGGGCCCAAGTTCGAACTAGTTTAGGCCAAGTTTGGAGCCCAACTAGTGAGCTGAAATAGTGTAGGCGGTGGCACCGCCCAGAGCCTGAGGATAAGGCGGTGGTACCGCCTACACTATTTCAGCTCACTAGTTGGGCTCCAAACTTGGCCTAAACTAGTTCGAACTTGTTGGTCTCTGTTGGCACTGCCCAGAGCCTGAGGATAAGGCGGTGGCACCCGAGAGTTTGGGCGGTGGCACCACCCAGAACTCGAGAGTTCCGGCGGTGGCACCACCAGAACACTGTCAATGTGAAAATTGATAGGCGGTAGCACCGCCACCGACAAGTGGTGGCACCGCCAGTCACTGGTCAGTATGACATTGACAGGCGGTGGCACCGCCCAGAGCCTGAGGATAAGGCGGTGGCACCGCCCAGAGCCTGAGGATAAGGCGGTGGCACCCGAGAGTTTGGGCGGTGGCACCACCAGAACACTGTCAATGTGAAAATTGATAGGCGGTAGCACCGCCACCGACAAGTGGTGGCACCGCCCAGAGCCTGAGGATAAGGCGGTGGCACCGCCCAGAGCCTGAGGATAAGGCGGTGGCACCCGAGAGTTTGGGCGGTGGCACCACCAGAACACTGTCAATGTGAAAATTGATAGGCGGTAGCACCGCCACCGACAAGTGGTGGCACCGCCCAGAGCCTGAGGATAAGGCGGTGGCACCGCCCAGAGCCTGAGGATAAGGCGGTGGCACCGCCCAGAGCCTGAGGATAAGGCGGTGGCACCGCCCAGAGCCTGAGGATAAGGCGGTGGCACCGCCCAGAGCCTGAGGATAAGGCGGTGGCACCGCCCAGAGCCTGAGGATAAGGCGGTGGCACCGCCCAGAGCCTGAGGATAAGGCGGTGGCACCCGAGAGTTTGGGCGGTGGCACCACCAGAACACTGTCAATGTGAAAATTGATAGGCGGTAGCACCGCCACCGACAAGTGGTGGCACCGCCCAGAGCCTGAGGATAAGGCGGTGGCACCGCCCAGAGCCTGAGGATAAGGCGGTGGCACCGCCCAGAGCCTGAGGATAAGGCGGTGGCACCGCCCAGAGCCTGAGGATAAGGCGGTGGCACCCGAGAGTTTGGGCGGTGGCACCACCAGAACACTGTCAATGTGAAAATTGATAGGCGGTAGCACCGCCACCGACAAGTGGTGGCACCGCCCAGAGCCTGAGGATAAGGCGGTGGCACCGCCCAGAGCCTGAGGATAAGGCGGTGGCACCGCCCAGAGCCTGAGGATAAGGCGGTGGCACCGCCCAGAGCCTGAGGATAAGGCGGTGGCACCCGAGAGTTTGGGCGGTGGCACCACCAGAACACTGTCAATGTGAAAATTGATAGGCGGTAGCACCGCCACCGACAAGTGGTGGCACCGCCCAGAGCCTGAGGATAAGGCGGTGGCACCGCCCAGAGCCTGAGGATAAGGCGGTGGCACCGCCCAGAGCCTGAGGATAAGGCGGTGGCACCGCCCAGAGCCTGAGGATAAGGCGGTGGCACCGCCCAGAGCCTGAGGATAAGGCGGTGGCACCGCCCAGAGCCTGAGGATAAGGCGGTGGCACCGCCCAGAGCCTGAGGATAAGGCGGTGGCACCGCCCAGAGCCTGAGGATAAGGCGGTGGCACCGCCCAGAGCCTGAGGATAAGGCGGTGGCACCGCCCAGAGCCTGAGGATAAGGCGGTGGCACCGCCCAGAGCCTGAGGATAAGGCGGTGGCACCGCCCAGAGCCTGAGGATAAGGCGGTGGCACCGCCCAGAGCCTGAGGATAAGGCGGTGGCACCCGAGAGTTTGGGCGGTGGCACCGCCCAGAGCCTGAGGATAAGGCGGTGGCACCGCCCAGAGCCTGAGGATAAGGCGGTGGCACCGCCCAGAGCCTGAGGATAAGGCGGTGGCACCGCCCAGAGCCTGAGGATAAGGCGGTGGCACCGCCCAGAGCCTGAGGATAAGGCGGTGGCACCCGAGAGTTTGGGCGGTGGCACCACCCAGAACTCGAGAGTTCCGGCGGTGGCACCCGAGAGTTTGGGCGGTGGCACCACCCAGAACTCGAGAGTTCCGGCGGTGGCACCGCCCAGAGCCTGAGGATAAGGCGGTGGCACCGCCCAGAGCCTGAGGATAAGGCGGTGGCACCGCCCAGAGCCTGAGGATAAGGCGGTGGCACCGCCCAGAGCCTGAGGATAAGGCGGTGGCACCGCCCAGAGCCTGAGGATAAGGCGGTGGCACCGCCCAGAGCCTGAGGATAAGGCGGTGGCACCGCCCAGAGCCTGAGGATAAGGCGGTGGCACCGCCCAGAGCCTGAGGATAAGGCGGTGGCACCGCCCAGAGCCTGAGGATAAGGCGGTGGCACCGCCCAGAGCCTGGCCTGAGGATAAGGCGGTGGTACCGCCTACACTATTCAGCTCACAGTTGGGCTCCAAACTTGGCCTAAACTAGTTCGACTTGTTGGTCTCTGTTGGCACTGCCCAGAGCCTGAGGATAAGGCGGTGGCACCCGAGAGTTTGGGCGGTGGCACCACCCAGAACTCGAGAGTTCCGGCGGTGGCACCACCAGAACACTGTCAATGTGAAAATTGATAGGCGGTAGCACCGCCACCGACAAGTGGTGGCACCGCCAGTCACTGGTCAGTATGACATTGACAGGCGGTGGCACCGCCATCGATAGGCGGTGGCACCGGTAGCCTCGGAAACCCAAGAGAATTCAAAATTTTGAGCCCAAATTTGAATCCTCTTGGGGCCTATAAATACCCCTCAATTCTCAGCAGAGAATACAACTTTTGAGAAGCAATAGATTGAGATAAAAGCCTAGCAAAATCTTTAGCAAGTCTTGTTTTCAATTGCTTGAGTGTTCACCTCCTTCTTTCTCGTTAAAAATTTGTAAGAGTGTGAATCACTTGTAAAAGGTTGTAAGAGGGGTATTTGTCCTTCCCCTTCAAAGTGATTTGCTAGTGGAAGTTGGGAGCCTCATCGAAGAAGGCTTCACAAGTGGATGTAGGTCATTTGACCGAACCACTATGAAATTGGCGTATTCTTTGGTTTGCATTTACTTATTGCTATTTACCTTACTTAAAATCTTCATACGTGCTTTACTTCCTTATTACTTTTGCTGCACACCTTTATGAACACGCTTTCAAGTTAAGCACTTCCTAGTTCGGTTTTTATCGTACGAAAGATTTTTCGAAACCGACGTTTTAATCCGTTGCACTAATTCACCCCTCCCTCTTAGTGCCTCTCCGATCCTAACACAACTACCCTTTTATACTCTTTTTTCTTTTCAAGGGTTTAGGAGATAACCCTTATAAGCCTTTCTTTCTTACAGCTCACTTCTCCCTTTAGACGAACTTCTAAATACTAGGAAGAAGTGATCCTAAATCCTTAGAGAGTTTCCTAATTTTTTCAAGTATTCTTTCCCTCTTTTTCAACTCAATTTAATACTCAATTCTTGCTACTCTATACAAGAATAGCTAGGATATTTATAGACCCTAAATTGTTTTAAAATTAGAGCAAAAACAGGTCTTATCCCCAGTTTCCCGTGTCTTGGTGGTACCACCGCTTGTATTTGGCGATACTATCACCTACAGCACTGATATTGGGTAGTACTACTGCCTAGTCTAGTGGTACCACTACCTGACACAATTCGGGAGACTATGTATAGGTAGTACCACTGCTTGACTCTAGGTAGTACCATCGCCCAGTCTAGCGATACTATCGTCAGGCATAGTCTTAGAGACTATATATGTCACTCCCCCTAAATTTAATCCTCATTCAGGAGATGTGAACTTAACTCAAAATTGAAAATATTATAATTCAACAAATAATCCAGGATCCAAACACACATTTGAGGCTACTAAGAAAATACTCAAGTCAAAATTCACTTCTATAATCTATAATTCATAAAATCCGTGCAGTTTATAATCATATTATCATATCACTTAATGATTCACAAAATCCAAAGCCAACTCAACTAAACCATAACCACATCATAAATCCATAAGCATGAAAATCTATACAATCACAAAACTAACATGTACCATATATTTATATCATTACACAGTTTAAACTTAACATTCCCAAAATCCTAACATGAGAGGTACTTTCCAAATATTTACAAGACACATCAATGTAGATTTATCATTGATATTTCATTACACACAAAAGTAACTTATACAACATCAACCTATCAATTATGAAATATTTGCCCCAAAATCTTCTAGCTTTCTACTAACTCAACCCAATTTACACATTTTAGCGAGTGATAAGCTATCCTAATAAATTTATATAGTAATAGGGTGAGCATATAAAGCTCAGCAAGTGACTAACATATCTATAGTAAAGAGGACAATTTTTAAACAAATAAGGTATCAAAATATAATGCAGAGATACAAGATGAAACGGAAGCATGTTTTGTTTGAATGCAGAATTACAATGTCGTTTCGTTCAAAACATATTTTGTTCATACAATCGAGGAAAGGTAATTGGAGCATATCATTAGTATAAGGAGCATATCCAAGGCATAAGGTATATTTCAAGGAATAACAAAGACATATAAATATTTCGAAACATATCAAAGAACAAAACACAAATAAAAGCTCAAATGTCCCATGATGTTGCATTCATTTCATTCTTATCCAAAGTATGCATAAAAACATAGCCAAAGCTTTGGATATCATGTCAAATACATAGAAGGTGAAATGAGATCATAACATAATATGGTATATTCATTTTTGAATGATCACCAAATATAAGTCTCCCATGTCTGGGAGCTCCATCCACCCACGTTTGAGTGAAGTCATAGGGGGGCGGTAGAGTATTGCGGGCCCTAAGCATAACTCCCTTTACCATTTCTGGCAAAGGTTCACATTTATCCCACAAATACTAGAGTATAAAAGGATAGTGAATAATAAAATTGGGACATATCGGAAACACATGTGGAAATAACGGAATGCATGTGCCTATACGAAACATTGTGATACAAACTTGAACTTTACATAATAAATGTAGGTATACAAATAATTGAAGGGAAAAAGTATATAAGAATTCAAGGGAATAATGTAAAGCTCAACTAAAGTAAGGGTTTTTGCTGAAATCGATTTCCAAAGAGAAGAAACAAGAGAAGGCGAAATCGACCAAAGCTCGATTCTGGTAGAATTTGAGAGGCAGATTATATAAATTATTTGGATAACTAGTTATGTTTTAATTTATACAAAATATGTCTCATTCAAAAGATGTATCAATCTATTATAGTAAATCAAGTTTTGCAAGAATTGGAATTTACAACAGGGAGTTATAAATAATTTCATAGTGAAAGATCTAAAAACATCAACTCTATTTTTCTGAATCCATAGGGTCGATAAAAACAGATGTTTTCAGTTTGCATTTGTATTCCAAAAATTTCAAAACATATAACCACAGAAAGATGTTTGAGTCTAGTTTCCAATAGATCATACTTTGCATGAATTTGAGTTCCCAGTAGAAAGTTATAAGTAGTTAAGCAACAAGAGGTCATAAATTACAATCCCTATTTTGGAAAATCTGTAATGTTAATTGAAATATAAGTATGAGTAGGCATTCAAACTATAAATCAGTCAATCTATATAAAGGACATTGAGTCTACTTTCAAATGAATTAGACTTTGCCTAAATTAGAGTTTAGTACTAAAAGTTAGGTCCAAAATAATGCATAGAGGTTAGATTACCGAAAAATTATAGATTCATGGCTTTGTATCAAAACGAAAGAAATGTTTGGTCTTAAGCTGAAATCTTTTGAATTATGTAGAATTAAAGTAAAAATAGAGATTAGGATTTCTATGGGATGTGGTTAGAACACTTGCCTTAGAAAAGTTTGATTCCCAAATGTGGGGAAATTGATGCAAAACCTCAAGCTCTTCTTCTTCTTCTTCTTCTTCCCTTCTCTTCTCTTCTCAAACCCATGCTAGTTGCAGAAATTTAAGTTTTATTTTCTTTAATTTTTCATCTAATTATTTGGGTTTGGCTAATACAAGGGTTGCAAGGTGTCAAGCATGTATGAAAGGGCTTATGTGTCATCCATAGAACCAACATAGGTGGCACCATAATTAGGTTAGCTAGTGACATAAGTCCTCTATTTTTTTTTAACTTAAATCTAAATCTTTCATAAATCATATCAAATTTCTTATATTCACATTTAGGTCTTTAGCCATAAACTTCTAATATAAAATTATTTAATACAAAAGAATTATTAGCTAATCCTTATATTTACAAACAAGCATCTATAAAATTTTCAAAAATGGGGGATGTTACACTCCCCCCTCCTTAAAAGAAAATTTTAGTCCTTTAAATTTATCATACCTCATTCAACGAAAAGATAAGGATAAGCTTTTTTTATTTCTTCCTCAAGCTCCCAAGTTGTTTCCTCCCCATAATGATATCTCCATATCACTTTAACTAGAGGGATGACTTGATTCCTTAGGATCTTTTCTTTCTTATCAACAATCTGAGTAGGCTTTTTCATATAAGATAAGTCTTTATCGATCACTATCAGCTCATACTTAATGATATGAGAGGGATCAAGTATATATTTTCTGATCATTGAAACATGAAATATATCATGGATATGGCACAACGATAGTGGCAAGACAATCCTATAAGCGACAAAACCCACCCAATCAAGAATCTCAAAAGGTCTAATAAATCTTGTGTTAACTTTCTCTTCTTCCCAAATCTTACAACTCCTTTAGAAGGGGAGACTTTTAGGAATACAAAATCCCCGACTTGAAACTCAATATATCGTCTTCTGTTATTAGTATAACTCTTTTGACGACTTTGAGTAGTCTTTAACCTTTTTCTTATAACTTGAATTTTCTCACTAGTCTCTTGTACTTTGTTTGGTGTTAATAACTTTCTATCACCAACTTCTTCCCAACATATAGGAGTTCTGCACTTTCGCTCATATAAAGCTTCATAAGGAGCCATCTAAATACTTGAATGATAACTATTATTATAAGTGAACTCAATAAGAGATATATCTTTATCCCATTCACCTTTCCAATCCATAACATAGGCTCTAAGCAAATTCTCAAGTGTTTGAATGGTTCTTTCTGATTGACCATCAGTTTGAGGGTGATAAGTAGTGCTAAACTTGACTTTAGTGCCCATAGATCACTGTAACCTTCTCCACAATCTCGATAGAAATCTGGAATCTCTATCAGAGATGATCTCTTTTGGAATACCATGAAGTCTTACTATTTCATTGATATATAAATTTGCAAGCCTATCAAGAGAATGAGTCATATTAATTGGCAGGAAATGTATAGATTTCGTTAACCTATCAATGATAACCCAAATAGCATCATGCTTCCTAGAAGTTTGGGGTAGTCCTGAAACAAAGTCCGTGGTAACACATTCTCATTTCCATTCAGGAATATCTAAATGTTGCAATAAACCTCTAGGTCTTTGGTGTTCTGCTTTGATTTGCTGACAAGTTAAACACTTTGAAACATATATTACAATCTCCTTCTTCATGCCTTCCCACCAATAATGACTTTGGAGATCTCTATACATCTTAGTGCTATTAGGATGCATGGTGTACTTTGAATTATGACCTTCCCTCAGGATTTGATTTTTGATATCTAGGTCATTTGGAACACATTCTATCCCCAAATCTCAATAGGCCATCCTCTAAAATTTGAAAATTCAGTTTCAATCCCTTTTCTACTTCATTCCTTAAGTAAATTAAGTATCGATCTCATAATTGTCCTACTTTAATTTATTGAATGAGATCGAATTACACTTGGATGGAGGCCATTAATATCATTGAGTCTTGCCCTTTTTCATAACATTCAAATCATAATTTTCTTCTAATAACTTTCATTGCTTCACAACCAAAGTTGCCATAAAACTTGTAGATTTTCTACTAAGTGCATCAACTACAACATTAGCTTTAATTGAGTGATAATGAATGGAACAATCATAATCCTTTAGAAGTTCTATCCATCTCTACTACCTCATGTTTAACTTTTTTGAGTAAAAATATAATTTAAACTCTTGTGATTTGTAAAGATTTCAAATGTTCGTCCATACAAGTAATGCCTCCAAATCTTTAGAGCAAAAACAATTATTGCTAATTCCAAATCATGAGTTGGATAATTCAGTTCATAACTCTTTAATTTTCTAGAAGCATAAGCAAACACTTTCCCTTCTTGCATCAAAATACATCCAATGCCCTTTCTTGAGGCATTAGTCAAACCAAAAGGCATTACTAAGAATTCATAGTGACCATATCGAATTCTAAAAGCTGATTTTGGAATATCCTCCTTCGTGATCTTCAATTGATAGTAACCTGACCTCAGATCAATATTGGAGAATACTTATGCACCCTGTAATTGATCAAACAAATCATCAATTCTGAGTAGGGGATACTTGTTCTTGATGGTCACCTGATTCAATTGTCTATAATCAATATAAAGCATCAATGTTCCATCCTTCTTCTTAACTAATAGCACCGAAGCACCCAAGGGTGACAAAGTCCGTGGTAACACATTCTCATTTCCATTCAGGAATATCTAAATGTTGCAATAAACCTCTAGGTCTTTGGTGTTCTGCTTTGATTTGCTGACAAGTTAAACACTTTGAAACATATATTACAATCTCCTTCTTCATGCCTTCCCACCAATAATGACTTTGGAGATCTCTATACATCTTAGTGCTATTAGGATGCATGGTGTACTTTGAATTATGACCTTCCCTCAGGATTTGATTTTTGATATCTAGGTCATTTGGAACACATTCTATCCCCAAATCTCAATAGGCCATCCTCTAAAATTTGAAAATTCAGTTTCAATCCCTTTTCTACTTCATTCCTTAAGTAAATTAAGTATCGATCTCATAATTGTCCTACTTTAATTTATTGAATGAGATCGAATTACACTTGGATGGAGGCCATTAATATCATTGAGTCTTGCCCTTTTTTCATAACATTCAAATCATAATTTTCTTCTAATAACTTTCATTGCTTCACAACCAAAGTTGCCATAAAACTTGTAGATTTTCTACTAAGTGCATCAACTACAACATTAGCTTTAATTGAGTGATAATGAATGGAACAATCATAATCCTTTAGAAGTTCTATCCATCTCTACTACCTCATGTTTAACTTTTTTGAGTAAAAATATAATTTAAACTCTTGTGATTTGTAAAGATTTCAAATGTTCGTCCATACAAGTAATGCCTCCAAATCTTTAGAGCAAAAACAATTATTGCTAATTCCAAATCATGAGTTGGATAATTCAGTTCATAACTCTTTAATTTTCTAGAAGCATAAGCAAACACTTTCCCTTCTTGCATCAAAATACATCCAATGCCCTTTCTTGAGGCATTAGTATAGACCATAAATCCCTCATCACCACTTGGAATAGTGAGAATAGGAGCACTAGTCAATCTCTTTTTTAACTCTTGAAAACTTTGCTCACAATCATCACCCCATACAAATTTTACATTCTTTTGAGTGAGTTTGGTGACAGGTTGAGTGATTCGAGAAAAGCCCTCCACAAATCTCCTGTAATAACCTGCCATGCCCAAGAAGCTTCTAACTTCCGTCACATTTATTGGTACTTCCCACTTAACTACAACTTCCACTTTCTTTGGATCAACAAAGCCCTTCTTTGAAATCACATGGCCTAAGAAAGCAATTTCATTCAACCAAAATTTAGATTTGCTGAACTTTGCATATAACTTCTTTTCTCTAAGTATGGACAATACATTTCTCAAGTGTTCCTCATGCTCCTGATTACTCCTTGAATACACTAATATATCATCAACGAATTCAATTATATAGTCATCTAAGAGTGGCTGAAATATCCTATTCATCAGTTCCATAAAAGCTGTAGAGGCATTAGTCAAACCAAAAGGCATTACTAAGAATTCATAGTGACCATATCGAATTCTAAAAGCTGATTTTGGAATATCCTCCTTCGTGATCTTCAATTGATAGTAACCTGACCTCAGATCAATATTGGAGAATACTTATGCACCCTGTAATTGATCAAACAAATCATCAATTCTGAGTAGGGGATACTTGTTCTTGATGGTCACCTGATTCAATTGTCTATAATCAATATAAAGCATCAATGTTCCATCCTTCTTCTTAACTAATAGCACCGAAGCACCCAAGGGTGAAACACTGGGTCAAATAAAACCCTTATCTAATAGTTCTTGTCGTTGCTTCTTCAATTCCACTAGCTCGAGTGGTGCCATTCTATAGGGAGGCTTAGATATTGGGGTTGTCCCTGAGACTAAATCAATAGCAAATTCACCCTCTTTATCTGGAGGTAAACTAGGCAAGTCATCTAGAAATACATTAGGGAACTCATTGACCATTGAAATTTCATTTATGTGAGTTTCTTGATTTGAATGCTCCTTAATATACACAATATAACAAAAACAACCCTTCTGCATAAGATGATAAGCTTGAAGTGCTAATATCAAGCAAGGAGACAAATCATGCCTAATACCCTCAAAGTAAAATATAAGCTAATTTGGTATATAGAAAGTAATTATTTTTATATAGCAATCAATACTAGCATGATAAGAAGATAGCCAATCCATGCCAAGTATAATATCAAAACCCTGAATCTCTAAGAGAATCAAATCAGTAAGAAGTTTATATTCTCCAATAGAAATCAAACAAGATGGATAAACCAAGTTTGCTATCAAAGAATCCCCAATAGTAGTAGTTACACATAACATATAATCTAGGGGTCTAGGTTGAATGCCCAAGTAACAAGCAAAGTATTGTGAAACAAAATATAAGTTAGAACCTAGATCAAACAAAACTTTTGCATTTCTTTTAGATACACAAAGAATACCTTCAACCACTGATTTAGAGGCTCTAGAATCCTATTCAGTGATAGCATATACTCTAGCATGGGCTGTTGACTTAGGAGGCAGTGGCTCTTTCTTCTTATTTAGTGGGCAATCTCTTACTTTATGATCTAACATCTCATAAACAAAACAAGCTCCAGTCGTCCAAAACATTGACTTGTTTCATAATTTAATCCGCATTTAGCACATGATTGAGTCCTCTATGGTGGTTTTCCTTTCTCAAATCTGGATATCTTGACCCTCTTATAACTTGTTTCAGATTCATTCTCTCTTAATTTTGTTAGTAAACTTCTTATCTTTCTTGTCCCTGATTTCTTGAATTTCCTCCAAGTCTTTTTCAATTATCAAAGCCCTTTCTATCATATCAGCATAAACTTGGAGTTTTAATGTTGATATCCGACTTCTTATAGCTGGCCTTAAGTCCCTTTCAAATTTCTTTGCTTTTCTAATTTCATCATCAATTATATGAGTGGCAAATCTGGAGAGTTCAGTAAATTAGATTTCTGAAATCTAATTTCATCGTCAAATTTCCCTGGATGAGATCCAAGAACGCCAATTCTTTCTACTTTCTAATACAATCTAGAAAATATTTATCGTTGAACTTTTCTACGAATACCTTCCATGTGATTGGCTCATGTTTGATTTCAGAAATCCTTTTAATCATTCTCCATCAGTGCTCAGCCTCTCCTTCCAACATAAAGGCTGCAAGAGACCTTCTGATCATTAGGGTAATTTAAGACATCAAATATTTTCTCTACCTGCATCATCCATCATTCTGCCACTATTAGATCAGGCCGACTACTAAAACTAGGAGGACTAAGCTTCTTAAACTGTTCAATTCTCAACCTAGTATGTTTTGATGTCCTCATTTAATCATTTCTTCCTTGTCAGACTTGTTGCTTCACTTGTGTCATAGTCTCTAGAGTTCCCTTAATTCCACTCAATTGATTAGCAGTAGATGAAATAGGAGAACCATATGACCTCCTCATTCTCACTTCCTAAAAACAACAAAAGAGAAAATTTTTTGATCAATCTCAAAATAAAAGTCACTAAACCTCCAAATTTTTTTATTGCGCATCCAGCATATAAAAAATCTTAGTGATTTTCAAATCATGCTCTGATACCACCTTTGTCATGCCCCCTCAAATTAATCCTCATTCAGGAGGTATGAACCTAATTTAAAATTGATAATATTATAATTCAACAAACAATCCAGGATCCAAATACACATTTGAGGTCACTATGAAAACACTCAAGTCAAAATTCACTTATATAATCCACAATTCATAAAACCTGTGCAGTTTATAATCATACCATCATATCACATAATGATTCACAAAATCCAAAGACAACTTATCTAAACCATAACCACATCATAAATCCATAAGCGTGGCAATCTATATAATCACAAAACCAACATATACCATATGTTTATATCATTACACAATTTAAACTTAACATTCTCAAAATCCCGATATGATAGGTACTTTCCAAATATTTACAAGATACATCAATCTAGATTTGTCATTGATATTTTATTACACACAAAAGGAACTTATACAACATCAACCTATCAAGTATGAAATATTTGCCCTAAAATCTTCTAGCTTTCTATTGCCTCAACCCAATTTATACATTTTAGCGAGCGATAAGCTATCCTGAAAAATCTATATAGTAATAAGGTGAGCATATAAAGCTTAATAAATGACCAATATATCCATAGCAAAGAGGATAGTTTTTAAATAAATAAGGTATCAAAATACAAAGCAGATATACAAGATAAAACAGAAGCATGTTTTGTTTAAATGCAGAATTACAATGTCATTTCGTTCGAAACATGTTTTGTTCATACAATCAAGGAAAGGTAATTAGAGTACATCAATAGCATAAGGAGTATATCCATGGCATATGGTATATTTCAAGGAATAACAAAGATATATAAATATTTCAGAACATATCAAAGAACAAAACATGAATAAAAGATCAAATGTCACATAACATTGCATTCATTTCATTCTTATCTAAAGCATACATAGAAACACAGCCAAAGCTTTGGATATCATGTCAAATATATAGAAGGTGAAGTGGGATTATAACATAACATGGTCTATCCATTTCTGAATGACCACCAAACATAAGTCTCCCACGTTTAGGAGCTTCATCCACCCACGTCTGAGTGAAGTTATAGGGGGCTGGCAGAGCATCACGGGCTCTAAGCATAACTCCTTTTACCATTTCTAGCAAAGGTTCACATTTATCCCACAAACACCAGAGTACAAAAGGATAGTGAATAATAAAATTGGGACATATCGAAAACACATGCGGAAACAACAAAATGCATGTGCCTATACGAAACATTATGATATAAACTTAAACTTTAGATAATAAATGTAGGCATACAAATAATTGAAAGGCAAAAGTATACAAGAATTCAAAGCAATAATATAAATCTCAACTGAAGTAAGAGTTTTTGCTGAAATCGATTTCCAAAAAGAAGAAACAAGTGTAGGCAAAATCGACCAAAGCTCGATTCTGGCAAAATTTGAGGGGTAGATTATATAAATTATTTTAATAACCATTTATGCTCTAATTTATACAAAATAGGTGTCATTCGAAAGATGTGTCAATCTATTATTAGGTAAATCAAGTTTTGTCAGAATTGGAGTTTACAACAGGGAGTTATAAATAATTTGGTAGTGAAAGGTTTGAAAACATCAACTCTGTTTTACTAAATCCATAGGGTCGAAAAAAATAGATATTTTTAGTTTGCATTTGTATTCCAAAAATTTTAAATCATGTAATCACAGAAATATGTTTGAGTCTAGTTTCTAATAAACCATACTTTGCATGAATCTAAATTCCCGGAAGAAAGTTATAAGTAGTTAAGCAACAAGTGGTCAGAAATTATAGTCCTTATTTTGTAGAATCTGTAGGGTTAATTAAAATAGAAGTATAAGTAGGCATTTAAATTCCAAATTAGTCAATCTATTTATCAAAATTTTGAGTCTACTTTCAAATGAATTAGACGTGCCTAAATCAGAGTTTAGTACTAAAAGTTAGGTCCAAAAAAATGCATAGAGGTTAGATTACCAAAAAATTACAGATTCATGGCTTTGTACCAAAACGAAAGAAATGTCTAGTCTTAAGATGAAATCTTTCAAATTATGTTGAATTAAAGTGAAACCAGAGATTCGGATTTCTGTGGCATGGAGTTAGAATACTTGCATTAGAAAAGTTTGACTCTCAAATGTAGGAAAATTGATGCAAAACCTCAAGCTCTTCTTCTTCTTCTTCTTCTTCTTCTTTTCTTCCCTTCTCTTCTCTTCTCAAACCTATACTAGTTGTAGAAACTTAAGTTTTATTTTCTTTAATCTTTCATCTAATTATTTGGGTTTGGCTAATATAAGGGTTGCAAGGTGTCAAGCATGCATGAAAGGGCTTATGTGTCATCCATAGAACCAACATGGGTGACACCATACTTAGGTTAGTTAGTGACACATATCCTTTATTTTTTTTAAAACATAAATCTGAATCTTTGATAAATCATATCAAATTTCTAATATTCACATTTAGGTCCCTAGCCATAAACTTTTAATATAAAATTATTTAATATAAAATAATTATTAGCTAATCCTTATATTTACAAACAAGCATCTATAAATTTTTTTAAAAACGAGGGATGTTACAATATCTCGTAGATTGAGCCACTAGTAGTGCCATTGCTTGGACCGATGGTACCACCACTTGACCCAACTTTTGGGTCATTGAATGGGCCTTTCTCTTGGCCCAAAACAGTTCCAACATAGGCCCAATTGGTCCCTAATTGAGTTAGCCTAATTACATTCTAAACCAACTCAATTAGACCTAAACTAATTTGATCTAGACAAATATTATAAAGCATTCACCATATGTTGTCCGGTATGTTATTGGTTCATCGGTGCTTCATCCAATCCTTTTGCGCATCATCCTCTTTTGTGACCTTTTGCCCAATCGGTATGTTGACCTCTGCAACTCCGATACCCATGGTGTAATGTCAACTCTTCTAGACCCGATGCTCAAACTCATGGCATGAAGCCTTCTATCAACATGTTGACTGATACTCCGGCTCGTTGTCCAATCTTCTAACATGTTCTACTCTCGCCTAACATTGATTCTTCTTACTTTAATTATCTTTCTTAATCGAAGCTAGTATTGCGTCACTCAAAACATAGATTAGATCATAACATTATCAATTGGTTATATCATCAAAATCCAAGATTCAAAAAGGCGGAGAAGAGGAGAGGAGAATAGGAGGGGGCAACCAAGAGAAGCTCTAACCTATGAGCCTTTGGTTCCCTCCTATTTATAGAGGTCCCTTATCAACTTAACCATAATGAATCCTACCCTATTGGGTATTGGATCTCTATCCAACTACCCAAGCCTCTTAGATTAGTAGATCTCTGTCCAATAATCACTCATTGACTCTTATTAGATCATATCCATAGGATCCAATAATTCAGGGGCTTATTGGATATCTAATAAGATAGGGGCTCTAGCGAATATCTCATATCCGAACCTCTACTCGTGGCTATGCCTACCATATGTGTATAACCCTCTAGGCCTAATATCGAGATAGCTGTGAGTCATACCTGTCATAACTCCTTCTAGCTTAGTGAATTATTATCTTCATAATAATTCACTCGACTTATAGATTGCGGATGTACTAGGCCACTATACCGTAGTCCCCAAACGGTACAAGGGAATCCAATCCATTGGACTTATCTATCCTCGGTTATCATATATCTATAGTCTCTCATCCATCTAATATCTCAGAGATCGTATACCGAGCATGGTGTTGTTAGACCCATACAGTTGCTACTCGAGTCTCGCTTAAATCGGAATCTCTCGGAGAACTTCTCAATCCGAATGACCTTGGCTAGGGATTTGTTTGAGCAAGAATACTGGGATATTCCTCTCATGACCCCGAGAGCGGATAATCCTCTATCGATACTTAATAACCCTCGTAAGGTTGGCTTCCACTCTCGATGACCAGCCGTGCTAGATCTGGAACTTCCAAACCTATAAGTTCGGTATCAAAGAGTGGAGTACTCATACAGGATATCTTTCGTGTCTCAAGTCTAAGGACCAGATACACCATTGGGACTACGGAATCATTGTATGATAATAAGGCATCATCAACCATCCAACATTTTGTGAGCGGATCAATCAATAAACTCATTCTCTAATGAGCACCTGTATTGTATACCTAGTGTCCCTACATGAACAGCTATGAGACCAACTGCCTTCATCATGTGGACAGGTATATAGCACACCAGTCTATTTGATTATCTCGATATCCCTCTCGAGTAACCTATGACCAGGATTATTTACGGTCTGCATTTAAAGATAAATTGATCTCATTATCATGATCTCATCATTATCTGATTCCCATTGTATAAATCTATGGACATCACAATATATATATTCATGCAATAAGCAATATAAAGTGATAAAATGTCAAATAATATAGTAAGAAAAAAGTGTGCATGTTATGTCACACGTGCCATCACTCATGTGATTGGCTTGCAAGACACCTATGACTAGCAATCTCCTACTTGACATAAAGTCAATCACCTATATGTCTGATCCCCATTAGACCCTTGTGATGCTCAAAGGTAATTTGAGATAATGGCTTTGTCAATGAATCGGTGATGTTATCTTCGGATGAAACTCATTCCACTACCACATCTACTTGGGTCATGATCTCTCTAATAAGCTGGAACCTCCATAGAACACTTCTGATAAGACTTGGGTTCCCTTGCTTGAGTAAATGCCCCATTATTATTGTAATATAAAAGAATCGGCTCCATGTTGCCTAGCACGACTCTCAGATTTATGATGAACTTCTTCATCCAGATTTCCTCCTTTGTTGCCTTTACTTCAACAATATACTCCATCTCTGTGATTAAGTTAGTAGTAGTATCTTGCTTGGAACTCTTACAACATACTACTCCTCAACTCAGGGTGAACTCATACCCCAAATTAGACTTGCTATCATCAACATCGGACTAGAAACTCGAGTTTGTGTTGTTGGAAAATCTTAGGGGCGACATCACATGCGTAGCGAAAGAATAAGAAAACAAAATCCCCTATTTCCAAAGAGATGATCATTGTCGTGCGAAGATTGGTGTGCAAAAAATCTGTGAAACAAACTACAAATAGAATAGATCGTGTTACCTAGGGAGATCGTATATCCTTGTTTCCTTGCAGATCTCTGAGAGAGGGTGAAGGAGGTCAAGCGTCCTCCTCTCTAGCGGTGATCCACTTAGTAGAGCTATGATGACGCTCCACAAAACTCTAGGCCTGCTTTGAGGTGGAGAGGGGGTGGGGAGAATAGGAGAGGCAAGCAAAGGCTCTAGCCTATGAGGCTCTAAATCTCTCCTATTTATAGAGGCTCCCTGTCAAACCCTAATGGATCCTCCCATAGTGGGTATTGAATCTGCATCCAATTACCCAAGCCTTTTAGATTAGTGGATCTCTATCCAATAATCTCTCATGGGCTCTTATTAGATCTCATCCATGGGATCTAATAATTCAGGAGCTTATTGGATATCCAATAAGATAGGGGCTCCAGCGGATATCTCATATCCGAACCTCTACTCATCGCAATGCTTACCATATGTGTGTGACCCTCTAGGTCCAATATCGAGCTGGCCGTGAGTCATAGCTATCAGAACTCCTTCTAGCTCGGTGAATTATTATCTCTATAATAATTCACTCAGCTCATCAACTACGGATGTACTAGGCCACTACGTTGTAGCCCTAGACGATATAGGGGAATCCAATCCATTAGACCTATTTGTCCTCAATTACCATGTACCTATAATCTCTCATCCATTTAATATCCCAGAGACCATATATCGGGCATGATGTTGTCAGACTCATACAGTTTCTACTCGAGTCTCGCTCTAATCAGATTCTCCCGGAGAACTCTTTCTCTCTCAACCCAAATGACCCTAGCCAGGGATTTGTTTGATCAAAAACACATGGGATATTCCTCTCATCACGCCGAGAGTGGATAATTCTTTATTGACACTCAATAGCCCTCGTAAGGTTGATTGCCACTCCCAATGACCAGCTATACTAGATTTGGGACATCTAAACCTATAAGTTTGGTATCAAAGAGTGGAGCACTCATATAGGACATCCTTGGTTTCTCAAGTCTAAGGACCAGATACACCACTAGGACTATGGAATTGCTGTTTGATAATAAGGCATCATTAACCATCTAGTATTCTGTAAGCGGATCAATTAGTGAACTCATTCTCCAATGAGCATATGTTTTGTATCCCTAGTGTTCCCACACGAGCAGCTATAAGACCAGCTGCATCCATCATATAGACGAGTATACAACATACTAGTTTGTCCGGTTATCACGATGTCCCTCTCGAGTAACCTATGAGCGGGATTATTTAGGATCTGTGTTTAAAGATGAATCGGTCTCATTATCGTGATCTCATCACGATCCGATTCCCATAGCATAGATCCAAGGACATCACAATATATATATATATATATATATATATATATAGTATATATAAAGTTATAAAAGCCAAAATATAATAAGCAAAAAGATTCCATGTCAAGTCACACATGCCATCACTCACGTGATTGGTTTGCTGGGCACCTATAACTAGCAATCTCCCACTTGACCTAAAGCCAATGACCTATATGTCTAATCCCCATCAGACCCCTATGATGCTCAAAAATAATCTAAGACAATGGCTTTGTTAGTAGATCTGCAATGTTATATTCAGATAGAAGTCTTTTCACTACTACATCTCCTCAGGTCATGATCTCTCTAATAAGTTGGAACCTCTTTAGAATACTTCTGATGAGACCTGGGTTCCCTTATTTGAGTAATCGCCTTGTTGTTATCATAATATAAGAAATCATCTCCTCGCTACTTAGCTCGACTCCTAGATCTATGATGAACTTCTTCATCCAAACTCCCTCCTTCGTTGCATCTGCTGCAGCAATGTATTCCGCCTCTGTGGTCGAGTAAGCAGTAGTATCTTGCTTGAAACTCTTTCAGCACACTGCTCCTCTATTCCAAGTGTACACATACCTAGAATTCAAATTGCTATCATCGACATCAGACTAAAAACTTGAGTCTGTGTAGCCTTGAACCTTGAGACTACTACCTCCATATACTAGTAAAAGATCCTTAGTCCTTCTCAAGTAATTAAGGATACACTTTACTATTTTCTAGTGCTCCAAGCCTAGATCCGCCTGATACTTGCTCATGACACTCAGAGAAGTGCTATATCAGGCTTAGTATATAGCATGACATACATAATAGACCTTATCGCCGAGGCATAAAGTATCATATCCATGTTCGCCCTTTCTTCTAGAGTTTTTGGAGACATACTCCTAGAAAGTGATATCCCATGTCTCATCGGTATGAGACCTCTCTTGGAATTTTTCATGCCAAACCTTTTGACAATGGTTTTTATGTATCTGGACTAGGATAAGCCAAGCATCCTCTTAGATCTATCTCTATAAATCTGAATCCCCAAGATATAGGATGCTTCTCCTAAGTCCTTCATAGAGAAGTGTCTAGATAACCAAGCCTTTACTGTGGATAGCATTCCTACGTCATTCCCAATGATCAGGATGTCATCCACATATAACACCAAAAAGGTGATAGCGCTCCCACTTACCTTCCTGTACACACAAGGCTCATCATCATTCTTAACGAAGTCATAAGATCTGATTGCCTCATCAAATCTTATGTTCCAACTTCGGGAAGCTTGCTTTAGTCCATAAATGGATCTAAGCAACCTGCACACCTTATCTGGGCAGTCCTTGGACATAAATCCCTTTTGTTGTATCATATACATCTCCATATCGAGGTTTCCATTGAGGAATGCAGTTTTCACATCCATCTGCTAGATGTCATAATCATAGTGTGCTGCAATAGCCAATAGAATTCGGATGGATTTTAGCATTACGACAGGTGAGAAGGTTTCGTCATAGTCAACACCTTGCCTTTGATGATACCCCTTAGCTACTAGCCTTGCTTTATAGGTCTCTACCTTTCCATCTACTTCGATCTTTTTCTTAAAGATCCACTTGCAACCAATGGGAACAATATCTTCGGGTGCATCAACTAGGTACCAAACCTTGTTGGAGTACATAGAATACATATCAGAATTCATGGCTTCTTGCCACTTCCCAGAGTCTATACTCATAATTGCTAGTCATAGGTGCCCAACAAGCCAATCACGTGAGTGATGGCACGTGTGACTTGACACGGAATCTTTTTACTTATTATATTTTGGCATTTATCACTTTATAAATGCGTATATGTCTATTACATATACGCATATATATATATATTGTGATGTCCTTAGATCTGTACAATGGGAATCGGATCATGATGAGATCACGATAATGAGACCGATTCACCTTTAAACACAGATCCTAAATAATCTAAATCATAGGTTACTCAAGAGGGACATCGTGATAACCGGATAGACTAGTGTGCTGTATACCCGTCCATATAATGGATGCAGCTGGTCTCATAGCTGCTAGTGTGGGGACACTAGGGCCACAGTACAGGTACTCATTGGAGAATAAGTTCACTGATTGATCCGCTTATGGAATATTGGATGGTTGATGATGCCTTATTATCAGACAGCGATTTTGTAGTCCTAGTGGTGTATCTGGTCCTTAGACTTAAGACACCAAGGATGTCCTGTATGAGTGCTCCACTCTTTGATACCAGACTTATAGGTTTGGATGTCCCAGATCTAGTACAGCTGGTCATTGGGAGGGTAGTCGACCTTACGAGGGCTATTGAGTGTCGATAGATGATCATCCACTCTCAGCATCATGAGAGGAATATCCCATATGTTCTTGCTCAGACAAATCCCTGGCCAGGGTCATTCGGGTTGAGAGAGAAAGAGTTCTCCGGGAGAATCCGATTAGAGCGAGACTCGAGTAGAAACCGTATGGGTCTGATAACACCACGCCCGATATACAGTCTTTGGGATCTTAGATGGATGAGAGACTATAGGTACACGGGAACTGAGGATAGATAGGTCTAATGGATTGGATTCCCTTATATCGTTTGGGGACTACGGCGTGGTGGCCTAGAATGTCCGTAGTCGATGAGTCGAGTAAATTATTATAGAGATAATAATTCACTAAGCCAGAAGGAGTTCTGACAGCTGTGACTCACGGCCAACTCGATATTTGGCCTAGAGGGTCACACACATATGGTAAGCATTGCGATGAGTAGAGGTTCGGATATGAGATATCCGCTGGAGCCCCTATCTTATTGGATATCCAATAAGCCCCTAAATTATTGGATCGCATGGACGAGATCCAATAAGAGCCCATGAGAGATTATTGGATAGAGATCACTAATCTAAAAGACTTGGGTAATTAGATGCAGATCCAATACCCACTAGGGGAGGATCCATTAGGGTTTGACAGGGGGCCTCTATAAATAGGAGGGATTCAGAGTCTCACAGGCTAGAGCCTTTGTTTGCCTCTCCTATTCTCCTCCCCATCTCCACCTCAGAGCAAGCCTAGAGTTTTGAGAAGCATCATCACAGCTCTGCTATGTGGATCACCACTTGATAGGAGGACACTTGACCACCTTCATCCTCTTCAAGAGATCTGTAAGGAAATAAGGAATTACGATCTCCCTAGGTAACATAATTTATTCTATACGCAGTTTGTTTCGTGGATTTTTTATGCACCAATCTTCGCACGACAACGAACATCTTTTTAGGAAAATGAGGATTTTGTTCTTCTTGTTCTTCCGCTACACATGTGATGTCACCCCGTAGATTTCCCAATAGTCGTATCAAAGTGAGGTTGTTCGTGCGAATGATTGGATTTTGAACTACGTGTGTTGTCTTTAGGAAGAATTTTGACGACAAAATCGTTGACGCAAAAGCGGAAAAGGCAACAACTGTTGCTTCCCGTGCTATCACCGTAGATGCTAGCGCTGCCATCTGCGTGCAGGCAGGTCACTTGTAGTGGCAGCCGCAAGGTCGGCGGCGTGCGGCCAGGCCCCTACGCACGGGCACTACGCCCGCGTGCAATGGCGACGCCTGCAGGTGCTGGACCAGTGAGCAACGATGCCTACGGCCGCTGCACCCGCGAGCAGAGGCGCCGCGGGTTGTGGCACCTGCGCCCGCGGGCAAGGGCACCGTAGGGCAGTAGCACCTACGACCGCTTCTCCCGCAGGGCGAGGCACCGCAGGGCAGCGGCCCTTGCGGTCGCTGCTCCAGCGGGCAAAACCACCCCGCAGGGGCAATCGCCTGGCGGGGCAGCACCGCCTGAGGGCGTTGCCCCGAGGTTAGAACCGCCCGCGGGGGCGCCCAACTACAAGGACAATGCCACCAGCGGGCGTGCTGCTCGCAAGCGAGGGTAGTTTCTATCCTTTGACCAAATTATAAAGGACAGAAACAAGGGAGACGGGCTTAGGGTTTTGGCCAAAAGATAGTTTTGCCCCTCGGAATTTGAGAAATTCCAATTTCTATCCTTTGACCAAATTACAAAAATGCCCCTCAAAATTTAAAAAATTCCCTACATGTCCCTGATTTCAGAAAATATTAATTAATTAAAAGGTTTAGTTGATTATTATTTTCATTATTATCTAGTAGTCTTACATGATATTGATTTATACATGTGATGTATGATGTGTGGACGGATGATCATGGATCGTGTGATGTGTGTACTTGTGATTATTATTATTGGGGTTTGCGAGCCTCCATTATATTTCTTGTTTATTGTCAGGCCTGCGTGCCTATGATTAAGTTATAATCATATGAGAAGGCGCAGCGGGAGCATTGATGCGATAACGGGACCCACGAGATAGACGATTGCGATGCATGGAGATGCATCGAGATGTCGACGGAACCAACGAGGATGAGATGGTTGATCATAGGGCATGGAGATGCACTACTGTACACATAGATCTTGATGTGAGTGATTAGGCCTACTGGCTCGGGCCTGATCACATTAGGTTGTGGTCCATAATCATCTGGTGTGATTGCTTATACACATACTAGATATCTATATATATTTGCATACGATGTAAATATATACTAAATATGTATATATGTGACATGTCAAATTAGGAGACCAAATTATAGAAACATCTCTCTCGATAATATTAAGTCGGTAAACGTGAGGCAATTAGATTGACCCATGTGGCCTTCCATCGTTATGGGTAGAAACCGATTCCCGGTGTAGGTTGAGTTGGTCGAGTCCCACGAGGCTCACCTATATCGTGATTCGCTATCTTGTTTACAATATAGAGATTTCCCCGGTGACCTGAGGACATGGTATGCTTGGTCGAGTCCCTCGAGGGTATATTATCAAATCAGACTCATCTTGTAATGAAGGTCTTGACTTAACCGAACATCATGGTTGCTCGAGTCCCTCAAGACCATGGTGATTCGGAGGCCGAACAGGATGAGAATCACAAAAAGTTGTGATCGGCAAGAGTTGTCTACCTTTTGGGCTTAGTGTGATTGGTTGAGTCCCTCGAGGTTACACTAAGATGTCGATTGGATCTTGATCCTCACTAGAAGTCTGTCGAAGACTTCCGTTTCATGTGCTGAGTGTGTCGCGTGATTCGCTAGTAAAATAGTGGGAGCATATTAAGATAGAAGTCCATATCTTGATAGTTTATTTCTTGCAAAATCTGCATATTATTCATTTCTACTGCATCTTTTTTTTTAGGAAATATCGCTTTCAAATCTCTTACGTGGCATACTTGATGTCAATCGTCTCATTGGATACTCACAGGTCTAGAAATGGTCCTAGAGGATAACTTGTGTGTAAACATTGTGCTTTAGTTCCTACCAGATTCCTTTTTATAGTTCATAATGAATTTTAATATGAAAAAGCTTGAGGTGACTCTCCCAAAGCCCCTTAAAATGTTGAGGGAGGTAGAGAGTACTATTAGGAAAGAGAAGCCAATTCTCTAAACTGATGAGACCAGAAAAAAAAGGAAAGCAGAAAAGTCCCTTAAGAAGGGAAAGGGCATGGGTAGACCAGGAAAAGCAAAGGTTGCTAAGAAAGACCTAGCAAAGGATAAAGGCCAATGCTTCCATTGTGGCAAAGATGGACACTAGAAGAGAAACTGCAAAGAGTACCTTGCAGAAAAGGCGAAACAAAAGCTTAGTGAAGCTTTAGGTATATTCATGATCAGTCTTCATTTGTCAAACTCTTATGATAACACATGGGTATTGGATATCGGTAGTGCTTATCATATATGCAATTCGTTGTAGGTACTAGAAGGCTTAGGAGACTAGAGAGAGGTGAGATGGACCTCAAGATGGGCAATAGAGCAAAAGTTGCTATAGTAGCTGTTGGCGAGGTTGCCCTACATCTGCCTAGTAGAGCTTTTATTGTATTAGATGCATGCTATTTTATTCCTTCTATTATCAAAAACATTATCTCCATTTCATGTTTGATAGTTAGTGGATATAAATTAGTTTTTAAGAACAATGGTTGTTCGATATTATTAGATGATGAGATCATCATGAAAGGAACATTGCATAATGGATTATTTATGCTAGACACTACTCCACATATCATGAATGTAAGTGTGTCCAAGAGGAAACGAGATGAGATGAACAGTGTATACCTGTGGCATTGTAGGCTAGGTCACATCCATGAAGAAAGTATTCATAAGTTGCTAAATGATGGATATCTAGATTCATTCGACTATGAGTCATATGCAACTTACGAGCCTTGTGTTCGCAGAAAACTGACCAACTCTCAATTTAGTGGAATTGGAGAGAGAGCCACTGAGCTGTTGGAACTCATACATAGTGATGTATGTGGACCCATGTCAACTCATGCCATTGGTGGTTACTCCTACTTCATTACCTTTACTAGTGATTTCTCAAGGTATGGATATGTGTACTTAATAAAGTACAAATTCGAGGCCTTTGACAAATTCAGAATGAGGTGGCCATATTGGAAAGAGTATCAAAACTCTTTGATCAGATCGAGGAGGTGAGTACTGAAGTATAGAGTTTACTCAATTCCTCAAGGACCATGAGATATTATCCCAATGGACACCTCAGCTCAATGGTGTGTCTGAAAGGAGAAATCATATGCTGTTAGATATGGTACGATCCATGATGAGTTTCGCTAACCTACCCATCTCATTCTGGGGATATGCCCTAGAGACCGCAGCTTACCTTCTGAACAGAGTTCCAACTAAGTCGATAGTGTCTATATACCATATGAGATATGGAAAGAGAAGAAGCCCGATCTTAAATTGTTATGATTTGGGGCTGCCTTGCCCACGTTAAAAGACACAACCACGATAAGTTGGAATCGAGGATAGAGCGGTGCAAGTTCGTGGGATACCCCAAGGAAACTTGTGGGTATTATTTCTATCATCTCATGGACCAAAATGTCTTTGTAGCCAAGAGAATAGTGTTCCTTGAGAAGGAACACATTCTTGGCGGAGATAGTAGGTGCATGATAGAGTTGAGCGAGGTTGGAGAACCAAGCTCAAGCACCACTCTATAGCTCGAGTCTATTCAGGCACCTAAAACATAAGTTCCAACTTTACGTAGGTCCGACAGCTATGACTCACAGCCAGCTCGATATTGGGCTTAGAGGGTCACAAACATATGGTAGGCATTGCGATGAGTAGAGGTTCGGATATGAGATATCCGTCGGAGCCCCTATCTTATTGGATATCCAATAAGCCCTTTAATTATTGGATCCCATGGATGAGATCCAATAAGAGCCTATGAGAGATTATTGGATAGAGATCCACTAATCTAAAAGACTTAGGTAATTGGATACAGATCCAATGCCCACTATGGGAGGATCCATTAGGGTTTGACTGGGGGCCTCTATAAATAGAAGGGGTTTAGAGCCTCATAGGCTAGAGCAGGCTTGGAGTTTTGAGGAGCGTTGTCGCAGCCCTACTATGTGGATCACCACTAGAGAGGAGGATGCTTAACTTCCTTGACCCTCTCCTAGAGATTTGCAAGGAAATAGAGATATACGATCTCCTTCGGTAACACAATATATTCTATATGCAGTTTGTTTTGCGGATTTTTGCGCACCAATCTTCGCATGACAACGAATATCTTTTTGGGAAATTGGGTATTTTGTTTTTCTTGTTCTTCTACTACGCATGTGATATCACCCCCAAGATTTCCCAACACCACTGACAAAGCTGTTGTCTCAGATTATTTTTTAGCATCACAAGGGTCTAATGGGGATTAGACATATAGGTGATTAGCTTTAGGTCAAGTGAGAGATTGCTAGTCATAGGTGCCCAACAAGCCAATCACGTGAGTGATGGCACATGTGACTTGACATAGAATCTTCTTGCTTCTTATATTGTGGCATTTATCACTTTATATTGTCCATTGCATATATGCAAATATATATTGTGATGTCCTTAGATCTGTACAATGGGAATCGGATCGTGATGAGATCACGATAATGAGACCGATTCACCTTTAAACACAGATCCTAAATAATCTCAATCATAGGTTACTCAAGAGGGGCATCGTGATAATCGGATAGACTAGTGTGTTGTATAACCGTCCATATAATGGATGCAGCTGGTCTCATAGTTGCTAGTGTGGGGACACTAGGGACACAATACAGGTACTCATTGGAGAATGAGTTCACTGATTGATACGCTTACGGAATATTGGATGGTTGATGATGCCTTATTGTCAGACAGTGATTTTGTAGTCCTAATGGTGTATCTGGTCCTTAGACTTAAAACACCAAGGATGTCCTGTATGAGTGCTCCACTCTTTGATACTAGACTTATAAGTTTGAATGTCCCAGATCTAGTATAGCTGGTCATTGGGAGGGTAGTTGACCTTACGAGGGCTATTGAGTGTCGATAGAGGATCATCCACTCTTGACATCATGAGAGGAATATCTCATGTGTTCTTGCTCAGACAAATCCCTGACTAGGGTCATTCAAGTTGAGAGAGAAAGGGTTCTTCGAGAGAATCCGATTAGAGTGAGACTTGAGTAGAAACCGTATGGGTCTGATAACACCATGCCCGATATACAGTCTTTGGGATCTTAGATGGATGAGAGACTATAGGTACACGGTAACTGAGGACAGATATGTCTAATGGATTGGATTCCCTTGTATCATCTGGGGACTACGGCGTGGTGGCCTAGTACGTCCGTAGTCGATGAGTCGAGTGAATTATTATAGAGATAATAATTCACTAAGTTAAAAGGAGTTCTGACAGCTATGACTCATGACCAGCTCGATATTGGGCCTAGAGGGTCACACACATATGGTAAGCATTGCGATGAGTAGAGGATCAGATATGAGATATCCTTCGGAGCCCCTATTTTATTGGATATCGAATAAGCCCCTAAATTATTGGATCGCATGGACGAGATCCAATAAGAGCCCATGAGAGATTATTGGATAGAGATCCACTAATCTAAAAGGCTTGGGTAATTGGATGCAGATCCAACACCCACTAGGGGAGGATCCATTAGGGTTTGACAGGGGGGCCTCTATAAATAGGAGGGATTCAGAGCCTCATAGGCTAGAGTCTTTATTTGCCTCTCCTATTCTCCTCCCTCTCTCCACCTTAGAGTAGGCCTAGAGTTTTGAGGAGCATCGTCACAGCCCTACTATATGGATCACCACTAGAGAAGATGACACTTGACCTCCTTCACTCTCTCTTAGAGATCTACAAGGAAATAGGGATATACGATCTCCCTGGGTAACACAATATATTTTATACGCAGTTTGTTTTGTAGATTTTTTGCGCACCAATCTTCGCTCGATGACGAACATCTTTTTGGGAAATTGGGGATTTTGTTTTTCTTATTCTTCCATTGCATATGTGATGTCGCCCCTAAGATTTCCCAACAATAATAGCCTCCTCATAGGTTAAGGATCAATATCCTCAACAACCTCTCCTCTAATATGTCCCACATATCTCTCAAGAGGATGAGATACTCTGCTAGTCCTACATAAAGTTGAAACTTGTGTATTAGGTACCTGAACAGACTCAGGATATAGAGTGGTGCTTGAGCTTGGTTCTCCAACCTCGCTAAACTCTATCATGCTCCCACTATCTCTACCAAGAATGGGTTCCTTCTCAAGGAACACTACTCTTTTGGCTACAAAGATCTTTTAGTCCTCGATATGATAAAAATAATACCCACAAGTTTCCTTGGGGTATCCCATAAATTTGCATCGCTCTGTCCTCGATTCTAACTTATCATGGTTGTGTCTTTTAACGTAGGCAGGACAGCCCCAAATCTTAACAACTTTAAGATCGGGCTTCTTCCCTTTCCATATCTCATATGGTGTAGATACTACCGACTTAATTGGAACTCTATTCAGAAGGTAAGCTGTGGTCTCGAGGGCATATCCCCATAATGAGATGGGTAGGTCAGCGAAACTCATCATGGACCGTACTATGTCTAACAGCATACGATTTCTTCTTTCAAACACACTATTGAGTTGAAGTGTATAAGGAGGTGTCCATTGGGATAATATCTCATGATCCTTGAGGAACTGAGTAAATTCTATACTTAAGTACTCACCTCCTCGATCTGATTGAAGAGTTTTGATACTCTTTCTAGTCTGGTTCTCCACCTCATTCTTATACTCTCTGACTTTCTCGAAGGCCTCGGATTTGACTTCATTAAATACACATATCCATACCTTAAGAAATCATTAGTAAAGGTAATGAAGTAGGAATAACCACCAATGGCATGAGTTGACATGGGTCCACATACATCACTATGTATGAGTTCCAACAGCTCAGTGGCTCTCTCTCTAGTTCTACTAAATGGAAAGTTGGTCAGTTTTTCACGAAGGCAAGGCTCACAAGTTGCAAATGACTCATAGTCGAATGGATCTAGATATCCATCATTTAGTAACTTTTGAATCCTTTCTTCATAGATGTGACCTAGCCTACCATGCCACAGGTATGCACTATTCATCTCATCTCGTTTTCTCTTGGACACACTTACATGATATGTGGAGTAGTGTCAAGTATAAATAAACCATTATGCAATGTCCCTTTCGTGATGTTCTCATCATCTAATAATATCGAACAACCATTATTCTCAAAAAATAATTTATATCCACTAATTGTCAAACATGAAATGGAGATAATGTTTTTGATAATAGATGGAACAAAATAACATGCATCTAATGCAATAAAAGCTCCACCGGGTAGATGTAGGGCGATCTCACCAATGGCTACTACAACAACTGTTACTCCATTGCCCATCTTGAGGTTCATCTCGCCTCTCTCTAGTCTCCTAGGCCTTGCTAGAACCTGCAACGAATTGCATATATGATAAATACTATTGGTATCCAATACCCATGTGTTATCATAAGAGTCTGACAAATAGAGACTGATCATGAATGTACTTGAAGCTTCACCAAGCTTTTGTTTTGCCTTTTCTGCAAGATACTTTTTGCAATTCATCTTCCAGTGCCCATCTTTGCCATAGTGGAAGCACTAGCCTTTGTCCTTTGCTAGGTATTTCTTAGCAACCTTTGTTGTTCTTAGTCTGCCCTTGCCCTTTCCATTCTTAAGGGATATTTCTACTTTTCTTTTCTTTCTGGTCTCACCAATGTAGAGAACTGGCTTCTCTTTCCTAATAGTACTCTCTGCCTCCCTCAACATATTGAGGAGCTTTGGGAGAGTCACCTCAAGCTTGTTCATATTAAAATTCATTATGAACTGTAAAAAGGAATCTGGTAAGGACTGAAGCACAATGTCCACACATAAGTTATCCTCTAGGACCATTCCTAGACTTGTGAGTTTCCCCATCCACTCAATCATCTTTAGGACATGGTTCTGAACTAGTGTCCCCTCAGTCATCCTAGTGCAGAAGAGGCTCTTGGATATCTCATATCACTGAGTCCTTCCCTGTTCCTCAAATCATTTATGGACATGTAGGAGAATGGATCTAGCATCCATCTTTTCATGTTGTCTCTATAACTCAAGAGTCATAGAGCCCAACATATAGTACTAAGCAAGAGTGGAGTCATCAATGTACTTCACGTAGCGAGTGATCTCATCCTCGCTTGCCCCTTCCTCGGGCGTAGGCATTACTGTATCAAGGACATACGTGAATTTCTCCACCGTGAGAACAATTCTCAAGTTGCGAAGCCAATCCGTATAATTTGGACCAGTGAGGCGGTTGACATCAAGTATGCCACATAAGGGATTTGAAAGCGACATTTTCTAAAAATAATGATGCAGTAGGAATTAATAACATACAGATTTTGCAAGAAATAAACAATCAAGATATGGACTTCTACCTTAATATGCTCCCACTATTTTACTAGCGAGTCACGCGACACCCTCAGCACGTGAAACGGAAGTCTCCGGCAGACTTCTAGTGGGGATCAGGATCCAATCGGCATCTTAGTGTAACCTCGAGGGACTCGACCAATCACACTAAGCCCAAAAGGTAGACAACTCTTACCGATCATAACTCTTTATGATTCCCGTCTTGTTCGGCCTCCGAATCACCATGGTCTCGAGGGACTCGACCAACCATGATATTCAGTTAAGTCAACACCTTCTTTATAAGATGAGTCTGATTTGATGATGTACCCTCGAGGGACTCAACCAAGCATACCATGTCCTTAGGTCACCGGTGACATCTCTATGTCGTCAGCAAGATAGCGAATCACGATATAGGTGAGCCTCGAGGGACTTGACCAACTCAACCTATACCGGAAATCGGTTCCTACCCATAACGATGGAAGGCCATGTAGGTCAATCTAATTGCCTCACGTTTACCGACTTAATTATCGAGATAGATGTTTCTATGATTTGGTCTCCCAATATGACATGTCACACATATACATATTTAATATATATCTACATCGTATGTAAATATACATACATATCTAGTATGTGTATAAGCAATTACACCAGATGATCATTGACCACAACTTAATGTGATTAGGCCCGAGCCAGTAGACCTAATCACTCATATCAAGATCTATGTGTGCAGTGGTGCATCTCCTTGCCCTATGATCATCCATCTCGTCCTCGTCGGTTCCGTTGACATCTCGATGTATCTCCACGCATTGCAATCGTCCATCTCGTGGGTCCCGTTATCACATCCACGCTCCCACTACGCCACCTCATAATATTACAACTTAATCATAGGCACGCAGGCCCGACAATAAACGAGAAATATAATGGAGGCTCCTAGCTCCCAATAATAATAATCACAAGTACACACATCACACGGTCCATGATCATCCGTCCACATATCATACATCACATGTATAAGTCATTATCATGTAGGACTACTAGATAATAATAAAAAATAATAATCAACTAAACCTTTTAATTAATTAATATTTTTTTTGAAATCGAGGACATGCAAGGAATTTTCTAAATTCTGAGGGGCATTTTCATAATTTGGTCAAAGGATAGAAACCGAATTTCTCAAATTCTCATGGGTAAAATTATCTTTTGTCCAAAAAACCTAATGCCCTTCTCCCTCTGCCCTGCTTCTATCGCCGCCACTACCCTGCTAGCGGTGGCCTTTGTGACGGGGGCCGGGGGCGCTGCCCCTACCTACGGTTAGTGCCTCCCTTGTGGTTGGGCATCGCCACGGGTGGTTTTGCCCGTGGGGGCTGCACCCACAGCCGCCGCCCCTGCACGCAGGCAGCGCCCGCGGATATCATCGCTTGAGCATAGCGAGCGACTCTTCTTGTGGGCGACTGGTCGCCTATGGCTATGACTGCGTGCAGCAACTGTTGCCGCATGCAAGCGGCCTGCTTGCTAGCGATGCCTGCCATTGTGGGCGTTGTGGCCATAAGCAGCGCTCGTGGGCTGCCAGCCCCACCGGCCGTAAGCCTACTGCATGCAAGCCACCGGCCGGCTGTTGCAGGCGTAGCGTCTGCGCATGCGTTGGCGCTGCGATGCCTGCGGTTGCACGTATGCAGATCGAGGGCAGCAACAACTGCTACCCTTTCTCGCTTTTGCATCAACGATTTTGACGTCAAAAGTTTTTCCAAATAAAACACACGCAATTCAAAACCAATCTATCGCACGAATAACCTGGCCTTGATACAACTATTGGGAAATCTTAGGGGCGACATCACATGCGCAGTAGAAGAACAAAAAAACAAAATCCCATATTCCCAAAGAGATGTTTATCATCGTGTGAAGATTGGTGCGCAAAAAATCCGCGAAATAAACTGTATATAGAATAGATTGTGTTACCTAGGGAAATCGTATATCTCTGTTTCCTTGCAGATCTCTAGGAGTGGGTGAAGGAGGTCAAGCGTCCTCCTCTCTAGAGGTGATCCATATAGTAGTGCTACAACGACGCTCCTCAAAACTCCAGGCCTGTTCTGAGGTGAAGAGGGGGGGGGGGGGGGGAGAATAGGAGAGACAAGCAAAGGCTCTAGCCTATGAAGCTTTGAATCCCTCCTATTTATAGAGGCCCCCTATCAAACCCTAATGGATCCTCCCCTAGTGGGTATTGGATCTGCATCCAATTACCTAAGCCTTTTATATTAGTGGATCTCTATCCAATAATCTCTCACGGGCTCTTATTGGATCTAGTTCAAGGGATCCAATAATTCAGGGGCTTATTGGATATCCAATAAGATAGGGGCTCTGACGGATATCTCATATTCGAAGCTCTACTCATCGCAATGCCTACCATATGTGTGTGACCCTCTAGGCCCAATATCGAGCTGGCCGTGAGTCATAGTTGTCAGAACTCCTTCTGGCTTAGTGAATTATTATCTCTGTAATAATTCACTCGACTCATCGACTACGGACGTACTAGGCCACTACGCCATAGTCTCTAGACGATATAGGGGAATCCAATCCATTGGACCTGTTTGTCCTTAGTTACCATGTACCTATAGTCTCTCATCCATCTAATATCCCAGAGACCGTATATCGGGCATGGTGTTGTCAGACCCGTACGGTTTCTACTCAAGTCTCGCTTTAATTGGATTATCCCAGAGAACTCTTTCTCTCTCAACCCAAATGACCCTAGCTAGGGATTTGTTTGAGCAAGAATACATTGGATATTCCTCTCATGACGCTGAGAGTGGATGATCCTCTATCGACACTCAATAGCCCTCGTAAGGTCGACTACCTCTCCCAATAACCACTTGTACTAGATATGGGATATCCAAACTTATAAGTCTGGTATTAAAGAGTGGAGCACTCATACAGGACATCCTTGGTGTTTCAAGTCTAAGGACTAGATATACCACTAGGACTACGGAATCACTATTTGACAATAAGGTATCATCAACCATCTAGTATTCCGTAAGCAGATCAATCAGTGAACTCATTCTCCAATGAGCACCTGTATTGTATCCCTAGTGTCCCCACACGAGCATTTATGAGACCAACTACATCCATCATAAGGACGGGTATACAACACACTAGTTTGTCCAGTTATCACGATGTCCCTCTCGAGTAACCTATGACTAGGATTATGTAGGATCTGTGTTTAAAGGTGAATTGGTCTCATTATCGTGATCTCATCACGATCCGATTCCAATTGCATAGATTCAAGGACATCATAATATATATATGCATATATGTAATAGATAATATAAAATGATAAAAGCCAAAATATAATAAGTAGAAAGATTCCGTGTCAAGTCACACATGCCATCATTCACGTGATTGGCTTGCTGGGCACCTATGACTAGTCTGTGTAACCTTTCAACCCTGAGGCTGCTACCTTCATATACTAGTATAAGATCTTTAGTCCTTCTCAAGTACTCAAGGATACACTTTACTGCTTTCCAGTGGTCCAAGCCTGGATTCGCTTGATACCTGCTTGTGACACTCAAAGCATACACTATATCAAGCCTAGTACACAGTATAACATACATGATAGACCCTATCGTTGAGGCATAGGGTATCTTATACATATTCGCCTTTTATTCAAGAGTCTTTGGGGACATACTCCTAGAAAGCGATATCTTATGTATCATCAGTATGAGATCTCTTTTATAATTTTTCATGCTAAACCTTTTGACAATGGTGTTTATGTACCTAGACTAGGACAAGCCAAGATATAGGATGTTTCCCCTAAGTCCTTCATGGAGAAGTGTCTAGATAACCAAGCTTTTACTATGGATAGCATTTCTATATCATTCCCAATGATCAAGATATCATCCACATATAACACCAAGAATGTGATAGCGCTCCCACTTACCTTCCTGTACACAAAAGGCTCATCTTTGTTCTTAACGAAGTCATAAGATCTGATTACCTCATCAAATCTTATGTTTCAACTTCAAGAAGCTTGCTTTAGTCTATAAATAGACCTAAGCAACCTGCACACCTTATCTAGGTAGTCTTTGGAAATGAATCCCTCAGGCTGTTTCATATACACCTCTTCCTTGAGGTTGCCGATGAGGAACGCGATTTTCACGTTTATCTAGCGAATCTCATAATCATAGTGTGCTACAATAGCCAAATGAATACAAATGGATTTTAGCATGGTTACAAGTGAGGTTTCATTATAATCAATAGCTTGCCTTTGACGATACCTCTTAGCAACTAGCCTTGCTTTATAGGTCTCTATTGTTAAATCTTGGATTTTGATGAGGAAATTAATTGGTAAATTGTTTGATCTAATCTATATGTTGAGAAAAGTGTGCAGAATTAACTATGATAGTGGTAAGACATAAAGCAAATGTTGTGCCAGAGTCAAGATTGAGATTTCATTGGGAGTTCGAGAGTTCGTCGGAAGTCCAGACGTACATCGGAAGTTCTACCGAAACCAACCAAGAAGTCCAGGTGCTTCCCAAAGAAGCTCATCGGAACTTGCCAAGAAGATTATTGTACACATCTTCTTGGGAGTTCGAGAGTTTACCGGAAGTCCGGACATTTGTCGGACGTTCTGTGTGTCAATTATGGTACACATCTGATGAACAAATTGCTCTTCATGTTCTGGTGTGTTAATTGCTCTTCCAGCGAGCTTCTAGCGTACTTCCGACGAACTCCCGACAATGCCCCGATAGACTTCAAGCAAGCTCCCGGACTTATGATGATCTTCTTAGCGAGCTCTAATGAGTTTCTTTGGTAAGCTCCTGGACTTCTCGATTGGTTCCGGTAAAACTTCCGAAGAATGTTCGGACTTCCGGTGAACTCTTGAACTCCCAATGTGATCTCGATCTTGACTCCGACACAACACCTATTTTATGTCTTACTGCTATCGTAGTTAATCCTGCACACTTTTCTCAATATATATATTAGATCAAACAAATTACAATTGACTTCATTATCAAAATATGAGATTCAACAATGATAACATATGGGTAATGGATACTGGAAGTGTTTATCACATTTGTAATTTATTACAAGTTCGGGTAAGACTTAGGAGATTAGCGAGAGGCAAGATGGACCTTAAGATGGGCAATGAAGCAAAAGTTGCTATAGTTGTTATTGGCAAGGTCACCTTATATCTGCCTGGTGCAGCGATTATTGCATTGGATACATGCAATAATTGAGATTAGCCATGATAAGTTTCACTGACCTAGCCATCTTATTCTGGAGATATGCCCTGGAGACCATAGCTTACCTTCTGAACAGAGTTCCAACTAAATCAGTAGTGTCTACACCATATGAGATATAGAAAAAGATGAAACCCGATCTTAAGGTTATTAAAATTTGGGACTGCCTTACCCATGCTATAAGATACAACCCAAATAAGTTGGAATCGAGGAGGAGCGTTGCAAGTTCATGGGATACCCTAAGGAAACTTATAGGTATGATTTCTATCATCCTGAGTACCGAAAGGTCTTTATAGTCAAAAGAGTGATGTTCCTTGAGAAGGAACACATTTTAGGCAAAGATAGCAGGAGCTTGATAGAGTTGAGCGAGGTTAGAGAACCTAGCTAAAGCACCACTCCAAAGCTCGAGTCTATTCAGGTACTTAGCACACAAGTTCAAATTTTACGTAGGTCTGGTAAAGTATCTCATCCTCTTGAGAGATATGTGAGAGATTTTAGAGGAGAGGATGTTGAGGATATTGATTCTCAGACCTATGATGAGGCTATTATGAGTATAGAGGAGAAGATGTTAAGGATATTGATTTTCAGACCTACGACGAGGCTATTATGAGTATAGACTTTGGGAAGTGGAAAGAAGCCAAGAATTCTGAGATGGATTCCATGTAATCCAATAAGATTTGGAACCTAGTTGATGCACTTGAGAGCATTGTACCCATCGGTTGCAAGTGGATCTTCAAGAAGAAGATCAGAGTAGGTGGAAATGTAGAGACCTATAATGCACGACTAGTGGCTAAAGGGTATCGTCAAAGGCAAAGTGTTGACTATGGTGAAACCTTGTCACTCGTAGCAATACTAAAATCTATCCAAATTCTATTGGCTCTTACAATATACTATGATTATGAGATCTAGAAGATGGACGTGAAAACCACGTTCCTCAATGGCAACCTCGAGGAGAGGGTGTATATGATATAGCCTGAGGGATTTGTGTCCAAGGAATACCCATATAAGGTGTGTAGGTTGCTTAGGTCTATTTATGAACTTAAGTAAGCTTCCCAAAGTTGGAACATAAGATTTGAAGAGGTAATTAGATCTTATGACTTCGTTAACAATGAAGATAAGCCTTGTGTGTAGAAGAAGGTAAGTGGGAGTGCTATCACCTTCTTGGTGTTATTTGTGGATGATATCATAATCATTAGGAATGATGTAGGAATGCTATCCATAGTAAAAGCTTAGTTATCTAGACACTTATCCATGAAGGACTTTGGGGAAGCATCCTATATCTCAGGGATTCAGATATATAAAGAGATCCAAGAGGATGCTTAACTTATCCCAATCTAAGTATATAGACGCCATTGTCAAAAGGTTTGATATGACAAATTCCAAAAGAGGTCTCATAACTTAACATGGGATATCGCTTTCTAAAAGTATGTCCCCAGAGACTCTTGAAGAAAGAGCGAACATGGATAGGATACCTAATTCCTCAGCGATAGGGTCTATCATGTATGTCATGCTATATATTAGGCCTGATCTAGCGCATGCTCTTAGTGTCATAAGCAAGTATTAGGCGGATCCATACTTGGAGCACTGGAAAGCAGAATAGTATATCCTTAAGTACTTGAGAAAGACTGAGGATCTTTTACTAGTATATGGAGGTAGTAGCCTTAGGGTTGAAGGCTACACAGACTAGAGTTTCTAGTCTGATGTTGATGATAGTAAGTCAAATTTGGGATGTGTGTACACCCTGAATGCAGGAGCAGTATGCTGGAAGAGTTCCAAGTAAAATACTACCGCTAACTCAGCCAAAGAGGTGGAGTACATTGTTATAATAAAGGCAGCAAAGGAGGGAGTCTGGATGAAAAAGTTCATCACAGATCTAAGATTCGTGCTGGGCAACGAGGAGTCGATTTACTTATATTGCGACAACAACGAGGCGATTACTTAAGCGAAGGAACCCAGGTCTCATAAAAAATTTAAGCACATTCTAAGGAGGCTCCACTTAATCAAAAAGACAGTGACCTGAGGAGATATAGTAATGGAAAGTTTTCAATCCGAAGATAATACCACAGATCCACTAACAAAGCCATTATCTCATATTATCTTTGAGCGTCACAAGGGTTTGATAGGGATCAGACACAAAAGTAATTGGCTTTAGGTCAAGTGGGAGATTGTTAGTCATAGGTGTCTTGCAAGCCAATCACGTGAGTGAGCACGTGTGACTTAACAAACAGTTTTTTTACTTATTATTATTATTTGGTATTTTATCACTTTATACTGCTTGTTGTGTGTGTGTGTGTATATATATATATATATATATGTTAAGTGGGAGATTGCTAGTCATAGGTGCCTTGCAAGCCAATCACGTAAGTGATAACACGTATGACTTAACACAGTTTTTTTACTTATTATTATTATTTGGTATTTTATCACTTTATATTGCTTATTGCGTATATATATAGGTCAAGTAGGAGATTGCTAATCATAGGTGCCTTGCAAGCCAATCACGTAACTGATGGCACATGTGACTTAACACATAATTTTTTTACCTACTATTATTACTTGATATTTTATCACTTTCTATTGCTTGTTGCGTATATGCATATATATATATACATATACATATATATATGTATATATATATATATATAGATATACATATACATATATATATGTATATATATATATGTATATATACATATATGTATATACATTTATATATATACATATACATATATACATTTATATACATATACATATATATATATATATTGTGATGTCCATGGATCTATGCAATGGGAATTAGATCGTGATGAGATCACGATAATGAGACCAATTCGTCTTTAAATACAGACCCTAAATAATCTTGTTTCTAGGTTACTTGAGAGGGACATCAAGATAACTAGATAGAGAAGTGTGCTATATACCCATCCATATGATAGAGGTAGCTGGTCTCATAGCTATTCGTGTGGAGATACTAGGGATCAGTGCAGGTGCTCATTAGAGAATGAGTTCACTGATTGATCTACTCATGGAATGCTAGATGGTTAATGTTACCTCATTATCAGACAATGATTCCATTGTCCCATTGGTGCACTTGATCCATAGACTTGAGACATCAAGGATGTCTTGTATGAATGCTCCACTTTTTGATACCAGATTTGTAGGTTTGGATGTTCCAAATCTAGCACAGTCGGTCATCGGGATGGTAGTTAACCTTATGAGGGCTATTGAATATCGATAGAGGATCATCCGCTCTCGGTGCTATGAGAGGAATATCCCATGTATTCTTACTCAAATAAATCCCTAGCTGGGGTCATTCGAATTGAGAGAGAAAAAGTTCTTTGGGAGAATCTGATTAGTTTAAGACTCGAGTAAAAAACATATGGGTTTGACAACACCATGCCTAGTATTTGATCTTTGGGATATTAAATGGATGAGCGACTATAGATACACGGCAACTAAGGATATATAGGTCCAATGGATTGGATTCCCTTGTATCATCTGGGCACTACGGCGTAGTGGCCTAGTACATCTATAATCGATGAGTTGAGTGAATTATTATGGAGATAATAATTCACTGAGCTAGAAGGAGTTCTAACATATGACTCATAGCCATATATGTCAGAACAGATAATAATTCTAATATTGGGCCTGAAGGGTCACACATATATGGTAGGTATTGCGATGAGTAGAGGTTCAGATATGAGATATCCACTAGAGCCCATATCTTATTGGATATCCAATAAGCCCCTAAATTATTGGATCCTATGGATGAGATCCAATAAGAGCCAATGAGAGATTATTGGATAGAGATCCACTAATCTAAGAGGCTTGGGTAGTTGGATAGAGATCCAATACCCAATAGGACAAGATCCATTAGGGTTAAGTTGATAGTGAACCAAAGATTCATAGGCTAGAGTCTCTCTAAATTGCCACATCCTATTCTCCTATCCCCCCTTCTCCTCCTTAGATAGTAGGCCTAGAGATTTGAGGAGCATCATCGCAACTATAATGTGTGGATCACCGCTAGAGAGGAGGGCGCTTAACTTCCTTCATCCTCTCCTACAGATCTATAGGGATTTAGAGATTTACGATCTCTCTAAGTAACATAATCTATCTCAAATATGGCTTTTAAGTTTTACAGATTTTGCACACCAATATTTGCACGATGACGAACACCTCTTTGGTAATTTTAGGGATTTTGTTTTTAATGTTCTTCCACTGCGCATTTGATGTCCCCCCTAGATTACCCCATAGAAAGACCCTCTTGATTACCGGTAAAAGCCATTTCTCTTAGGTGTTAAACCAAATAAGAAAAACTTTGGCTCGCATACCAACATTTAGGATTGAAATCGACACTAAGAGGGGAGGGGGCGGGGTTGAATTAGTGCTTACGTAAAATCACATCGGTTTGAAAACTTCGTTCGATGAAATCGTATCGGAAAGATGTTTAAACTTAAAACACGTTCATAAGGGTAGTGAGAGTAAAAAATTAGTTTGCAATGTAAATGAAAAAAATAAAGTAAAATCCTGTTAGAACCCTTGGAGATTCTAAGCTTTGGGTTGATCTATTTAGGGGATCGGCCTCCTAGAACTCTATAGGGGTTCCTTCCTCCAAGTTGCTGCTCAAAGGTTGCAGAAAATATTCATCTATTGCTTATCAAAAGAGGAGGAATACATGGTTATTTATAGGGCTTCTAAACCCTAACTCCTAATAGGACTCCTACTCAAGACTCTTTCTAACCAACTCGTAATATGACTCCTACTCAAGACTCCTATTCCTTTTCAACTCCTAATTCTTCTATAAGAAACAACCTCCTAACCCTAGCCGGCCTCTTTACCTTTTTAATAGGGGCCGACTTAGATAGGTTTTACATGAATGTCCCTCTTAATTAGGACTCTCCTAGCTAGAGTCCTAACATACCCACCCTCTTCAAATTAGCCTTGTCCTCGAGGCTGACGATTCATGAATTCTGAGAATTTGATCTTCAAGTCGTCATAGTTCTCCCAAGTGACATCTTTTGTCGATAGGTTCACCCACTACATTAGCACTTTAGTAGTGGGTTGTCATCGTCGAGTCACGATCCGTTGATCAATAATGGCACTTGGTTGGGTCTGGAGTTCTCCTTGAGTAGTCATATTTGGTGGTTAGCTTTGGGTTGTCTCCAAGCACCTATTACAACTTTCATCTGGCTGTCGGTTTATGGGTGATATGTCATACTCCTTTTTAATTTAGTACCCTGCATATGGAATAACTTTATCCAAAATCTGCTCGTGAAGATGCAAGTAGAATTTATCATAAGCACAATACGTCCTTTATAGTGTAATTCTTTTGAGTCTTAATTGTAATGAGCCACGGAGCTTGATGCTTGCTCCAATTTTTTTATGATCTTACTGGTCTCTAGATCTCTCTACCAATCCTTTTTAATATCCTTAAGGAAATCACAGGTCGAAAGTGAAATGGTCAAAAATTCAACTTGCTTGGGTAGCCATGAAAGCGCATCTACAACAACATTCTCTTCCCGTTTTTGTAAGTTATTTCATAATCATATCCAAGAAGCTTTGTTATCCATTTTTGTTGCTCAGGGGAAGATATCTTCTGCTCTAAGAAATATTTTAGGCTTTTATGGTCGGTTTTGATTTGAAAGTGTCGCCCGATCAAGTACGATCTCCATTTGGCCGCCACATGCACAATCGCAAGCATCTCTTTGTCATAAATAGTCATTTTGAGATTGGAAGGAGATAATGTCTTACTAGTATAAGCAAGGGGGCGACCATCTTGTATTAGTACAACACCAATTCTGACTCCGAAGGCATCGGCTTCAATAACAAAAGTCTTGCCGATGTTGAGCGTTGTCGTCACTACGGCTTTATGTTCGTTGAAGGCAGTGGTGGCTTTGTTTGACCATTGGAAAGCAGCTTTTTTTAGCAAGGAAGTAAGTGGTGCACTGATCTTTCCATAGATTTTCATGAACTTACGATTGTAGCCTATTAAACTGAGAAAGCCACGTAGCAATTTTATGTTCCTCGAGGTCGGCCAGTTCTGCATTGCTCCGATTTTGGAGGGGTCCATTGTCACACCTTCCTTTGAAATGATATGCCCAAGATATTCTACCTTATGGTAAAGAAAGTAAAAATTCATAGTGGCCATTGTGTGTTCGAAAGACGGTTTTCGGTATGTCTTCTTTGCACACTTATATTTGATGATACCCGGATTGAAGGTCCAGCTTTGTGAAGATTTGTGCTCCCTGTCATCTAGCAATTCATCTGCTATTGGAATAGGGTACTTGTCTTTAACAGTTATGCCATTGAGGGTTCAGTAATCAATGCACATTCGCCATGTTTCGTCCTTTCGTACGAAGAGCACTGGTGAAAAGTAGGTGCTGCAACTTGGTCGAATAACTCCTATTTCGGGCATCTCTTTTACAATCCTTTCTATTTCATCCTTCTGCAGATATGAATGTTGATATAGCTAAGTATTTGCAGGAGGTTTGCCCAGAAGAATCGGTATACAATGATCATGCCGACGGGCAAGAGGTAGGTTACGTGGTTCGTCAAATATATCTGAAAATTCAGCAAGCAAAGAAAGTAGGTTTGGATCTTCAAATTCTATTGGCTCTCTCTTAGTTTGCTGTTCAAGTCACTACATGCTTTATGCAAAACCTTCTACATTTGTTGTGTGCAAATCGTCATTACCTCGCCCCCACGTTTCCCGTGTAGAATCATATGTTTCCCTTTACTGTAAAATCTCAAATTAGTTTCATAAAATTCCAAGAAACATTACCTAATGTTGTCAACCAAGAGGGAGGAGGAAGAAATCTGCAATTATCTCTTGGTCCTGCAGTAACAGTTTCTCCCGCGGGCGCCTACGATCACACTTCAAAATCCGTCCATCGGTGAACTTGACGTCAAACCTACTATAATACTCGATAGGTAAGGCCATATAGATAGCAACTTTACTATCTAGGAAGTTATTAGTGTTGCTCGTGTCGATGAGAACAATGATCAATTGTTGTTTGAGAAGGCCTTCAACTTTCATTGTTTGCAGGTTTGAGTAGCCGACTAGTGCATGTACCATAACTTCGGTCGGTTGTGGCTCTTCTACATCTTCTTCTTCATTATCAAAGCTCTCTTCTAGATGTTCAATGACCTCTTCTTCTACTGGTTTAATCATAAGAAGTCTCCCTTTTCTACAGTAATGCTCGTGGCTCCACGACTCATCATGGTGCCAACATAACTCCTTCGTAGATTGCTCTCGAAGCACTTCTCTTGTCATCATTTTTGGTGCAGGGACTTAGTTGATAGTAAGGGGGGCTAAGGGCTTCTGCATTACAGGTCGAGAAGTGATCCGAGTCCTCCAAGCTTCATGGTTCAATCGCTCCTCTTGATGTCGTGCGAAAGAGATGGCTGCCATAAGTGTGTACGGTTGTCGTGCTTTAACTTCTCTCCGGATCTCCGGCTTCAAGCCCTCAATGAAGGTCCCTAATAGCTATTTTTGAGACCAATCATTGTTTGATTAGATAACCTTTCAAACCTAGTTTGGTACTCCTGAACGGTAGAGGTTTGTCAGATCTTTGCTAGTTGTTTGTCAATGTTCTCGTAATCGGTTGGTCCAAAGCGGATCAATAGTCCTTCTTTGAATTGTCACCATGAGAGGACTCCATGAGTATATTTAAACTAGTCAAACCACTATATGATATCCCCTTCAAGATGTATAGCTACAATTTCTACCATATATGCATCCGTAGTTTTATGATACCGAAAATATCGCTCCGCACGCAAGATCCAACCAATCGGGTCTCCTTCTTCCCATCTAGGGAAGTCCACCCTCATGCGTGGATAGTTGAAGTCAGTCATAGAACCTCCCCTCTCTTGGAAGTCATCTCTTCGGGCTTGGTGTGATTGGTTAGAGCTCTCTTCTTTGAATTGTAAGCTGCGATTTAGGCTTGTTTTGTAGCTGTTTTGGGTGCAGTTTGAGGATGTGGTTTAGTGGAGTTTTAGGGATATGGATGAATGTTCTAGATCTGTGGTTGATGGCAGCAAAGGTTTGATAGAAATCAGTAAAAGTTTGCTGCAGAATTGTGTTGTCTTGTAAGAGCAGAATTGTCGTCGAAGAAACAGTGGTTTCTCAACGAAATTTCCACCAAAAACTTGAGAGATTTGAGGAGGGAATTGACAGCAAAATCTCAATTTATATGACAGCAAAGATGTCCAATTTAATCAAGAAAATTTTGGCAGTATAATAGCAAGGAAATTGGTGCAAGTTGCGATAGCAGAATTCTCGTCGAAATATTTCAACGGTTTGCGATGAAAATTTGTAGCAACACAAAATTATTTTTAGAGATGAATTCCTCAATAGATCAATCTTAGATAGAAGCCAAGATGATCTATGAAGTGTATAAGAAATTTTGTTCAAAAGGGATTGCAAATAGATCGGTTAAGGTAGCAATATGCGATTGAAATTTTTTGCAGCATAAATTTTCAATTGTAGCAGATTGGACGTAAAAGATCAGTTGTTTATATTGAGAATTTTTCAACAAAACAAAAGGAAAATCTACTATTAGAAGTGTCAAAGCTATCATAAAAATTTCATAGAGATTTGGGCAGAAAAAACATAGTAGCAAGATCAAACAAATTGTGCTATGCGGTTGAAATTTTACAGTTCAGATTTTCAAGTATAGCAGATTAGACATAAAAGATCAATGGTTTATGTTAAGAATTTTTTGACAAATCCAAAAGAAAATATGCTGTTAGGAAGTTTCAAAGTTGTCATAAAAATTTCGTAGAGATTTGGATAGAAAAAATATAGTAGTAAGATCAAACAAATTGTGTTGTGCGGATGGAATTTTACAATATATCTTTCATCATAGAGATGAAAACTTTTCGACGATAAGTTTATGCAGCAATATAGGAACAAATTTTTTTTTTTTGGATTTTCGAATAAGGATAACTAAATTGCAATAGTAGTAAGGTACGAAATCAGAACCTATTGCAATTCACAGGGAGATCAAAGAATGATCCGCGGTGGTGGAGATGACGGTGGAATTTGGCGACGATCTTTTAAGCAATTGTGGGAATTACTTTGGGCGGTTGTGGAGAGATGATGGATGGCTGTGGAAGGGCAGCGAGATGCTAAGAACACTGCTCTGATACCAAGTGTTAGAACCCTTACAGATTCTACGCTTGGGGTTGATCTCTTTAGGGGATCGGCCTCTTGGAACTCTATAGGGGTTCCTTCCTCCAAGTTGCTGCTCAAAGGCTACAGAAAATATTCATCTATTGCTTATCAAAAGAGGAGGAATACATAGCTATTTATAGAGCTTCTAAATCCTAACTCCTAATAGGACTCCTACTCAAGACCCCTACTTCTAACCAACTCCTAATAGGACTCCTAATCAAGACTCCTATTCCTTTTCAACTCCTTATTCTTCTATAAGAAACAACCTCTTAACCCTAGCCGGCCTCTTTACCTTTTTAATAGGGGTCGACTTAGGTAAGTTTTATATGAATGTCCCTCTCAATTAGGACTCTCCTAGCTAGAGTCCTAACAAATACACTCCCGATTACTCTTCACTCGAGACCACCGGCTTCCACTACCAATATTCTTTCAACAGGCAAAGATCAACTACACTTACAACTCTTTCTTCTTTTCACAAGCTCAGGAGAGAAATTTACACATCTCTTTTAGATCTCACTCATCTCTTAGAAAACTTCTAACTATAGGAGGAAGAGACTCTAAATCCTAAAAGAGTTCTAATGTTTTTTTCTCAAGTATTCATTCTCCTTTTTTTGCTCATATTCGTGCCTTACCAAGTAGAAATAGCTGGGGTATTTATAGACCTCAAATAGCTTAAAAAATGGAGCCAAAAAAGTTTTATCCTGAGTTTCCTGGGACCTAATGGTACCACCGCTTGACAAACTGACAACTAGCTATACCACTGCCTGTCAGTCAGATACTAGGTGGTACCACTACCTAACACAGTTTTAGAGATCATGTTTGGGCAGTAGCACCATCCAGTCTGGGTAGTACCACTGTCATACCCTACTATAGGTCATTGAATGGGCCAAACATTGGGCCAATTCAACCCCAATTCAGGCCCAATTGGCCCCTAATTGGGTTGGCATTATTTCATCCCAAAACTAACTCAATTAGTCCTAAACTAACTCGATCTAGACACACGATTACAAGCATAAATCCTATATTGTCCAGCATGTCATTAGTGTTAGGATCAAGAGCGGCACTAGGGGGGGGGGTGAATTAGTACAGCGGAAAACTTTTACAATATCAAAATTCTTTGTTTCGATTAAAATTGATTCCGACGAAAATAGTCTCGATTCAATCCATTTCGAAGAGAAATTGAACTTGAGAGCTTTCGTAAAAGTGCAGGAGAAAATTAAGGAGATTTACAGTAATATAAATTGCACATGAAAAGCAAACTAGGATTTAGAGTGGTTTGGTCAACGTGGCCTACATCCACTTTCGGATTCCTCCTCCGACGAGGTCACTAACATCCACTAAAGGCCTTCCTTTAATAGGTGAAGACCAACCACCTCTTTACAACACTTTCTCCATTTCACGGGTTTAGAAGAGAACCCTTACAAGTCTCACACCTCTCTTATATGATCTCAACACATAGAAATGGAGGAAAACTCTAGCACTTTTACAACTCTTTAACACTTCAAAGACTCAAGATTATGCCAATGCTTTCATGCCCTTTCATGTAGAAAAGGGTGGGGTTTTTATAGGCCCTAATGGCTTCAAAAATAGAGCTAAGAAGTGTCTCATCTCGATTTTTCGGGGTACTGGCGGTACTACCACTCAGTCTAGGCGGTATCACCGTCTGACAGAGCTCGGAGACCGAGCTCTAGTGGTACCATTGCTTGACAAGGGCGGTACCACCACTGGCAACATTAACTGTTGGCGGTACCACTGCCTAGACAACTTGGGAGACTGGGTCTTCTGGGCGGTGTCACTGTCGTCCATGTTTTCAGGGGCTGAATTGGCTACTCAATTCGGCCCAATTCATCCCTCTTAAGGGCCCAATTGGCCCCTAATTGGGTTGGCATTATTTCATCCCAAAACTAACTCAATTAGTCCTAAACTAACTCGATCTAGACACACGATTACAAGCATAAATCCTATATTGTCCAGCATGTCATTAGTGTTAGGATCAAGAGCGGCACTAGGGGGGGGGGTGAATTAGTACAGCGGAAAACTTTTACAATATCAAAATTCTTTGTTTCGATTAAAATTGATTCCGACGAAAATAGTCTCGATTCAATCCATTTCGAAGAGAAATTGAACTTGAGAGCTTTCGTAAAAGTGCAGGAGAAAATTAAGGAGATTTACAGTAATATAAATTGCACATGAAAAGCAAACTAGGATTTAGAGTGGTTTGGTCAACGTGGCCTACATCCACTTTCGGATTCCTCCTCCGACGAGGTCACTAACATCCACTAAAGGCCTTCCTTTAATAGGTGAAGACCAACCACCTCTTTACAACACTTTCTCCATTTCACGGGTTTAGAAGAGAACCCTTACAAGTCTCACACCTCTCTTATATGATCTCAACACATAGAAATGGAGGAAAACTCTAGCACTTTTACAACTCTTTAACACTTCAAAGACTCAAGATTATGCCAATGCTTTCATGCCCTTTCATGTAGAAAAGGGTGGGGTTTTTATAGGCCCTAATGGCTTCAAAAATAGAGCTAAGAAGTGTCTCATCTCGATTTTTCGGGGTACTGGCGGTACTACCACTCAGTCTAGGCGGTATCACCGTCTGACAGAGCTCGGAGACCGAGCTCTAGTGGTACCATTGCTTGACAAGGGCGGTACCACCACTGGCAACATTAACTGTTGGCGGTACCACTGCCTAGACAACTTGGGAGACTGGGTCTTCTGGGCGGTGTCACTGTCGTCCATGTTTTCAGGGGCTGAATTGGCTACTCAATTCGGCCCAATTCATCCCTCTTAAGGGCCCAATTGGCCCCTAATTAAGTTAGTGGGATTACCTCCCAATCCTAACTTAATTCACGCTCTAACTATGATAATTAAGTCATGATCACAGCACTTCTTATTCCGGTGTGTCAATTGTTCTTCCGGCGAGCTTCCGGTATACTTTCAGCGAACATTCGACAAACTCTCGGCAATGCTCCGACGGACTCCTAGCAAGCTCCCAGAATTTACAATGATCTTCTTAGTGAGTTCTGACGAGTTTCTTTAGCAAGGTCCTGAACTTCTCAGTTGGTTTCGACAGAACTTCCGATGAACGTCTGGACTTCCGGCGAACTCTTGAACTCCCGACGAGATCTCGATCTTGACCATGGTTCAACACTTACTTTATGTCTTAATATTGTCGTAGTTAATCCTGCACACTTTTCTCAACATATAGATTGGATCAAACAAATTACAATTGACTTCCTTATCAAAATCCGAGATTCAATAATCTCCCCCTTTTTCATGATGACAATCAATTAATGTAGAGTTAATCGTAACTCCCCCTATCTATATGCCATACTTGAGAAAAGACATTCTTAAATTCAAAGCCTTTGAATTCAAGAAATAAACTGATAAGATTAGTTCATTAGACTTATCAACATGCACATCATGATTCCTATCATGATCTAACATTCTCAAGATACGATGCCAAGTATGATGTCAAGTCATGACATCCATTTTCAAGTATGATATTTCAAATATGAAAGATGACAAAGATAGCAATTTCATCATTCTATGGCAAGATATCATTTAAAAAATAGCAAGTTAAGCTCTAGATATCTTATCATAATGAAAAAAATTTATCAAGCAAACATTTCAAGTATATATGATGAAATACATTGCATATATTTGTCATCAATTTACCACATTTTGGTATCATTTCTCCCCCTTTGTCATCAACAAAAAGGAGGATAATTCAACAATGCAAACGTGCTAAAAATTCATACCACATTTCAATTTGTACTTGACAATACTAATCATATTGCAAGCATTCATGATATGGTATCTTTCAAAAGTTCTCGAAGTTATATACATTAATGAGATAGCTTCTATCAACTTCTCCCCTTTTTTCATCAAAACTTTACATGAAGAAGGAAAGAAAGGAGTAAATCCATTAAAAACCAACTTTATGAAATGATTTGAATCAAGTCAAAAACGATAAAAGAGTTTCATTAAATTATGTTTCAATTTTCACAAGGATCAAGATATTAATGTGAAATCAAATCATCACTATTGCAAGTGTTCATCTCATACTAAAAAATTCATATAAAATTTTCTTTCATTAAGAAAGAATTCATATGAAAGAATCATAAAAGAAATTCCATGAATGATCACATCAAATCCATTTCTTATTAAAAAAAAATTTACAAGAGTGAAATCCATGAGAGATGCATTTGTTAATGAATTCTATGTATCAAACATCATTACATGATAGAGTAAGGATATGGAATAAACTTGATATGGCATAAACTCATGAAAGCTCCATTCAAGAAATTCGCAACGATAGTTCGAAAAAGATATATATCAAATTCATGCATTTGGACAAATTAACATTCCTAATTCTCTTCTAATAAAATCATATTATTCTTCACTTAAAGGTTTTGTAAAGATATCGGCTAATTGATGTTTCGTATCAATAAAGTCTAAGATTACATCATGATTATTTACATGATCTCGTATAAAGTGATGCCTAATATCAATATGTTTTGTTCTAGAGTGTTGAATGATATTTTTTGTTAAACATATTGCACTTGTGTTATCACATTTTATGGGAATGTTTCTAAGATGAATATTATAATCTTCTAAAGTGTTTTTCATCCATACAACTTGTGCACAACATGCATTAGCTGCAATGTACTCAGCTTCGATTGTAGATAGTGCAACCGAGTTTTGTTTGTTAGAAGACCAAGAAACAAGTGTGTGTCCTAAAAATTGATATGTTTAGGATGTAATTTTTCTATCTAATCTACATCCATCAAAATCCGCATCAGCATATGCAATTAGTTCAAAGTTCTCGGATTTTGGATACCATAATCCTAAATTAGTGGTACCTTTAAGATATCTAAGAATTCTCTTAACTACTTTAAGATGAGATATCTTAGGATTAGATTGAAACCTAGCACAAAGACCTACACTAAACATGATATCTAGTCTAGTTGCGATGACGTATAGTAAATTTCCTATCATACCCCTATAAGCTTTTTGATCAAAGCTTTCTCCACTTTCATCAATGTCTAACTTAGTGGAGGTACTCATGGGAGTATTGATAGCCTTTGAGCTATCCATATTAAACCTTTTTAGTAAATCTAAAGCATATTTTGTTTGACTAAGAAAAATACCATTACTTAGTTATTCAATTTGTAAGCCTATAAAGAAAGTTAATTCTCCTATCAAACTTATTTCAAATTCAAGACTCATACTTTTAGCAAATGATTCACATAGAGATTCATTCATGGAACTAAAAATAATATCATCAATGTAAATTTGAATAATAAGAAAATATTTTTAAAATTTTTTATAAACAATGTAGTATCGACCTTGCCTTTAGAGAAATTATTTTCGATAAGAAATGAGCTAAGTCTCTCATACCAAGCTCTTGGGACTTGTTTCAATCCTTAGAGAGTTTAGTCAATTTAAACACATGATTAGGGAGATTATCATTCTTAAATTTGGGAGGTTGTTCAACATAAACTTCTTCAAAAATAAAGCCATTAAGAAAAGCACTTTTAACATCTATTTGAAATAACTTAAAATTATTACTACTAGCATAGGCAAGGAGCATCCTTACGGCTTCTAATCGTGCCACAGGAGCAAAGGTTTCTTCATAATCGATACATTCTTCTTAGTTGAAACCTTTGACCACTAATCTAGCCTTGTTTCTAACCATGATAGCAAGTTCATCTTGCTTGTTTCTAAAGACCAATTTAGTACCAATGACAAAATGGTTATTTGGCCTTGGAACAAGCTTCCACACCTCATTTCTCTCAAATTGATTTAACTCTTCTTGCATTGTGATGACCCATGAATCATCTTTCAAGGCCTCGATAATGCATTTATGTTCAATTTGGGAGAGAAAAGCAACGATTGCACAAAAATTCATAAGAGAAGAATGAGTTTGAACCCCTTTCAATGTGTCTCCTATAATTAGCTCATTAGGATAAGCATCTACATACTTCTATTCCTTTGGTAAAGAAGGTTCGGAAGAAGATGCATCCAATTTACTATATGGGGAAAGGGATTCATTTAAATTCAAAGTATCAAAATTAAGATCATCATCAAAATCATTTTTCTTAACTTCTGAAATTTTATTAAAAACAACTTGAATAGATTCTTATATAATTAAAGTTCTTTTATTAAAGATGTGAAAAGCCTTTGAAATAGAAGAATAACAAAAACAAATGCCTTCATCTGATTTTATATCAAACTTTCCTAAGGTATCTTTTTCATTCAAAATAAAATATTTACACCTGAAAACTTTAAAATATGAAATATTGGGCTTTTTGTTGTTCCACAACTCATAAAGAGTTTTAGAAAGTAATGGTCTTACTAGAACCCTATTTATAACATAGCATGCCATATTTACAACTTCGGCCCAAAAATATTTGGGTAAACTATGTTCGTTTAATATGGTTCTAGCCATTTCTTGTAAGTTTCTATTCTTTCTTTCTACTGCTCCATTTTGTTGAGGATTTCTTGGAGTAGAGAAGTTGTAGTTATATCCATTAGATTTATAAAATTCTTGAAAATTACGGTTTTGAAATTCACCACCGTGATCACTTCGAATTGACGAAATTATAAAACCTTTTTCATTTTGAACAAGTTTACAAAACTTAGAGAAATACCTAAAGCAATCATTTTTGTGTGCTAAGAAATAAGTCCATGTGTATCTACTAAAATCATCCATAATGACGAATGCATATTTGCTACCTCCTAGGCTTGATGTAGCAATTGGTCCGAACAAGTCCATATAGATCAATTGCAAAGGTCTAGATGTGCTTATTTGGTTCTTAGGTTTGAAGCTATATTTTATTTATTTTTCTAGTTGACATGCATCACACATATTATCTTTGACAAACATGATATGAGGAATTCCTCTTATGAGTTCTTTAGATGAAATTTGAGGAATTAGTTTTATGCTAGCATGACCTGATCTCCTATGCCAAAGCCAGGCATCGTCATTCAAAACTGAAAAACATATTTCATTGCAAAGATCATTAATGTCAATAGAGTATATGTTATTTTATTTTAGTGCAATCATAGATGTGTTTTTGTATGGTTTTTCAAGAATGCAAGCATTAGATTCAAATCTAACGATATATCCTATATCACACAATTGACTAATACTCAAAAGGTTATGCTTTAAACCATCAACTAACAATACATCTTCAATAAGAAGGTTGGATTTATTACCTATGGTTCCTTTGCCAATGATTTTACACTTGTTGTTGTCTCTGAAGGTGACATATCCTTTATCCTTTATCTAGGCTAGTGAGCTTAAAGAAATGGGATGGATCTCCGATCATATGCCTTAAGCATCCACTATTAAGGTACCATCTCTTGCTCCTATCTTATAATGGTATATTTTTCTCAAAAATCGATCTACATAGCTTATCATGTTGCGTTGAGTCATTTGAGGTTCTTTTAGGAACCCAAATCAATTTATGTGGACTATATTTCTTCAATTGACATTTGTACACAACATGTCCAAGTTTGCAACAAAAGTTACATTTGGTATGAGGTGATATATACAAGGTAAGGCCTTTAATAAAGGTGGTTGGATTTTGGTAAGAGCTACTCACAAATCCGATTACACCTTTTTTTTTAACGTGACCCTTGTTGGCAAGGATCATGTTCAAGGACTTGCTACCAACCTCAAATTTCTTTAAGGTTTCTTTGAGTAGCAAGTTTTCCTTTTGAAATATTTCTAGATCATGGCATTTTGTGCAGGAAGCTAAGCTAATTTTATGCTCAATCTTTACTCTATCAAAATTGCTAATAAGAGAAGCATGTTCCTTTTTCAAAGAGTTGTACTTTTTATTCAAGATTCTACATTCATCAAACAATTCATGAAAAGCACTTGAATGCTTATCGAAAGTTAAATTTGTGTCTAATGAACTTGTTACCTCATCTTTAATAGCCATTAGCATATAGTGAACAACTTGCTTAGTGTTGGTTGGCTCCTTTTCTTTGGAAGCACTTGAGTTGCCCCATGTAGCTTTGAGAGCCTTCTTCTTTGGTTGCCTCCTCTTTGCTTGGGGACATTCACTTTTGAAGTGTCCCGGCTTCTTGTATTAATAACATATCACTTGTTCTTTCTTAGGTTCAAATTTATTTTTAGTATCATTTTTAAATTTATTTCCTTTTATGAATCTTTTGAACTTCTTTGTTAAGAGTGCCACGTCATCATCAAAGTCCTCATCACTTGAGTTTTTTTTCAAGTGGTCTTCTTGTGTTCTCAGTACCATATACTTCTTATTCTTTGGAAGGGTGTCCTCAATATCTTCATGAGCTTTATATGTCATTTCATAGGTCATTAGTGACCTAATTAGTTCTTCAAGAGGAAAATTATTTAGATCTTTGGTCTCTTGAATGACAGTTACTTTAGGGTCCCAACATTTTAGAAGAGATCATAAAATCTTATTAACAAGTTCAAAATCTAAGAAACTTTTACCAAGTCCTTTTAGACCATTGACGACATCCGTATATTGGGTATACATGTCTCCAATGGTCTCACTCGGTTTCATTTGAAACAACTCATAAGTATGCACTAAAAGATTGATTTTTGACTCCTTCACTTTACTAGTGCCTTCATGAGTTACTTTGAGTGTGTATCAAATATCAAAAGTCATTTCATAAATCAATACTTGATTAAACTCATTTTTATCTAATACACAAAACAAGGCATTCATAGCCTTGGCATTTAAAGTAAAAGTCTTCTTCTCCAACACATTCCAATCATTCATTGGAAGAAAAGACTTTTGAAAACCATTTTTGATAACGTTCCATAGCTCAAAATCCATTGAAATTAGGAAGATCTTCATTTTAGTCTTCCAATATATGTAATCTGTCCCATTGAACATGGGCGAACCTGTAATTGAATGACCCTCTTGGTTGCCAGCAAATGTCATCTCTCTTGAGTTTTAAACCAAACAAGAGTGAACCTTGCTTTGATACCAATTGTTAGGATCAAGAGCGGCACTAAGAGGGGGGGGGGTGAATTAGTGCAGTAGAAAACTTTCGCGATTTCAAAAGTCTTTATTTTGATTAAAATCGATTCCTACAAAAATAGTTTTGATTTAATCCGTTTCGAAGAGAAATTGAACTTGAGAGCTTTCGTAAAAGTGCAAGAGAAGATTAAGGAGATTTGCAATAATGTAAATTGTACAAATGAAAAGCAAACCAGAATTTAGAGTGGTTTGATCAGCATTAACTACATCCACTTTTGGATTCCTCCTTTGTCGAGGTCACTGACATCCACTAAAAGCCTTCTTCAATAGGTAAAGACCAACCACCTCTTTACAGTGGTTTCTCCTTTTCACGGGTTTAGGAGAGAACCCTTACAAGTCTCACACCTCTCTTGTATAATATCAACACTTAAAAAGGGAGGAGGAGAACTCTAGCACTTTTATAACTTTTTAACACTTCAAAGACTCAAGATTATGCCAATGCTTTCATGCCTTTTCATGCAGAAAAGGGTGGGGTTTTTATAGGCCCCAATGGCTTAAAAAATAGAGCCAAAAAGTGTCTCATCCTAGTTTTTCGGGGTACTAGCGGTACTACCACCATTATTGGGCGATACCACCGCCTGACATCTGACACTAGGGGTACTACAGCTCAGTTTGGGCGGTACCACTGCTGGCAGCATTAATTGCCGGTGGTACCACCGCCCAAACCACTTGGGAGACTGGGTTTTCTGGGCAGTGCCACCGTCGGCCATGTTTTCAGGGGCTGAATTGGCTGCTCAATTCGGTCCAATTCAGCCCTATTAACAGCCCAATTGGCCCCTAATTAAGTTAGTGGGACTATCTCCCAATTCTAACTTAATTTATACTCTAACTATGATAATTAAGATATGATCACAACACTTCTTGTTCCGGTACATCAATTGCTCTTTCGATGAACATCCGACGAACTCTCAGCAATGCTCCGACGGACTCCCGGCAAGCACATGGACTTTACGATGATCTTTTTGGCGAGCTTCGATGAGTTTCTTTGGCAAGCTCTTGGACTTCTCGGTTGGTTTTGGCTGAACTTCCAACGAACGTCCAGACTTTCGACGAACTCTTGAACTCCCAACGAGTTCTCGATCTTGACTCTAGTTCAACACCTGCTTTATGTCTTACTACTGTTATAGTTAATCCTATACACTTTTCTTAACATATAGATTAGATTAAATAAATTACAATTGACTTCATCATTAAAATCCGAGATTCAACAATTAGTTCATCTAGCACTTTGTTCGATCCTTCGGTGCATCATCCTCTCCTTCAGCATATTGCTTAATCAGTATGTTGACTCTTGCAACTTTCAATCTCCTTAGCGCAATGTTCGATCCTTCAGCCTAATGCCCAAACTCATGGCACGGAGTCCTTCTGCTAGTAAGTCGACCGATCCTCTAGCTCAACATCCAATCTCCTGACATGTTTCACTCCGGCCCAATGTCAGATTTCTCCTACTTTAATCGATTTGTCTTTTCTAATCGAAGTTAATCTTGTGTCACTCAAAACATAAATTAGATCGTAAACTCATCAATTGATTTCATCATCAAAATTTGAGATTTTACATCTTCCGCATAAGAATGACTAAGGGAATAATAGTTTAAAACTATGTCTTTAAGATGATTAAGTGGACAGAGAAACTCAAAGGTCTAAGAATGGTCTTAAAGGAAAGCCTATGTGTGGATCTTGTACTTCAGTCCCTACCAGATTTCTTTTCTCAGCTTGAGGTAACTCTCCCTAAACTCCTCAAGAAAGAGAAGCCAATTCTCTATGTTGGTGAGACCAAAAAGAAAAGGAAAGTAGAAAAGTCCCTTAAGAAGGGCAAGGATAAGGATAATTCGGGTAAAGCAAAGTTTGCTAAGAAGAATGTTAGAACCCTTGCAGATTCTAAGCTTGGGGTTGATCTCTTTAGGGGATAAGCCTCCTTGGAACTCTATAGGGGTTCCTTCTTCCAAATTGCTACTCAAAGGCTGCAGAAAAGATTCATCTATTGTTTATCAAAAGAGGATGAATACATGGCTATTTATAGGGTTTTTCACCGCTAACTCCTAATAGGACCCCTACTCAAGACTCCTATTCAATTAAGACTCCTACTCAAGACTCCTAATAGGAATCCTACTCAAGACTCCTAATAGGACTCCTACTCAAGACTCCTATTCCTTTACAACTCCTAATCCTTCTCTAAGAAATAACCTCCAAACCTTAGCTGGCCTCTTCACCTCTTTAATAGGGATCGGCTTAGGTAGGTTTTACATGAATGCCCCTCTCAATTAGGACTCTCCTAGCTAGAGTCCTAACAGACCCACTCTCTTTAAATCAGCCTTGTCCACGAGGCTGACAATCCATAAATTCTGGGAATTTGATCATATTGGTAAGTTTGCCCACTGTATTCGCACTTCAGTAGTGGGTCATCGTCGTCGAGTCATGATCCGTTGATCAATAATGGAACTCGACCAAGTATGGAGTTCTCCGTAGGTAGTCATATTTAGTGGGTGGCTTTAGGCTATCTCCAAGCACCTGTTTACCACTTCTGTCTGGCTATTGGTTTGCGGGTGATACACCGTACTCCTTTTCAATTTAGTGCCCTCATAGTGTAATCCTTTAGTGTCCGAATTGTAATGAGCCACGAAGCTTGGTGCTCCCTCCAATTTTTTTATGTTCTTATTAGTCTCCGGATCTTCCTGTCATTCCCTTTTAATATCCTCAAGGAAGTTGCTAGTCGAAAGTGAAATGACCAAAAATTTAGCTTGCTTAAGTAGCTGTGAAAGCGCATCTGTAATAACATTCTCTTTCCCCTTTTGATAAGTTATTTCATAATCATATCCAAGAAGCTTTGTTACCCATTTTTGTTGCTTGGGGGAAGATATCTTCTGCTTCAAGAAATATTTTAGGCTTTTATAGTGGATCTTGATTTGAAAGTGTCGCTCGATCAAGTACGATCTCCATTTGGCCACCGTATGCACAATCACGAGCATCTCCTTGTCATAAATAGTCATTTTGAGATGGGAAGGAGATAATGTCTTACTGGTATAAGCGAGGGGGTGGCCATCTTACATTAGTACAACACCAATTCTGACTCCAAAGGCATCGGGATCAATAACGAAAGTCTTGCCGAAGTCGAGTAGCACTAGTATGAGCGTTATTGTCATTGCGGCTTTAAGTTTGTTGAAGGTAGTGTTGGATTTGTCCAACCATTCGAAAGCATCTTTTTTCAGCAAGGAAATAAGTGGTGTACTGATCTTTCCATAGTTTTTCATGATCTTGCAGTGGTAGCCTATTAAACCGAGAAAGCTACATAGCAATTTTATGTTCCTCGAGGTCCGCTAGTTCTACATTGCTCCAATTTTGGAGGGGTCCACTACCACACCTTTCTATGATATGATATGCCCAAGATATTTCACCTTCTATTAAAGAAAGCAAAAATTCATAGTGGTCATTGTGTGTTCAAAAGGTGGTTTTCGGTATGTCTTCTTCGCACACTCATATTTGATGATACCCGGATCAAAGGTCTAGCTTTGTGAAGATTTATGCTCCCTTTCATCTAGTAATTCATCTACTATTAGAATAAGGTATTTGTCCTTGATAGTTATGCCGTTGAGAGCTCGGTATTCAACACACATTTGCCATGTTCCGTCCTTCTTTCGTACGAAGAGCATTGGTGAAGAGTAGGGGTTGCAACTTGGCCGAATAACTCATATTTTGAGCATCTCTTTTACAATCCTTTTTATTTCATCCTTTTGCAGATATGAATGCTGATATGGCTGAGTATTTGCAGGAGGTTTACCTAAAAGAATCGGTATATAATGATCATGCCGACGGGTAAGAGGTAGGTTGTGCGGTTCGTCAAATATATCTGAAAATTCAGCAAGCAAATGAAGTAGGTTTGGATCTTCAAATTCTGTTGGCTCTTCCTTAATTTGCTACTTAAGTTGTACCAAAAAGCTGCTGCATGCTTTATGCAAAACCTTCTCCATTTGTTATGTGCAAATCGTCGTTACGTCACCCCCACATTTCCCGTGTAGTATCACTTGTTTCCCTTTACTGTAAAATCTCATAATTAGTTTCACAAGGTTCTAGGAAATATCACCTAATGTCATCAGCCATTCAATGTCGAGCACGGCCTCATAATCATCAAGAGAGAGGAGTTAGAAATATGCAATTATCTCTTGGTCTTGCAGTAACAATTTCACCTGTGCACATCTTTGATCACACTTTAGGATTCTTCCATCGGTGACCTTTATATCGAACTTGCTACAACCTTCGATGTGGAGTGTTATCTAAGTAGCAACCTTACTATTTAGGAAGTCATTAGTGCTGCCAGTGTTGATGAGAACAGTGATTGGTTGTTGTTTGAGAATGCCTCCAATTTTCATTGTTTGCGAGTTTGAGTAGCCAACTAGTGCTTATACCGTAACGTCGGTTGGTTGTGGCTCTTCTTCTGCATCTTCTTCTTCATGTTTAATGCTCTCTTCTGGATGTTTAATGATCTCTTTTTCTACTAGTTCAATCATAAGAAGTCTTCCTTTACTACAATGATGTTCACGGCTCCATGGCTCGTCGTAGTGCTAACATAACCCCTTCGCAAATCACTCCCGAAGCTCTTCTTTTGTCAACCTTTTTTGTGCAGAGACTCGGTTGATAGTAGGGGGGGGGTGAGTGCTATAGTATTGCTAGCCGGGGAGTGACTCTAGTCCTCTGGGCTTCATGGTTCAATCGCTCCTCTTGAAGTCGTGCGAAAGAGATGGCTGCCATAAGCGTGTACGGTTGTCACGCTTTAACTTTTCCCCGGATCTCTAGCGTTAAGCCCTCAATGAAGGTCCCCAATAGCTATTTTTGAGACCAATTAGGAATTTGATTAGATAATCTTTCAAACCTAGTTTGGTACTCTTGAATGGTGGAGGTTTGTCGGATCTTTGCTAGTTGTCCGTCAATGTTCTCGTAATCGGTTGGTCCGAAGCGGATCAGCAGTCCTTTGAATTGTCACCATGAGAGGACTCCATGAGTGTGTTCAAACTAGTCAAACCATTATATGACATCCCCTTCAAGATGTATAGCCGTAATTTCCACCATAGATGCGTCTGTGGTTTTGTGGTACCGAAAATATCGCTCCGCGCGCGAGATCCAATCAATCGGGTCTCCTTCTTTCCATCTAGGGAAGTCCACCCTCATATGTGGATAGTTAGAGTCGGTCATAGAGCCTCCCCTCTCTTGGAAGTCATCTCTTCGGGCTTGGTGCGTTGGTTAGAGCTCTCTCCTTGATGTGATTTCTTCGAGCTTGATGGTCGGCCCAAACTGAGTTCGATAAAGAGAGTCCGAATCTTATCCTCTATTCGCGCCTCGAAGGCTTCAAATTTAGCATTGATTGCCTCCTCAAATGCCATAGTATATCCCTCCAAATATGTGATGTTAAAATCTCTCTTTTATTATCAGGTTAAAGGCATGTATAGGTTGAGAGAAGTGATGGTCAAAAGGGTTGGTGGATTGGTGGATGTAGGCTGCGGTTTAGGCTTGTTTTGTGGCTGTTTTGGGTTCAGTTTGAGGGTGCGGTTTGGTGGAGTTTTAAGGCTATGGATGAAAGTTTTAGATCTGTGGTAGATGGCAGCAAAGGTTTGATAGAAATCAGTGGAAGTTGCTGCAAGTAAATGTTGTTTTGTATGAGCAGAATTATCGTCGAAGAAATAGTGGTTTCTTGATGAAATTTTCACCAAAAACTTGAGAGATTTGAGGAGGGAATTGACAGAAAAATCTTGGTTTATATGACAGCAAAGATGTTCAATTTAATTAAGAAATTTTTGGCAGGATAATAGCAAGGAAATTGGTGCAAGTTGCGATAGTAGAATTCTCATCGAAATATTTCAACGGTTTACGATGAAAATTTGCAGCAACACAAAATCATTTTTAGAGATGAATTCCTTAATAGATCAATATTAGATGGAAGTTAAGATAATCTATGAAGTGTATAAGAAATTTTGTTCAAAAAAGATTGCAAATAGATTGGTTAAGGCAACAATATGCGGCTGAAATTTTCTGCAGCATAGATTTTCAAGTGTAGCCGATTGGATGTAAAAGATCAATAGTTTATATTGAGAATTTTTTGACAAAGCCAAAGGAAAATCTACTGTTTGGAAGTATCAAAGCAATCATAAAAATTTCATAGAAATTTGAAAAGAAAAAATATAGTAGCAAGATCAAATAAGCTGTACTATGCAGCTAGAATTTTCCAGTGCAGATTTTCAAGTATAGCAAGTTAGACGTAAAAGATCAATAGTTTATATTGAGAATTTTTTGATAAAACTAAAGAGAAATCTACTGTTAGGAAGTATCAAAGTTGTCACAAAAATTTTGTAAAGATTTGGATTGAAAAAATGTAGTAGCAAGATCAAACAAACTATGCTATGCGGTTGAAATTTTACAGTGTAGATTTTCAAGTATAGCAGATTAGATGTAAAAGATCAATAGTTTATATTGAGAATTTTATGACAAAACTAAAGGAAAATCTACTGTTAGGAAGTGTCAAAGCTATCATAAAATTTTCATAGAGATTTGGATAGAAAAAACATAGTAGCAAGATAAAAAAAACTGTGCTATGCAGTTGGAATTTTATAGTACAGATTTTCAAGTATAGTAGTTTCGACGTAAAAGATCAATGGTTTATATTGAGAATTTTTTGACAAACCTGAAGGAAAATATGCTATTAGGAAGTGTCAAAGTCGTCATAAAAATTTGTAGAGATTTGGATAGAAAAAATATAGTAGCAAGATCAAACAATCTATGCTATGTGGCTGGAATTCTACAATATATCTTTCATCGTAGAGATGAAAACTTTGCGATGAAAAGTTTATGTAGCAATATAAAAATAATTTTTTTTTTAGATTTTTGAATAAGGATAACTAAATTGTAGCAGTAGTAATGTAGTAAACTAGAACCTATTATAATTCATGGGGAGATCAAAGGATGATCTCCAATGGTGGAGATGACAGCGGAATTTGGCAACAATCTTTTAAGCAATTGTGGGAATTGCTTTGGGCAGCTGTGGAGGGCTGACGAATGGTTGTGGAAGGACAACGAGATGCCAAGAACGCTGTTCTGATACCAGTTATTAGAACCCTTATAGATTCTAAGCTTGGGGTTGATCTCTTTAGGGAATCGGCCTCCTTGGAACTCTATAGGGATTCCTTCCTCTAAGTTGCTTCTCAAAGGCTGCAGAAAAGATTCATTTATTATTTATCAAAAGAGGATAAATACATGACTATTTATAGGGTTTCTAAATCCTAACTCCTAATAGGACCCCTACTCAAGACTCCTACTCAAGACTCCTAATATAACTATTACTCAAGACTCCTATTCCTTTACAACTCCTAATTCTTTTCTAAGAAATAACCTCCAAACCCTAGCCGACCTTTTCACCTCTTTAATAGAGGTCGGCTTAGATAGGTTTTACATGAATGCCCCTCTCAATTAGGACTCTCCTAGCTAGAGTCCTAACAAAGGACCCGACGAAAAACAAAGGCCAGTGCTTCCACTACGAAAAATATGGGCATTAAAAAAGGAATTACAAGGAGAACCTTGCAAAAATGACAAAAAAGAAGCTTGGTGAAGCTTTAAGTACATTCATGATTAGTCTCTAGTTATAAGATTTTTGTGATAATGCATAAGAATTAGATACCAATAGTGCCTATCACATCTATAATTCATTGTAGGTCCTAGCAAGACTTATGAGATTGGCGAGAGACAAGATGGACCTCAAAATTGGCAATAGAGCAAGAGTTGCTATTGTTGCTATCGGCGAGATCACTTTACATCTCCTTAGTGGAGCTATTATTGCATTAGATGCATCTTATTTTGTTCCCTCTATTATCAAAAATGTTATTTCCATTTCATGTTTGACTTTCAATGGTTATAAAGTAATTTTTGAGAATAATGGTTTTTTAATTATTAAGAATGATAAGATCATCACTCGACGGACATTACATAATGGTTTGTTTATGCTAGACACTACTCTATATATAATGAATGTAAGTGTGTCCAAGAGGAAACAAGATGAGGTGAATAATACATACCTTCTGCATTGTAGGCTAGGTCATATCTATGAGGGAAGGATTCAAAAGTTACTAAAGGATTGATACCTAGATCCATTCGACTATAAGTCATATACTACTTATGAGCCTTGTCTTCGTGAAAAACTAACCAACTCTCCATTTAGTAGAACTAGAGAGAGCTATTGAGTTGTTGGAACTCAAACATAGTGATGTATGTGGTCTAATGTTGACTTAGGCTATAGGTGGTTACTCCTACTTCATTACTTTTATTGATGATTTCTTCAAGTATGGACATGTGTACTTGATAAAGTATAAGTCCGAAGTCTTCGAGAAATTCAAGAAGTATAAGAATGAAGTAGAGAACCAGACTAGAAAGAGTATCAAGACTCTTCGATCAGATCAAGGAGGTGAGTACTTGAGTACAAAATCCACCCAATTCCTCAATGACCATGGGATTCTATCCTAGGAGATACCTCTTTATACACCCTAACTCAATGGTGTATCAAAAAGGAGGAATAACATGCTATTAGATATGGTGCGGTCCATGATGAGTTTTGCCAACCCACCCATCTCAATCTAGGGATACGCCTTAGAGTCTGCAGCTTACCTTTTGAACAGAGTTCCAACTAAGTCGTAAGTGTCTACACCATATATAGGAAGAAGCTTAATCTTAAGGTTATTAAGATTTGGGGCTGACCTGCACACATTATGAGACATAATCCCGATAAGTTGGAATCCAAGATGGAATGGTGCAAGTTCGTGGGATACCCCAAGAAAACATGTGGTTATTATTTCTATCACCCCGAGGACCAAAAGGTCTTTATAGCCAAAAGAGCAGTGTTTCTTGATATGAAACACATTCTTGATGAAGATATGGTAGTGTGATAGAGTTGAGCAAGGTTAGAGAACCTAACTCAAGCATCATTCCATAGCCAAAGTCTATTCAGGTACCTAACACACAAGTTTGACTTTAAGTATGTCTAGTAGAATACCCCATCCTTCTAAGAGATGTGGGGCATATCATAAGAGAGAATATTGATCCTCAAATTTACAAGGAGGCTATTACAAATATAGACTCCCGGAAGTAGCAAGAAGCCAAGAATTCTGAGATAGATTCCATGTACTCCAACAAGGTTTGGAACCTAGTTGATGCACCTGAAAGTATTATACCCATTGGTTGCAAGTGGATCTTTAAGAAGAAGATTAGAGTAGATGGAAAGGTGGAGACCTATAAAGTAAGGCTAGTGACTAAGGGGTATCGTCAAAGGCAATGTGTTGGTTAGGACGAAACCTTCTCACCTATAGCTATGCTAAAATCCATTTGAATTCTATTAGCTATTCAACACACTATATTATGAGATCTGATAGATGAACGTGAAAATCATGTTCCTCAATAACAACCTTAAAGAGGAGGTATATATGATACAACTTAAGGGATTCGTGTCTAAAGAAAGTCCAAATAAGGTATGCAGATTGCTTAGGTCCATCTATGGACTAAAGTAAGCTTTCTAAAGTTGGAACATAAAATTTGATGAGGCAATCATATTTTATGACTTCGTTAAGAATATGGGAAGAAGCCAGAATTCAAAAAATTTCCTACATGTCCCTAATTTCAAAAAATATTAATTAATTAAAAAACTAATTGATTATTATTATCTAGTAGTCCTACATGATGATGATGTTTATATGTGATGTATGATGTGGACAGATGATCATGGACCACATGATGTGTATGTACTTGTGAATATTATTATTGGGGCCTATGAGCCTCCATTTTATTTCTTGTTTGTTATCGAGCTTACATGCCTATGATTAAGTTGTAATCACATGAAAAGATGCAATAGGTGCGTAGAAGCAATAGCAAGACTCACGAGACGGATGATAGTAATGCATAAAGATGCATCGAGATGTTGACAGAACCGACGAAAATAAAATGGTCGATCACAAGGCATAGAGATGCACCGCTACACACATAGATCTTGCTGTGAGTAATTAGGCCCATTGGCTCGAGCCTGATCACATTAGGCTATGGTCCATGATCATCTAATGTGATTGCTCATGTGATGTGTGATTGCTTGTATACCTTCTAGATATGTGTATATATTTACATGCAATGTAGATATTAAATATGTATGTGTGTGACATGTCATATTAAGAGATCAAATCAAAATCCACACTCTCGATAATATTAAGTCGGTAAACGTGAGGCAATTAGATTAACCCACGTGGCCTTCCATCGTTATAGGTAGAGACTAATTCTCGATGTAGGTTGAGTTGGTCATGTTGAATCTCAGATTTTGATGATGAAACCAATTGATAGTGTTTATGATTTAATCTGCATTTTGAGTAACATAGGAAGCTTCGATCAAGGAGAGATAATTAAAAGTAGGAAAAATCATGTTGGGCCAGAGCAAAACATGTCAAAAGATTAGACATCGAGCCGAAGGATCGGTCGACATATCGGCAGAAAGCTTCAAGCCATGGGTTTGGGTATCGAGCCAAGAAGAGCAAAAATTGCCCAAAGGAAATCAGAGTTGCGGAGGTCAATTGGCTAATTGGGCAATAGGGCGCATGAGAGGATGATGTGCCGAAGAATCGGATGAAGCGTCGATGAACCAATGACATGCTAGATAACATTTGATTCAAGCTTTGTAATAATTGTCTAAATTGAAGTAGGTTTTAAATGTGCATGATTACTATAATAGCAGTTAAGGCATAAAGCAAAATGAAGTCTCGGAGTCAAGAATGAGATTTCATTGGGAGTTCGAGAGTTCATCGGAAGTCCGGACGTTCATCGAAAGTTCTGCTGGAATTAACCGAGAAGTCCAGGAGCTTGCCAAAGAAGTTTATTGGAACTTGCCTAGAAGATCATCATGAAGTCTAGGAGCTTGTTGGGAGTCCACTGGAACATTGCTGAGAGATCATCGGAAGTTCGCTAAAAGATTAACGGAAGCTTGCCAGAAGAAACCTAGACTAACCAAACTTCATTTGCTTAGTGTATGCCTTAAAATTCATAATTAGCACATAATTGGGTTGGAATTGGGCCAACTCAATTAGGGGCCAATTGGGCCCAAGTTTAGGCTGTGTTAGTCGAAGTGAATGGCCCAAATAGTGACCCAACAAGTGGCACGCTTAGTCTACGAGACACAAACTCTGAGACTATGTCAGGTGGTGGTACCGCCCAGTGTCAAGTGGTGGTACTTCCAGTCTAGGTGGTGGTACTACCCAGACATAGTCTTCTAGGCGGCGGTACCTAGTGTCAGTGTTGTAAGCGGTGGTACCACCTAGCACAGGCGGTGGTATCGCTAGTACCCAAAAATCGAGAATGAGACACTTTTAGGCTCCAAGTTTGAATCCATTTAAGTTCTATAAATACCCCTCTCATCACTGGTTAAAATACACAAGAACTGAGAGCAAAAAAGAAACAAAAATACTATTGTAATCTTGTGAGAAGTCCTCTCAAGCTTAAAGTGTTAGTTTTGTTTGAGAGAGGAGTACGGGGGGTTGTAAAGGCATTGTGATATTGAGATTATTTCTATGAATTTTTGTGTTTTACCTTGCATTTTGATACCTTGTTTGTTTGAAAATTGTCCTCTTTTGTCATGGATATGTTAGTCGTTTGCTAAGCTCTATTTGCTCACTTCATTACTATATAAATTTTTCAGGATAGCTTACCACTCGCTTAAATGTTAAAATTAGGTTGAGGCAATGGATGGCTAGAAGATTTTGGGTAGATCTTTATTAGTAGACACATTTTTGTTGTATATGTACACTCTATATCTAATGAAATGTGATGGTAAATCTAAACTTATGGGTTTTGTAAAAGTTTAAAAGACCTCTCATGTATAGAATTTTGGAATATTAAGCTTAGTTTATAATGATATGAACTAGTGGTAAATGGTTGGAGTTCTAATTATATAAATTGTTTAGCTTATGGATTTATATGTGTTGTTAATGTTTTGTTAAGTTAGCTTAGGTTTCCATAAAAATAAATTATCAAGTGATATGATATTTAGGGGTGTAAAGGTTCTCTCCTGAACCTATCAAAAGGAGAATTGAGTTGTAAGGGTAGTTGATCTTCATTCATTGAAGGAAGATCGTTAGTGGATGTCGAGGGCCTCGATAGAGGAGGAATCGAGAGTGGATGTAAGTCACGATGACCGAACCACCATAAAACTCAATTTGCATTTCTGTTTGTGCAAGTTACCTTTACTGCAAATTGCTTTCCTTACTTTGCTTTCACTATGCTTACGAACAAGCATTGAATTTCAAGTTACCTTCCGAGATCGATTTTTATCGTATGAAAATTTTTCAAACCGACGTCGGAGACTTCTATCTAATGGTCATACAGAAATGGATGAATCACATTCTAATTGTGGTCCCACTACACCTTTTGTATATTTGATATGATATCCAAAGCTTTGGTTATGAGTTTCTATACATGCTTTGGATAAGAATGATATGAATGCAATGTCAAATATGACGTTTAAGCTTCTATTTCCTATTTATTCTTTGATATGCTCTGTAAAGGTTCAGATGCCGTTGATATGCTTTGAAATATTTCACATACCATTGATATGTTCCGAAATGTTTTATTTGCTATTGTTATACTCCGAAATATTCCATATGTCGTCGATATACTCCGAAACATTTCATATGTTATTGATACGCTCTAATTATTCTGTGCTCCATTTGTTATGAACCAAATATATTTTAAATGAAATGATATTTGCGATTCTGTATCTAATGAGATGGTACCCTTGAATCTCTTATATTCGGCCTAGCATTGTGATATTGAGATTATTTCTATGAATTTTTGTGTTTTACCTTGCATTTTGATACCTTGTTTGTTTGAAAATTGTCCTCTTTTGTCATGGATATGTTAGTCGTTTGCTAAGCTCTATTTGCTCACTTCATTACTATATAAATTTTTCAGGATAGCTTACCACTCGCTTAAATGTTAAAATTAGGTTGAGGCAATGGATGGCTAGAAGATTTTGGGTAGATCTTTATTAGTAGACACATTTTTGTTGTATATGTACACTCTATATCTAATGAAATGTGATGGTAAATCTAAACTTATGGGTTTTGTAAAAGTTTAAAAGACCTCTCATGTATAGAATTTTGGAATATTAAGCTTAGTTTATAATGATATGAACTAGTGGTAAATGGTTGGAGTTCTAATTATATAAATTGTTTAGCTTATGGATTTATATGTGTTGTTAATGTTTTGTTAAGTTAGCTTAGGTTTCCATAAAAATAAATTATCAAGTGATATGATATATGATTATAAACTGTACAGATTTTATGAATGTGAATTTAACTAAATGTTTTTCAGTATCCTCAAATGTTAGTTTGGATCCTGGATTTGTTTGTTAAATTATAATATTACCGATATTTTGAGGGGCGTGATAGAGGTGGTATCACCCTCCCTCTTAGTGTCGACTCGATCCTAACAATTAGTATCAGAGCTACATTTTTCTCATTTGGTTTAACACCTAAAAGAAATGACTCTTTTCGGCTTTTAAGAGGGCTTTTCTATCGTTCATCCTCTCATGTCCAATGGGACAGACTACACTTATTGAAAAACTCGGATGAGAGTTTTCTTGCTTTTCTTGAACCTTGATTTATGAAATATTATTGAAAACAATTTTCAAAAGTCTTCTACTCCAATGAATGAATGGAATGATTTGGAGAAAAAAACTTTTTCTTTAACTGCTAGAGCTATGAATGTTATATTTTGCGCCTTAGACACAAATAAATTCAATCGGGTTTGTACTTGCGAAATGGCTTTCGATATTTGGCACACTCTTGAAATCACACACGACGACACAAGTAGTGTTAAATATTCTAAAGTTAATATTTTGATGCATGATTTTGAACTGTATCAAATGGAACCAAAAGAGACTATTGGAGATATGTACATACATTTTATAGATGTCGTCAATAGTCTAAAAGCACTTGGCAAATGTTTTTCAAATTTTGAACTTGTTAATAAAATATTGAGATCCCCTCCAAAGAGTTGGGACCCTAAAGTAACGTTCATTCAAGAGGCAAAAGATTTGAATAATTTTCCTCTCGAAGAACTTTTCAGGTTGTTAATGACCTATGAGATGACTTGCAATGCTCATGAAAAGCTTGAGAACAACTTTCTAAAGAATAGGAAGGATTTGACACTTAGAACAAATGAAGACCACTTGAGCAAAAGATCAAGTGATGATGACATTAGACTCTTGATATAAAGCTTAAAAAATTCTTAAAACAAGAATCAAAAAACAAAAATAAACCTAAAAAGAAGAAGCTACAAAAGAAGAAGAAAACACTCAAGGTGGCTTGGGACAAATCAAGTTCTTCTGAAGATAAAAAACAAACCAACAAAGGCAAGGTGGCAAACTATGCCTTAACAGCTTTTGATGACAAGGTAACCAACATATGTTGTTTTTAAATTAGTATATAAAATGTAATAAATAAATAAATAAATAAAAGCTGATCATGCTTTTCTTTTTCTAGCTATTTTGAAAAAATGATCATGACAATTGCATATTTTATGATAAAGAAAAAAATGTTAGATTTAAATCTAATACTTGTACACCTAATAAAATTAATTTTATATATGTTTTAAGAAGCAATAATGTGTATCTAGATATTTTTCATATTGCTTTTTTATCTTGATTTTAATTGAAAATGCTCTATGTTTAATGAAATCATGCTTGATGTTTTAATGATATAATGATGTAAGACGTAATGAAAATGTTAAAAGATTTTGTATTATGCTTGATGATTTTAAATTATACATGATGATTTTTGTATTTTATGGCTTATTGATCTTTACCATAATGAAAGTTGTTTTTTCGGTTTTAAATGATAATGCATGTTTTGATTTTTATATAAAAATAAAAAATAAAAATTTGGGCATGCTTATATGAAATCAATCATATGAATTGAAACAACTAAAATGGGAATGCATTTTGAAAATTTCTCTATCACTCTCTTATCGATTTTTCAAAAAGAGATTAATGAATCTATTTATATTTTGAATTTCTTGAAAGTGATTTTGATGATTTTGATTATTTTAATTTGAATGAGTTTTTACCTATATCATGATTTTGATTCTTTGGAATTATAGCTTGAAATCTTTTATAAATCAAAATATCTTATTATGTGTTCTCATATTATTTAAGAGGAGATTCTTTTTATGAATCATGATTTTTTGAATTATAACTTGAGATCTTTCGTTAATATATAAAGCATGATCTTGACAACTTGAGATTCTTATAAATCAAGATCTCTTATTATGTGTTCTCATATTATTTAAGGAGAGATTCTTTTTATAAATCATGATTTTTTGAATTATAACTTGAGATCTTTCATTAATATACAAATCATGATCTTGACAACATAAGATTCTTATGAATCAAGATTGTTTAATATATTTCTTATTTTTGGTATCCAAAATAATCATAATTTGTCTCTTGATATTCATAATTTGTCTTCATGAATTGTATACCTCATCACCAAGTTAATTTGTCTTGATATATTTCATGTGATGATTTGAAAAATGATGTAATGAGAAAAGTTTTGCACATTAAGGGAGATAGTTTAACTAACTTGGATAAATTAGCGTAAAACTTACTTGACATATTTTCAGACACTTGTATTGTTGAATGATTCTCCTTTTTGCCTATGACAAAGGGGGAGAAAATAAAATGATGAATGTTTGGTACCAACAATCATGAAGTGATAAATGCTTAAAAATCTTGATTTAATGTTTGGTATCATGAATGATTTAGTTTCATGCATGAGAGAAATGATGAATATTTAGTATCATGATCAAAATATTGATTTAATGCACGAAGTGATAAATGCTTCAAAATTTTGGTATCCATCATGAATGTTATGCCCAAAATGATGTATCACGAATGCTTGAGTATTAGGTATGATATGCATAGTAAAGATTGATTTATTTTTGGCATCATGCATGAACTAAAAATGAAATGTAAGGGTTTAAAATTATGCATGTTTTAATTTGAAGCTATAATGATGCACAAACATATTGAAAAAAGATTGATGCTTTAACTTTGTCATGATTTGAAAATTGATGTAAAGGAAAAAGAATTACAATATTGTATTCTTCCCTTCTTTTTGACAATGATAAAGGGGGAGAAAATTTGCTAGCTCAAGATGCAAAATTTGGAAACTTGCACATTGCAAAAAAAGCAAATTTGCTAGCTTGCTCATCTCAAAAGAGAAGCAAGAAGTGCTATCATGCAAATCTCAATAGAAGCAATGTTTGCCAAGTTACATATTTCGAGAAGATGCAAAAATAATCTATCTTGCACATCTCAAAAGATGTAAAATTTTGCTAACTTTCATATGTGTAAAATTTGATAGCTTGCATACTCTAAAATGATATAAATTTGCTAGCTTGCATGTTCTAATATGATGTAACACTTGTTAAATTTGCTAGCTTACAAATTACAAGGAGAAAAACTTGTAAGGAAGCAAAATTGCTAGCTTGCATTTCTTAAAAGAGAAGAAAGAAAATTACTAGCTTGCATGATGATAAAACTTGAGATTATGTTTATAATACAATGATTTGAAATTACATATCTCTAAAACTTGATAGTTACACTTCTCCTTTTTGTTAATGACAACGGGGGAGAAGATATGATGTTATGAGAATCATACATGGTAGGATGTAATATACTTTGATATTTTGATACCATAATGATTTGAAATATATTTTAATATTTTGATACCATGATGATTTGAAATATTTATGATGATGCATGCAAAACTTATGATAATGATGCATGCAATGCAATGATATGCATATAATGTGTTCCATATATTTATGATTAAATTTACTTTGACTTGAATTCAATTTGAATTCAAGAGTTCTATCAATATGGCATATTGATAGAGGAAGTTAAGGTTAACTCCATCATCAATTGGTTATTATCATCAAAAAGGAGGAGATTGTTGAACCTCAGATTTTGATGATGAAACCAATTCATAGTGTTTATGATTTGATCCACATTTTGAGTGATGCATGAAGCTTCGATCAGGGAGAGACAACTAAAAACAGGAAGAATTATGTTGGGCCGGAGAAAAATATGTCAGAAGATTAGACGTCGAGCCAAAGGATCGGTCGACGTATTGGCAAAAGGCTTCGGGCCATGAGTTCGGGCATCGGACTAAGAAGATGCTAGTCATATGTGCCCTGCAAGTGTATGTGATGACACATATGACTTGACACACAGTCTTTTTGCTTATTATATTTTAGCATTTATCACTTTATATTAACTATCGCATATATGCATGTATATTTTGTGATATCCTTAGATCTATGCAATGGGAATTGGATCATGATGAGATCACGATAATGAGACCGATTCACCTTTAAACACATATCTTAAAAAAACTCAATCATAGGTTACTTAAGAGGGACATCGAGATAACCAGACAAACTAGTGTGTTGTATACTCGTCCATATGATGGATGCAGTTTGTCTCATGGCTGCTTGTGTGGGGATACTAGGGATACAGTACAAGTGATCATTAGAGAATGAGTTCACTAATTGATTTGCTTACAGAATGTTGAATGGTTAATGATGTCTTATTGTCAAATAGTGATTTCGTAGTCCCAATGGTGTATCTGGTCCTTAGACTTGAGACACCAAGGATGTCCTATATGAGTGCTCCACTCTTTGATATCGGACTTATAGGTTTGGATGTCCTAAATCTAGTACAATCCGTCATCAAGAGTGGTAGTCAACCTTACGAGGGCTATTGAGTGTCGATAGAGGATCATCCTATCACGCCCCTCAAAATATTGATAATATTAAAATTTTTCATCAAAAATCAATCTAGATCCAAACTAACATTTAAGGACACTGAGAAACATTCAATCAAATTCACACCCATAAAACCTGTATAGTTTATAATCATATATCACATCACTTCATAATTCACATTTATGGAAACCCAAACCAACTTAATAAAACATTAACAACACTTATAAATCCACAAGCTAAATAATTTATACAATTAGAACTCCAACCATTTATCACCAATTTATATCATTGTAAATGAAACTCTTAACATTCTGAAATTCCAAATACGAGAGATCTTTTAATACTTTTACATGACATATCCATTTTGGTTCATCGACAACATTTTGTTACATACAAAATATGCTTATATAACAATAACCACAATATATCCACTAATAAGATTTGCCCATAATTTTGAATAGCTCTCCATTGCCTCAACCCAATACAAATATCTCAAAAAGTAATAAGCTAACCTGAAAGATTTATAGCAATAGAGTGAGCTAAAAAGCTCCGCAAGTGATAAAATATATCCAAAATAAAAATAGATAGTTTCAAACAAAAAAGTAACATAATGTAAGGTAGAATACAAGAGATTTAAGGATACCATCTCATTAGATACAAATTTGTAAATGTCATTTTATTCAAAATATATTTGGTTCATAACAAATGGAATAGAGAGTAATCGAAGCATATCAATAGCATATAAAATGTTCTGGAGCATATCAACGATATATGGAATATTTCATAGCATAATAATAGCAGATGAAACATTTCAGAGCATATCAATAGCATATGAAATGTTTCGGAGCATATTAATGGCGTATGAAATGTTTCAGAGCATATCAATAACAAATAAAATATTTCGAAACATATCAATGGTATGTGAAATATTTCAAAGCATATCAATTATATATGAACTATTTCGGAGCATATAAAAGAACAAATATGAAATAGAAGCTCAAACATCGAATTTGACATTGCATTCATATCATTCTTATCCAAAGAACATATAGAAACACATAACCAAAGCTCTGGATATTATATCAATCACATAGAATGTGAAATGGGACCATAACATAATATAGTACATTCATTTCTAAATGACCACCAAACATAAGTCCCCCACGTTTGGGAGCTCTATCCACCCACGTTTGAGTGAAGTCATAGGGGATCAGTAAAGCAAACCTGGCTCTATGCATAACTCTCTTTATCATTTCTGGCAAAGATTCATAATATCCCATAAACACCATAGTATAAAAGAATAGTATGAATAATAAAATTAGTACATATCGGAAGCACATGTGAAACAACAAAACGTACATATGCCTTTCGAGTCAATACGATACAAACATAATCTTTCATAAATGTATTCAGATTTGAAAGGAAATGAAAGCAAGAGTATACAAGGATTTCAAGCAATCATATATAGCTCAATTGAAATGAAACTGGAATAAGCACATATCGAAAATAAATGCAGAACAATGGGATATACGTGTGCCTATACGAGTCAATATGATACAGCATAAACTTTACACAATAGGTTTCAAGAATATAAATAATTTAAAAATAAAAGTATACAAGAATTCAAAGCAGTAATATAAAGCTCAATTAAACAAAAAAAACTAAATGAAATCAATTTCCAAAGGAATGAAACCAGAATATGCGAAATCAACCAAAGCTTGATTTTTGGCAAAATTCGAGAGGCACAATGAAAAAATGATTCAAACTATCAATTGTGCTCCAATATACTCAAGAAAGCTATTATGAAGAGATATTTCAATCTATTTTTAGATAAAATAAGTTTTGTATGAATCGAAGTTTCCAACAAAGAGTTACAATTGATTTAGTAACCAAATGTCAGAAAACAAAATCACTATTTTTCAAAATTCATATGGTCGACTTCAATAGATAACTGGGTAGGCATTTGGACTCTAAATCTTTCAATCTAGATATCAAAAGAAAGATCTACGAGTATAGTTTCTAATGAAATAAGATTTAAATAAATCAGAGTTTCCAACAGGGACTTATAGGTAGTTTAGTATCGAAAGGTCAAAAATTATGATCCCTGTTTTGCAGAATCTGTAGACTCATTTGAAACAAAAGTTTGGATAGGAAAACTTACTCGAAATTCTTAAAATAAGCTATCAAAAGAAATGCTTATGAGTCTATATTCTGATCAAAAAAGTTTTGTCTAAATCAGAGGTCAATGCATGAAGTTATAACCACAACAAGATAGAAATGTCAGAATCTCGAAAGTTTCACAGATTCAAATCGTTACATCTACACAAGAGATATATCAAATGCAAGACTAGAACAATTCAAAGTTTCGTATATTCAAAATAAATGTAGAGATAAAATCACAGTAAGGAAGGATCAGGATACTTACAATAGGAAATATCAAAACACTTGCAATAGAAAGGATCGAAACACTTGCCTTTCGAAGATTTTGATCCGAAGATCCGAAGAAGGTGTAAGCCTGAATCCTTTTTCTACTTTTCCTCCATCTCCTCTCTCTGATTTATTTTCTGCACCAATCTTCTTTCTTCCTCTACAACTATAGCTCATGCAGAATATAGGGGCATAATCACCTACTCTCCCTTACTCTCATTCCTTCTTTTTCTTTCCCAAACGCAGCTGCCACAACCATCGTCATTGCTGTTGCCACAGTTGTAGCCCCTTCCATCGCACAACCTTCTTCCTCCTCTTCTTTCGTAGACACAACTGCTGCAAATGCAGCCACAATCACGGCCAGAACCCCTTTTTTCTCCTTTCATTTCTTTCTCTTTCCCAAAGGCAGCTATTGCAGCCACCACCATTGCTGCAGCTACCGCAGCCATCGCCACCGCCATTGCCGCAGCCACGTTCCCCTCTTCCTCTTCTTCCCTCTCTTTCTTCTCTTCTAGCTACAATTGCCACCGCCATAGCCGCAGCCCCTTCTTTCCCTTCTCCTCTTCCTCTCTTCCCTTTTCCTCCCCGATGCACGGCGCCTCCTCTTCTCTGTTTCCTCCTGTAGGAAACAGAGGTGCCATAGCCTCTTCTCCCGCTTCTCCTTCTTCTCTTCCTCTTCTTCTTCTCCTTCTTCTTCTCCTCTTCTTCCCTTTTCCTTCCCGACACCCCACACCTCCTCGCTATAGCCCTTGTTGCAGCCACCCTCCTCTTTTCTTCTTCTTCTTCTTCTCCTCCCCAACACCCCACACATCCTCTCCTATATTTCCACCTACGGGAAACAGAGGTGCTGCAACCCTAGCTGCTGCCACCTCTCCCTCTTCCCTCTCTTCTCCCTCTTCTCTTCTTCTTCTTCTTTTCTTCTTCTCCTCTTCTTCCCTTCTCCTTCCCGACGCCCCACACCTCCTCGCTGTAGTCCATGCCGCAGCCACCCTCCTCTCTTCTTCTTCTTCCTCTTCTTCTTCTTCTTCTTCTTCTCTTCTTCACCTCTTCCCTTCTTCTCTATTTCTCTTCTTCTTCTCCCCAATGCACCACAGCTCTGCTCTCTATTTCACAGGAAACAAAGAGCGTGGGAGGCGATGGGATAAAACTGAAATTTTTGGTTTTTTTTTTTTGCAACTTAATAGTTTAGTCCTTGAAATTTTATATTTACATATAGGTCCTCCAATTTACAAATAGGTCCTTACATAAATTTCAGAAATGAAGGATATTACACATCCATTATCGGTGTCATGAGAGGAATATCTCATATGTTCTTACTCAAACAAATCCCTAGCTAGGGTCATTCGGATTGAGAAAGAAATAGTTCTCTAGGAGAATCTGATTAGAGCGAGACTTGAGTAGAAAAACTGTATGGGTCTGACAACACCATACTCGGTATATGGTCTCTGGGATATTAGATGGATGAGGGACTATAGGTACATGGTAACTGAGGATAGACATATCCAATGGATTATATTCCCCTGTATCGTTTGGGGATTACGGTGTAGTGGCCTAATATGTCCACAATCGATAAGTTGAGTGAATTATTATGGAGATAATAATTCACTAAGCTAGAAGTTCTAATAGGTATGACTCATGGCCAGCTCAATATTGGGCCTAGATGGTCACACACATATAGTAAACATTGCGATGAATAGAGGTTTGGATATGAGATATCCGCCGGAGCCTCTATCTTATTGGATATCCAATAAGCCCCTAAATTATTGGATCCTATGGATGAGATCCAATAAAATCCCATGATAGATTATTGGATAGAGATCTACTAATTTAAGAGGCTTGGGTAATTGGATGTAGATCCAATATCCATTAGGGGAGGATCCATTAGGGTTTGACAAGTGACCTCTATAAATAGGAGGGATTCAGTGGTTTATAGGCTAGAGGTTTTGCTTGCCTTTAATTTAAGAGGCTTGGGTAATTGGATGTAGATCCAATATCCATTAGGGGAGGATCCATTAGGGTTTGACAAGTGACGTGACCTCTATAAATAGGAGGGATTCAGTGGTTTATAGGCTAGAGGTTTTGCTTGATCCATTAGGGTTTGACAAGTGACCTCTATAAATAGGAGGGATTCAGTGGTTTATAGGCTAGAGGTTTTGCTTGCCTTTAATTTAAGAGGCTTGGGTAATTGGATGTAGATCCAATATCCATTAGGGGAGGATCCATTAGGGTTTGACAAGTGACCTCTATAAATAGGAGGGATTCAGTGGTTTATAGGCTAGAGGTTTTGCTTGCCTTTAATTTAAGAGGCTTGGGTAATTGGATGTAGATCCAATATCCATTAGGGGAGGATCCATTAGGGTTTGACAAGTGACCTCTATAAATAGGAGGGATTCAGTGGTTTATAGGCTAGAGGTTTTGCTTGCCTTTAATTTAAGAGGCTTGGGTAATTGGATGTAGATCCAATATCCATTAGGGGAGGATCCATTAGGGTTTGACAAGTGACCTCTATAAATAGGAGGGATTCAGTGGTTTATAGGCTAGAGGTTTTGCTTGCCTTTAATTTAAGAGGCTTGGGTAATTGGATGTCGCTCTCCTATTCTCCTCTCCCTCTCCACCTCAGAGTTGGCCTGGAGTTTTGAAGAGTGTCGTCACAACCCTGTTGTGTGGATCACAGCTAGAGAGGAGGGCGCTTGACCTCCTTCATCCTCTCCTAGAGATCTGCAAGGAAATAGGGATATACGATCTCCCAAGGTAACACAATCTTTACTATACGTAGTTTTCTATTTTATGTATTTTGCGCACCAATCTTCACACGACGACGAACAAATCTTTGAGAAATTGGAGATTTTGTTTTATGTTCTTCTACTACGCATGTGATGTTGCCCCCTAGATTTCCCAATAGAAGAGCAAAAATTATGCTAAGGAAATCAGAGTTGTGAAGCTCAACTGGCTGATTGGGCAATAAGCCGACACAAAGGATGATGCATCGAAGAATCGGACGAAGCGTCAATGAACCAATGACATGACAGATAACATTTGATTTAAGCTTTGTAATAATTATTTAGATCGAAGTAGGTTTTAAGTGTTAGGAAAGGGGTTGGCATTAAGAGTATTAGTGCAGTAGTAAAAACTACGTTGGTTTGAAAAACTTCATACGATAAAAACCATTTCCAAAGAAAAACCGATTTTGAAAACTCAGCTTGAAAGCGTATATAATGAATTGAAGGCAGTAAGCACTTAAAGAAGTTTGCAGTAAGGTAATAGCAAGAATAAAATGCAAACCAGAGAATACGATAGTTTTATAGTAGTTCGATCATTGTGACTTACATCCACTCATCTAATTCCTCTTCCGTCGAGGCCACCGGCATCCACTAACGGTCTTCCTTCAAGAGGCAAAGACCAACCACCTTTTACACCCCTCTTCTCCTTTTCTAGATTTAGGAGATAACCCTTACAAGCACTCACTCTCCTCTCTAAATAGAATTCTAACACTTAGACTTGGAGGAGGGAAATTCTAAAGAGATTGTAGTAGCGTTTCTTTGCTCTTAGACTCTCTATGCTTGTATGTTTTAACTAGGGATGAGAGAGGTATTTATAGGCTTAAAGTTGATTCAAACTTAGAGCCTAAAACTTTCCCATCCCGGGTTCCCTGGGCACGGGCGGTACCACCGCCTAGTGTCAGTTTGGCACTGACACTGCCCTGGGCTATACTACCACCCAGGTCTGGTGGTACCACCACTTGGGGGGCAGTGCTGGGTGGTACCATCACCTAGACTGGCAGTGCCACCGCCTGGCACCCTGCTAGGGGTGGTATAACCGCCCAGACTGGCGGTACCACCGCTTGACACAATATCGAAGACTATGCCACGATAGTAAGACTTCTTGGGGCACAGTTTGGGCCTCTATTAGGCCCAGCATAGTTCTTACATGGGCCTAGCTGGCCCGTAATTGGGTTGGCCCAAATCTAAGGCCCAATTACGTGCTAACTACGAAATCCTAAGACATTTGCTAAGCTAAACAAGTCCCTATGTCTATTCTTCCGGCGAACTTTCGACGATCTCTCGGCAATGTTCCGGTAGACTCTCGACAAGCTCCTAGACTTCACAACAATCTTCTTGGCGAGTTCTAATGAGCTTCTCTGGTAAGCTCCGAGACTTCTCGCTTAAGCTCCGAGACTTCTCGGCTGGTTCCTCAGAACTTCGACGAAACGTCTGGACTTCCGATAAACTCTCGAACTCCCAACTTGATCTCGATCTTGACTTTGGGACTTCATTTTGCTTCATGCCTTGCTATTATAGGTAATCCTACATATATAAAAAGCCACTTCGATCTAGATAATTATTACTAAGATTGAATCTAGTGTTGTCCGGTATGTCATTGGTTAATCGGCGCTTCGTCCAAATCTTCAACATATCATCCTCTCTTGTGGCCTTTTGTCCAATCGCCAGTTGACCTCCACAACTTCGATTTACTTGGTGCAATATCTGCTCTTCTTAGCCCGATGACCGAGATCTTGGCCCGAAGCCTTCTGTTGATACGTCGATCGTTCCTCCGGCCCGACGTCCAATCTTTTGACATTTTCCACTCCGGATCAATATGATTATTTCTGCTTTAATTGTCTCTCTTTGATTGAAGCTACTTGCGTTACTCAAAATGCATATCAAATCAAAATACTTATCAATTGGTTGTCATCATCAAAATTCGAGATTCAACTATCTCCCCCTTTTTGATGATGGCAACCAATTGATGATAGAGTTAACCTTAACTCCCGGAGTTTAAACAAACTCCCCCTATTAATATGCCATATTGATAGAAACTCTTAGATTCAAAAATTCAAGCAACATGTCATCATCAAATCATGTATGACATCAACATACTTCTCCCCCTTTGTCATCAACAAAAAGGAGAAGTTCCAACTGTTCATGTGTTTGGAATACAAGTTCAATTCATTGCATGAAAAACATAATATCAAGTTTTATCATCATGCAATTTATAAGCTAGAAAATTTAGCAAGTGTTACATCATGCTTAGAACATTCAAGCTATCAAGTTTTAGGTATGCAAGGTAATAAGATAGCATCTTCTACTTCATACAAGCTAGCAAATTTAAAGATGTGCAAGTTGGCATATTTGCTTCTTCTTGAGATTTCAAGCTAGTAATTCTTAGTGATGTTAAAGATAGCAATTTCTTCTCTTTTGAGAAGTGCGATTATTTTTGCTTCCTTTGCAAAAACACAAGCTAACAAAATGTTACATTATTTTATAACATGGAAGTTAACAATTTAAGATGTTCAAGAAGCAAGTTCTTTCTTCTCTTTTGAGAAGTGCAATTTTTGCTTTCTTCTTGAATTGTGCAAGCTAGCATCTTTTATCTCCCCCTTTGTCATTGTCAAAAAGAAGGGAAGAATACAGTTTGTAGTTCTTTTTCCTTTTACAACAATTTCCAAATCATGACAAAGGTAAAGTATTCATTCTTATTGCAAAATACCATAATTGAGATAAACCTTAACTTCAAATCAAAGCAATTTCAATCATGATTCACATCATATGCAATACATCACATACATCATCATAATAAAAAACACAAGTATTGCATGCATCATTCTAAATCATAAATATTTTGTTAGGATCGGAGCGGCACTAAGAGGGGGGGGGTGAATTAGTGCAGCGGATTAAAACGTTGGTTTTGGAAACTTTTTTGTACGATAAAAATCGAACTCGGAAGTGCTTAACTTGAAAGCGTGTTCGTAAAGGTGTGCAGCAAAAGTAATAAGTAAAGCACATATGAAGGTTTGCAGTAAGGTAAATAGCAATAAGTAAATGCAAACCAGAGAACACGCCAATTTTAAAGTGGTTCGGTCAAAATGACCTACATCCACTTGCGAAGCCTTCTTCGATGAGGCTCCCAACTTCCACTAGCAAATCACTTTGAAGGGGAAGGACAAATACCCCTCTTACAACTTTTTACAAGTGGTTCACACTCTAACAAAGTTTCAACAAGAAAGAAGGAGGTGAACACTCAAGCAATTGAAAACAAGACTTGCTAAAGACTTTGCTAAGGCTTTTATCTCAATCTATTGCTCCTGAAAAGTTGTAATCTCAGCTGAGAATAGAGGGGTATTTATAGGACTCAAGAGGATTCAAATTTGGGCTCCAAAATTTGAATTCTCTTCGGTTCCCGAAGCTAGCAGTGCCACCGCCTGTCAATGGCGGTGCCACCGCTTGTCAGTTGTGACACTGATAGTGTACTGGGCGGTGCCACCGCTTGGCTCTCTGGTGCTGGGCAGTGCCACCGCCTGGCTCTCGGGTGCTGGGCGGTGCCACCGCCTGGCTATTTCAGCTCACTGGTTAGGCTCCAAACTTGGCCCAAACCAATCCGAACTCGGGCCCAATTGGCCCCTACTTGGGTTATAAGATTAACACCTAATCCTAACCCTAATTAACATGCTAACTATGAATTTAAAGACATTTCCTAAGCTATTACAAAGTCCACAAGTCAAGACTTCTTCCGGCGAACTTCCGACGATCTTTCGAGAAACTCTCGGAAACCATTCTGCGGACTCCCGGCAAGCTCCTAGACTTCACGATTTGATCTTGGCGAGTTCCGATGAGCTTCTTCAGCAAGCTACGATCTTTCTCGATGAGCTCCGCGAACTTCCGACGTACATTATGGCGAGCTTCCGAAAACCCTTTGGCAAGCTCCCTACTCATTCTCGGCTAGTTCCGGCAGCATTCCCGATGAAACTTCAGACTTCCTCGGACTCTCGAACTCCCAACAAATCCTTCGCGCTTGACTCCGGCACTTTGTTTCGCTTTATGTCTTCATCATTATCGTAGTTAATCCTGCACACACAAGCCAAAACTCTACTCCGATCTAGACAATTATTACAACGCGAATTGACATTTTGTTGCCCGGCACATCATTGGTTGGCGCTTCGTCCGATTCTTCAGCGCATCGTCCACTCTTGCGGCTTGTTGCCCAATCGGCGGTTGACCTCCGCAACCCCGATATCCTTGGTGCAATTCCGCTCTCCTTGGCCCGATGCCCGACGTCCGAAGCGTTCTACCATCCAATATCCTAACGTGATCTCCTCCGGCGCAACGTCAATTCCTCCTGCGTCAATTGTCTAATCCTGATTGAGTAGACCTGCATCACTCAAAATACAGTTAAACATCTAAACACAATCAATTAGTTTCATCATCAAAATCCGAGATTCAACATATTTCACATCATGAGAACAATAATTTGTATTATAAACATAATCTCATGTTTTATCATTCAAGCTAGCATATATTTTTTGTTCTCTTTTGCAATGTACATGCTAACAATTTCCTTTTTCTTTTACAATAACAATTCAATAATTTCATGCGACATATAAATCATAAATATTTTAAATCATTTCAAGACATACAAGCCATAAATATAAAGAAATCATGTCATGAAAGATAAGATATCAAAGATCATGAAGGATTAAGGCATGAATACTAAATAACATGATTCATCTCAACAAATCTCTCTTTTAGTAATCAAAAGAAAATCTTGGGAGATTAAATAATAAAAGATATTCAAATGAAATTTTAAGTCATAAATTCTGAAAGAGATATTCACTTTAGTAAATCGTAAAAAGAAACATAAGAGAAAAAGATTTCAATTCATGCATGTAAAATCTTGATTTAAGCATCAGAAATCTTAAGTTATAAATCTCAAAAAATTAAGATTAAGCTCATTCAAATTTAAATCATCAAATCAAAATCATTTTCAAGAGATTCATAAAAGGGATATAAATAGATCCATTAATCTCTCAATTTTAGAAAAATGGTAAGAAGAAACATGAGTTCAAAAACTAGATCTTGATTCATAGAGAAATCAAGATGATAATTCATATAAAAAATTTCACAAGTTATAATCAAAAGAAAATTCATCATTTATCTTCAAATCATTTAACTTATTAAATCAACAAAGTCATTTTTAAGATATTCATAAAAATGATACGCATAGGTTCATAAAAATTAATAAGATAGAGATGTTTCATTTTAAGTTGTTGGTTTCATACAAGTATGCTTTTATCTTTTTACCAACAAAAAATATGCATCATTTTTAAAACCAAAAAAGCCACTTTCATTACGGTAAAAATCGATAATTCATAAATCGCTAGAATCATCATGAATAATTTCAAAAGATAAACTAATTAAGCATGATCTCAAATTATCATTACATTATTAAAACATCAAGCATGGTTTCATTAATCATAAGGCATCTTCAATCAAAATCAAAAAGCAATACGAAAATCAACATGATTACATATTATTGCTTCTTAAAAACATACATATGATTATTCTTATTAGGTGTTCAAGCATTAGATTTACATTTTATTGTATTTTTATACCATTTTCATGATCATTTTCAAAAATTACTAGAAAAATAAACATGATTCCTTTTTTTTTTGCATTTTCATTACATTATTAGCAATTTTCAAGAAAAATAAATTTTTCTAAACTAAAATAACTCATGAAAAAGCATTATGTAATTTTGAAATAAATTAAGGGCATTTTGATTACCTCATCATCAAAAGTTGTTTAGGCGTAGTTTGCCACCTCGCCTTTGTTGGTTTTCTCCTCATCTTCGGAGGAGCTCGATTCATCCCAATTTGTGTTCTTCTTCTTGCGTTTATAGCAAGTAGTTCCATTCTTTTTGTTTTTTAATTTTTGTTTCATAAACTTTTTAAATGTCTTAGTGAGTAGTTTATGTTCACCATCACTTGAGCTTATGCTTGAGTGGTCTTCAAATGTTCCAAGTTTGAAATCCTTCCTATCCTTTGGAAGGTTGTTCTTGAGTTCTTTACGTGCATTGTACGTCATTTCATAGGTCATCAAGGACCCTATTAGTTCTTTGAGTGGAAAACGATTCAAATCATTGGCCTCTTATATGGCCGTTACTTTAGAGTCCCAAGTTTTATTAAGAGAATGCAAAATCTTGTTTACGAGTTCAAAATCTAAAAAACATTTGTCAAGAGCTTTTAAACCATTGACGACATTCGTAAAATGGGTGTATATGTCAATAATGGTTTCGCTCAGCTTCATTCGAAAAAGCTCAAAATCATACATTAAAAAATTAATTTTCTAATCTTTAACTTTGCTAGTCCCTTCATGTGTGATATCAAGAGTGCACCAAATATCGAAAGTTGTTTCACAAGTAGAAACATGATTAAACTCATTTCTATCTAAGGCGCAAAACAAGACATTCATAGCCTTTGCATTTAGAGAAAACATCTTCTTCTCCAAATCATTCCAATGGTTCATTGGAAGAGAAAACATTTCAAATCCATTTTCGAATATGTGCCATAAATCAAGATTCAATGAAAGCAAGAAAACTCTCATTTGAGTTTTCCAATAAGTGTAGTCCATCCCATTGAAAAAGGGAGGACGAATGAGAGAGTGACCCTTTTGAAAGTCGAAAAGAGACATTTCTCTTGGGTGTTAAACCAACTGAGAAATCACAAGGCTTTGATATCAATTGTTAGGAAAGGGGTCGGCACTAAGAGGGGGGTGAATTAGTGCAGCGGTAAAAACTACATCAATTTGAAAATTTTCATACGATAAAAACTATTTCCGACAAAAAACTGATTTCGGAAACATAGCTTGAAAGCATACATAATGAATTGAAGGCGGTAAGCACTTAAGGTGGTTTGCAGTAAGGTAATAGCAAGAATAAAATGCAAACCAGAGAACACGGCAGTTTTATAGTGGTTTAGTCGTCGTGACCTATATCCACTCCTCTAATTCCTCTTCCGTCGAGGCCACCAGCATCCACTAATGGTCTTCCTTCAATAGGCAAAGACCAACCACCTTTTACACCCCTCTTCTCCTTTTACCAGATTTAGAAGGTAACCCTTACAAGCACTCACTCTCCTCTCTAAATAAAATTCTAACACTTCGACTTGGAGGAGGGAAATTCTAAAGAGATTACAGCAGCGTTTTCTTGCTTTTAGACTATCTGTGCTTGTATGTTTTAACCAAGGATGAGAGAGGTATTTATAGGGTTCAAGTTGATTCAAACTTGGAGCCTAAAACTTTCTCATCCCGGGTTCCCCGGGTATGGGCAGTACCACCACCTAGTGTTAGTCTGATAGTGACACTGCCCTGGGCGGTACCACCGCCTGGGGGGGCCGTGATGGGTGGTACCACCACCCAGACTAACAGTACCACCACCTAACACCCTGCCAAGAGCAATACAACCACCCAGACTGGCGGTACCACCGCCTGACATAGTCTCGAAGATTGTGCCACGACAATGAGACTTCTTGGGGCACTATTTGGGCCTCTTATTGGGCCCAACATAGTTCATACATGGGCCTAGCTGACACCTAATTTTGTTGGCCCAATTACATGCTAACTACGAAATCCTAAGACATTTGCTAAACTAAACAAGTCCCTATGTCTATTCTTCCGACGAGCTTCCGGCAAACTTTCGGGGAACTTCCGACGATATCTTGGCAATGTTCTGACGGACTCCCGGCAAGCTCGGAGACTTCTCGGCTGGTTCCTCTAGAACTTCTAACAAACATCTGGACTTCCGACAAACTCTCGAACTCCTAACGTGATCTCGATCTTGACTCCGGGACTTCATTTTGCTTCATATCTTGCTATCAAAGTTAATCCTGCACAAGTAAAAAGCCACTTCGATCTAGACAATTATTACTAAGCTTAAATCCAGTGTTGTTCGATATGTCATTGGTTAATCAGTGCTTCGTTCGAATCTTCGGCGCATCGTCCTCTCTTGTAGCCTATTGCCCAATCGCTAGTTGACCTCTGCACTTCGATTTACTAGGCGCAATATCCACTCTTCTTAGCCCGATGCCCGAGATCTCGACCTGAAGCCTTCTACCGATACGTCGACCGTTCCTCCGGCCTGACATCAAATCTTCTGACATTTTTCACTCCGGCCCAACATGATTCTTCCTGCTTTAATTGTCTATCCTTGATTGAAGTTGCCTGCGTCACTCAAAACACATATCAAATCAAAACACTTATCAATCGATTTTTATCATCAAAATCCGAGATTCAACATTAAGTGTGTAGGATTAACTATGATTGCAGCCAAGGTATAAAACAAAATGAAGTCTCAAAGTCAACAACGAGATTTTATTGGGAGTTCGAGAGTTCGTCGAAAGTCCAAACATTTGTCGGAAGTTCTACCAGAATTAACCGAGAAGTCCAGGAGCTTGCCAAAGAAGCTCATCAGAACTTGCCAAGAAGATCGTTGTGAAATCCAAGAGCTTGTCGAGAGTCTGCTGGAACATTGTCGAGAATGTTGGGAAATCTTAGGGGTGACATCACATGCGTAGCGGAAGAACAAGAAAAACAAAATCCCCAATTTCCCAAAAAGATGTTCATTGTCGTGCGAAGATTTGTGCGTAAAAAATCCGTAAAACAAACTATGTATAGAATAGATTGTGTTACCAAGGGAGACTGTATATCCCTGTTTCCTTGCAGATCTCTAGGAGAGGGTGAAGGAGGTCAAGCGTCCTCCTCTCTAGCGGTGATCCACATAACAGGGCTACTACGATGCTCCTCAAAACTCTAGGCCTGCTCTGAGATGGAGAGGGGGAGGAGAATAGGAGAGGCAAACAAAGGCTCTAGCCTATGAGGCTCTGAATCCCTCCTATTTATAGAGGCCCCCTGTCAAACACTAATGGATCCTCCCTTAGTGGGTATTGAATCTGCATCCAATTATCTAAGCCTTTTAGATTAGTGGATCTCTATCCAATAATCTCTCATGGACTCTTATTGGATCTCGTCCATGGGATCCAATAATTCAGGGGCTTATTGGATATCCAATAAGATAGGGGCTCCGACGGATATCTCATATCCAAACCTCTACTCATCGCAATGCCTACCATATGTGTGTGACCCTCTAGGCCCAATATTGAGCTGGCCATGAGTCATAGCTGTCAAAACTCCTAGCTTAGTGAACTATTATCTCTGTAATAATTCACTCAACTCATCGACTACGGACGTACTAGGCCACGATGCCGTAGTCCCTAGACGATACAGGAGAATCCAATCCATTGGACCTGTGTGTCCTCAGTTACCATGTACCTATAGTCTCTCATCCATCTAATATCCCAGAGATTGTATATCGGGCATGGTGTTGTCAAACCCATACGGTTTCTACTCGAGTCTCGTTCTAATCAGATTCTCCCGAAGAACTCTTTCTCTCTCAACCCGAATGACCCTGGCCAGGGATTTGTCTGAGCAAAAACAGATGGGATATTCTTCTCATGACGCCAAGAGTGGATGATCCTCTATCGAAACTCAATAGCCCTTGTAAGGTCAATTACCACTCCCAATGACCGGTTGTACTAGATTTGGGACATCCAAACCTATAAGTCTGGTATCAACGAGTGGAGCACTCATACAGGATAACCTTGGTGTCTCAAGTCTAAGGACTAGTTACACCACTAGGACTACGGAATCGCTGTATGACAATAAGGCATCATCAACCATCCAGTATTCAGTAAGCGGATGAATCAGTGAACTCATTCTCCAATGAGCACCTGTACTATATCCCTAGTGTCCCCACACGAGCAGCTATGAGACCAGCTGCATCCATCATATGGATGGATATACAGCACATAAGTCTGTCCGGTTATCATGATGTCCCTCTCGAGTAACCTATGACCGGATTTAAGATCTGTGTTTAAAGGTGAATCGGTCTCATTATCGTGATCTCATCACGATCTGATTCTCATTACATGGATTCAAGGACATCATATATGCAATAGATAATATAAAGTGATAAATACCAAAATATAATAAGTAAAGTAAAACGATTCTGTGTCAAGTCACACGTGCCATCACTTATGTGATTGGCTTGTTAGGCACCTATGACTAGCAATCTTCCACTTGACCTAAAGCCAATCACTTATGTGTCTAATCCCCATCAGACCCTTGTAACACTCAAAAATAATATGAGACAATGGCTTTGTCAGTGGATCTGCAATGTTATCTTCGGATGGAACTCTTTCTACTACTACATCTCCTCGGGTTACGATCTCTCTGATAAGGTGAAACCTCCTCAGAACATGCTTAGATTTCTGATGAGACCAGGGTTTCTTCGCTTGAGCAATCGCCCTGTTGTCACAATATAAGGAAATCGGCTCCTCGCTATCCAGCAAGACTCCCAAATCTGTGATGAACTTCTTCATCCAGACTCCCGCTTTTGCTACATCTACTACAGCAATGTATTCCACCTCTGTGGTTGAGTCAGCAGTCGTATCTTGCTTGAAACTCTTCCAGCATACTACTCCTCCATTCAAGATGTACACATACCCCGAATTCGACTTGCTATCATCGACATCAGACTGAAAACTTGATTCTGTGTAGCTTTCAACCTTGAGGCTACTACCTCCATATACTAGTAAAAGATCCTTAGTCCTTCTCAAGTACCTAAGGATACACTTTATTGCTTTCTAATGCTTCAAGCCTAGATCTACTTGATACCTGCTCGTGACACTCAAAGCATGCACTATATCAGGCCTAGTACATAGCATGGCATATATGATAGACCTTATCGCCGAGGCATAAGGTATCATATCCATGTTTGTCTTTTCTTCTGGAGTCTTTGGGGATATACTCCTAGAAAGTGATATCCCATGTCTCATCGGTATGAGACCTCTCTTGGAATTTTTCATGCCAAGCCTTTTGACAATGGTTTCTATGTACCTAGATTGGGACAAGCCAAGCATCATCTTGAATTTATCTCTATAGATCCAAATCCCCAAGATATAGGATACTTCCCCTAAGTCCTTCATAGAAAAGTGTCTAGATAACCAAGCCTTTACTATGGATAGCATTCCTACGTCATTCTCAATGATCAGGATGTCATCCACATATAACACCAAAAAGGTGATAGCGCTTCCATTTACCTTCCTATACACAAAAGGCTCATCTTCGTTCTTAATGAAGTCATAAGATCCGATTGCCTCATCAAATCTTATGTTCCAACTTCGGGAAGCTTACTTTAGTCCATAAATGGATCTAAGCAACCTGCACACCTTATCTGGGCAATCCTTGGACACGAATCCCTCAGGTTGTATCATATACACCTCCTCATCGAGGTTCCCATTGAGGAATGCAGTTTTCACATCTATCTGCGAGATCTCATAATTATAATGTATTGTAATAGCCAATAGAATTTGGATGGATTTTAGCATTGCTACGGGCGAGAAAGTTTCGTTATAGTCAACACCTTGCCTTTGATGATAACTTTGGCCGCAAGCCTTGCTTTATAGGTCTCTACTTTTCCATCTACTCCGATCTTTTTCTTAAAGAGCCACTTGCAACCAATGGGTACAATACCTTCGGGTGCATCAACTAGGTACCAAACCTTGTTGGAGTATATAGAATCCATCTCAGAATTCATGGCTTCTTACCACTTCCCGGAGTCTATACTCATAATAGCCTCCTCGTAGGTCTGAGGATCAATATCCTCAACATCTTCTCCTCTAATATGTCCCACATATCTCTCAGGAGGATGGGATACTTTATCGAATCTACGTAAAGTTGGAACTTGTGTGTTAGGTACCTGAACAGACTTAGGCTATAGAGTGGTGCTTGAGCTTGGTTCTTCAACCTCGCTCAACTCTATCATGCTCTCACTATCTCTGCTAAGAATGTGTTCCTTCTCAAGGAACACTACTCTCTTGGCTACAAAAATCTTTTGGTCCTCGAGATGATAGAAATAATACCCACAAGTTTCCTTGGGGTATCCCACGAACTTGCACCGCTCTGTCCTCGATTCCAACTTATCGGGGTTGTGTCTTTTAACATGGGCAGGGCAGCCCCAAATCTTAACAACTTTAAGATCAGGCTTCTTCCCTTTACATATCTCATATGATGTAGACACTACCGACTTAGTTGGAACTTTGTTTAGAAGGTAAGCTGCGGTCTCTATGACATATCCCCATAATGAGATGGGTAGGTCAACGAAACTCATCATGGATCATACCATGTCTAATAGAGTACGATTTGTCCTTTCAGACACACAATTGAGCTGAGATGCATAAGGAGGTGTCTATTGGGATAATATCCCATAGTCCTTGAGAAACAGAGTAAACTCTATACTTAAGTATTCACCTCCTCGATATGATCGAAGAGTTTTGATACTCTTTCCAATCTAGTTCTCCACCTCATTCTTATACTCTCTGAATTTCTCAAAGGCCTCAGATTTGTACTTCATTAAGTACACATATCCATACCATGAGAAATCATCAATAAAGGTAATGAAGTAGGAGTAACCACCAATGGAATGAGTTGACATGGGTCCACATACATTACTATATGAGTTCCAACATCTCAGTGGCTCTCTCTCCAGTTCCACTAAATGGAGAGTTGGTTACTTTTCCATGAAGGCAAGGCGAGCGCAAGTTGCATATGACTCATAGTCGAATGGATCTAGATATCCATTATTTAGCAACTTTTGAATCCTTTCTTCATGGATGTGACCTAGCCTATAATGCCATAGATATGCACTGTTCATCTCATCTCGTTTCCTCTTGGACACACTTACATTCATGATATGTGGAGTAGTGCCTAGCATAAATAAACCATTATGTAATGTTCCTTTCGTGATGATCTCATCATCTAATAATATCGAATAACCATTGTTCTCAAAAACTAATTTATATCCACTAATTGTCAAACATGAAATGGAGATAATGTTTTTGATAATAGAAGGAATAAAATAATATGTATCTAATGCAATAAAAGATCCACCAGGCAGATATAGGGCGACCTTGCCAATGGCTACTTCAGCAACTTTTGCTCCATTGCTCATCTTGAGGTCCATCTCGCCTCTCTCTAGTCTCCTAAGCCTTGCCAGAACCTACAAAGAATTGCATATATGATAAGCACTACCGGTATCCAATACCCATGTGTTATTATAAGAGTCTGACAAATGGAGACTGATCATGAATGTACCTGAAGCTTCACCAAGCTTCTGTTTCGCCTTTTCTGTAAGGTACTCTTTGTAGTTTCTTATCCAATGCCTATCTTTACCATAGTGGAAGCACTGGCCTTTGTCCTTTGTTGGGTTTTTCTTAGCAACCTTTGCTTTTCCTGGTTTGCCCTTGCCCTTTCTCTTCTTAAGGGACTTTTCTGCTTTCCTTTTCTTTCTGATCTCACCAGTGTAGAGAACTGGCTTCTCTTTCCTAATAGTACTCTTTGCCTCTCTTAATATATTGAGAAGCTTTGGGAGAGTCACCTCAAGCTTGTTCATATTAAAATTCATTATGAACTGAGAAAAGGAATCTAGTAGGGACTGAAGCACAATGTCCACACACAAGTTATCCTCTAGGACCATTCCTAGACCTGTGAGTTTCTCCATCCACTCAATCATCTGTAGGAGATGGTTCTGAACCGGTATCCCCTCAGTCATCCTAGTGCGGAAGAGGCTCTTGGATATCTCATATCGTTGAGTCCTGCCCTGTTCCTCAAATAATATGCGGACATGTAGGAGAATGGATCTAGATATCCATTATTTAGCAACTTTTGAATCCTTTCTTCATGGATGTGACCTAGCCTATAATGCCATAGATATGCACTGTTCATCTCATCTCGTTTCCTCTTGGACACACTTACATTCATGATATGTGGAGTAGTGCCTAGCATAAATAAACCATTATGTAATGTTCCTTTCGTGATGATCTCATCATCTAATAATATCGAATAACCATTGTTCTCAAAAACTAATTTATATCCACTAATTGTCAAACATGAAATGGAGATAATGTTTTTGATAATAGAAGGAATAAAATAATATGTATCTAATGCAATAAAAGATCCACCAGGCAGATATAGGGCGACCTTGCCAATGGCTACTTCAGCAACTTTTGCTCCATTGCTCATCTTGAGGTCCATCTCGCCTCTCTCTAGTCTCCTAAGCCTTGCCAGAACCTACAAAGAATTGCATATATGATAAGCACTACCGGTATCCAATACCCATGTGTTATTATAAGAGTCTGACAAATGGAGACTGATCATGAATGTACCTGAAGCTTCACCAAGCTTCTGTTTCGCCTTTTCTGTAAGGTACTCTTTGTAGTTTCTTATCCAATGCCTATCTTTACCATAGTGGAAGCACTGGCCTTTGTCCTTTGTTGGGTTTTCTTAGCAACCTTTGCTTTTCCTGGTTTGCCCTTGCCCTTTCTCTTCTTAAGGGACTTTTCTGCTTTCCTTTTCTTTCTGATCTCACCAGTGTAGAGAACTGGCTTCTCTTTCCTAATAGTACTCTTTGCCTCTCTTAATATATTGAGAAGCTTTGGGAGAGTCACCTCAAGCTTGTTCATATTAAAATTCATTATGAACTGAGAAAAGGAATCTAGTAGGGACTGAAGCACAATGTCCACACACAAGTTATCCTCTAGGACCATTCCTAGACCTGTGAGTTTCTCCATCCACTCAATCATCTGTAGGAGATGGTTCTGAACCGGTATCCCCTCAGTCATCCTAGTGCGGAAGAGGCTCTTGGATATCTCATATCGTTGAGTCCTGCCCTGTTCCTCAAATAATATGCGGACATGTAGGAGAATGGATCTAGCATCCATCGTTTCATGTTATCTCTGTAACTCAAGAGTCATAGAGCCCAACATATAACACTGAGTAAGAGTGGAGTCATCAATGTACTTCACGTAGCAAGCGATCTCATCCTCGCTTGCCCCTTCCTCGGGCATAGGCATTACTGTATCAAGGACGTATGTGATTTTCTCCATCGTGAGAACAATTCTCGAGTTACGGAGCCAATCTGTATAATTTGGACCAGTGAGGCGGTTGACATCAAGTATGCCATGTTAGTGATTTGAAAGTAACATTTTCTGAAAATAAAGATGCAGCAGAAATGAATAACATGCAGATTTTGCAAGAAATAAACTATCAAGATATGGACTTCTATCTTAATATGCTCCCACTATTTTACTAGCAAGTCATGCGACACCCTCAACACGTGAAACGGAAGTCTCCGGCAGACTTCTAGTGGCGATCAGGATCCAATCAGCGTCTTAGTGTAACCTCGAGGGACTCGACCAATCACACTAAGCCCAAAAGGGGACTCGACCAATCACACTAAGCCCAAAAGGTTACAACTCTTGCCGATCACAACTCCTTGTGATTCCTGTTCGACCTCGGAATCACCATGGTCTCGAGGGACTCGACCAACTATGAAATTCGGTTAAGTCAACACCTTCATTACAAGATGAGTTTGATTTGATGATGTACCCTTGAGGGACTCGACCAAGCATACCATACCCTTAGGTCATCGATGACATCTCTATGTCGTATATAAGATAGCAAATCGCGATATAGGTGAGCCTCGAGGGACTCAACTAACTCAACCTACACCTAGAATCGGTTCCTACCTATAACGATGGAAGGACACATGGGTCAATCTAATTGCCTCACATTTATTGACTTAATATTATCGAGAGAGAGAGGTTTCTATGATTTGGTCTCGTAATATGACATGTCACACATATACATATTTAATATATATCTACATCGTATGCAAATATATATACATATCTAGTAGGTATATATGCAATCACACATCACATGAGTAATCACACTAGATGATCATGAACCATAGCCTAATGTGATCAGGCCCGAGCCAGTAGGCCTAATCACTCACATCAAGATCTATGTGTGCAACGGTGCATCTTCATGCCCTGTGATCATCCATCTCGTCCTCGTTAGTTCCGTCGACATCTCGATGCATCTCCATGCATCGCAATCGTTCGTCTCGTGGGTCTTGTTATCGCATCCACGCTCCCGCTGCACCTTCTCATATGATTAAAACTTAATCATAGGTATGCAGGCCCAACAATAAATGAGAAATATAATGGAGGCTCGCAGACCCCAATAATAATAATCACAAGTACACACATTACACGGTCCATGATCATCCGTCCATACATCATACATCACATGTATAAATCATTGTCATGTAAGACTACTAGATAATAATGAAAATAATAATCAACTAAACCTTTTAATTAATTAATATTTTTTGAAATCAGGGACATGTAGGAAATTTTTTGAATTCTGAGGGGTATTTTCATAATTTGGTCGAAGGACAATAACTTTTCTCAAATTTCGAGGGGCAAAACTATCTTTTGCCCAAAACCCTAAGCCCATCTCCCTTGCTGCTTCTGCTACTGTGGCCACCACCGCCACCCTACCGGCGGCGATTATGCGGCGGAGGGCGGGGTGCTGCCCTCGCTTGCGGGCGGCACGCCCGCTGGTAGTGCTGCCCCTACAGGTGGGCGCCCCCGCGGGCGGTTCTACCCCTGCGGTGCTGCCCGGCCGAGCAGCCACCCCTGCGAGGGAGTTTTGCCCGCAGGAGCAGCGATCGCAGGAGCTGCTGCGCTACGGGAGAAGCGGCCGCAGGCGCTGCTGCCTTGCGACGCCCTTACCCATGGGCACAGTGGCCATAGGCGCCTCAACCCGCGGCACCTCTGCTCGCGGGTGAGCGGCCGCAGGCACCGCTATTGCATTCGGGCATAGTGCTCACACACAGGTGGCCGTCGTGCCCATGCGTAGGGGCCTGGCCACACGTCGTCGGCCTTGCAGCTGCCGCTGCAGGTGGCTTGCCTGCACGCGGATGGCAGCGCTGCCATCTGCGACAACAGCAAGGGCAGCAACAGTTGCTATTTTTTTCACCTTTGTGTCAACGATTTTGACGTCAAAATTCTTCCTAAACACAACACACATAGTTCAAAAATCAATCATTCGCATGAACAACCTAGCTCTGATACCATTGTTGGGAAATCATGGGGGCGACAACACATGCATAGTGGAAGAATAAGAAAAACAAAATCTCCAATTTCCCAAAAAGATGTTCGTCGTCGTGCGAAGATTGGTCCGTAAAAAATTCATGAAACAAAGTACGTATAGAATAGATTGTGTTACCTAGGGAGATCGTATATCCTTGTTTCCTTGCAGATCGCTAGGAGAGGGTAAAGGAGGTCAAGCGTCCTCCTCTCTAGCGGTGATCCAGACAGCAGGGCTACGACAACGCTCCTCAAAACTCCAGGCCTGCTCTAAGGTGGAGAGGGAGAGGAGAATAGGAGAGACAAAAAAAGGCTTTAACCTATGAGGCTTTGAATCCCTCCTATTTATAGAGGCCACCTTTCAAACCCTAATGGATCCTCCCCTACTGGGTATTGGATCTGCATCCAATTACGCAAGCCTTTTAGATTAGTGGATCTCTATCCAATAATCTCACATGGCCTCTTATTAGATCTCATCCATGGGATCCAATAATTTAGGGGCTTATTGGATATCTAATGTGATAGGGGCTCCAGCGGATATCTCATATCCGAACCTCTACTCATCACAATGCCTACCATATGTGTGTGACCCTCTAGGCCTAATATCGAGTTGGCCATGAGTCATAACTGTTAGAACTCCTTCTGGCTTAGTGAATTATTATCTCTGTAATAATTCACTCGACTCATCGACTATGGACGTACTAGGCCACTACGCCGTAGTCCCTAGACGATATAGAGGAATCGTACGATAAAAATTATTTCGGTATGAAAGCCGATTCGGAAATTACTTTAACTTAAGATCAAGCGAACTGCAGTTAAAGTAAAGCTATGGAGGTAGTTGTAGTTAAGTTAGAGAACAAAATGTAAATGCAAATCGAAATTTAGAGTGGTTCGGTAAATCTTGACCTACATCCACTTTTGGCTTCCTCGTCCGATGAGGTCACCGACGTCCACTAGAGGCCGTCCTTGAATAGGCGAAGGCCAACCACCCTTTTATAATTTCACTCCTTTTGACGGGCTTAGGAGACAACCCTTATAGATTTTTCACTCCTCTCTTAAATGATCAAAACTTGGAAGAAAAGAGGGACAAGACTTTTGCCTACAACACTTTTGAGCTCTAAAAATCATAGAGTAAGATCAAGCTTTTGGTGCCCTTTCATGTAGGAAAGGGTGGGGTATATATAGGCCCCAAACTGGTTTGAATTTGGAGCTCAAAAATGTCATATCTCAAATTTCCGGGGTCCTGATGGTACTACCGCCATAATTGGGTGGGACTACTGCCTGACAGAGCTCGGAGACCGAGCTCGGGCGGTACCACCGCCCAGCCTCACTCAGAGACTGAGCCCAGGCATTGGCACCGCCTGACATGGGCAGTTCCACCGCCCAGCTTTCCTGAGCTCCTGGACTGTGCTACCGTCGGCTAGGAAATCTAGGTCCGAATGGGCTGATCCATTCGGCCCAATTTGGGTCTGTCAAGGGCCCAATTGCCTCAAGATTAAGTTATTCGGATCACCTCCCATTTCTAACTTAATCATCATGCTAACTACGATATTTTAAGACATTTATACTATACCTTTCCCTGGTGCGTCAATCTATTCTTCAAGCGAGCTTTCTGCGAACTTCCGGCAAACATCCGACGAACCCTCAGCGATGCTCCGGCGGACTTTTGGCAAACTCCTGGACTTGGGACGATCCACTTGGCGAGTTCCGATGAGCTTCTTTGGCAAGCTCTTGGACTTCTCGGATTTGTTCCCGCAGAACCTCCGACGACCGTCCGGACTTCCGTCGAACTCTCGAACTCCTAACGTGATCATAGTCTTGACTTCGGCGCAACTCCCACTGCATGTCTTACTTTCATCGTAGTTAATCCTGCACACTTACCTCAACATATGGATTAAATAACAAATGGCAATTGACTTCATCATCAAAATCCGAGATTCAACAATCTCTCCATTTTTGATGATGGCAATCAATTGATAATGGAGTTAATCTTAACTCCCCCTATCTATATGCCATACTCGAGATAAGTTATTCTCGAATTCAAAGCCTTTGAATTCAAGAGACATATTGATAGGTTAAGATTATTTAACCTTATCAATACTCCCATCATGATTCCTATCATGATGTATCTCTCTAAAAATGATGTCAAGGCTTGACATCCATTTTCATGTATTACATTTCAAGTGTGAATGATAGTAATGGTAGCAATTCATCATATGGTAAGATATCTGTTGAATCTCAGATTTTGATGATGAAGTCAATTGTCATGTTTTATCTAATCCATATGTTGAGATAAGTATGCAGGATTAACTACGAAAGCTTGAAGACATAAAGCGAGTCTACCGGAATCAAGTTCGATGGGTGTTTGAGAGTCCAAAGATTCATCGGAGATGTTGTCGGAACCAATTGAGAAGAAATCGGAGACTTGTCGAAGTTTTCGGAAGTCCACCGAAGAGATCATCGGAGGTTCGCAGAGATCACCGAGAAGGCTCGGCTACTCGCTGATTTCACCACAAGATCGGGAGCCAGCTAGGAGTCCGTCAGAAGAAATCCAAGGGCGTATCGGAAGTTCGCCGGAAGATCGTCGGAAAGCTCGCCGGAACAAGACTTGAAGTTCGCCGGTTAAAAACTTGCTTAGGATTATGTTTTTAGTTATGTAGTTTGCATGTAATTAAGGTTAGGATTAAGAAATAATCTTATATCTTGATTAGGGGCCAACTGGGCCCAAAATGAAAACCTGGTTTGGGCCAGACTTAAAGCCCAACCAGTGGCCAGTAAGGTCGGGCGATGGAACCGCCATACTCGGCGGTGGCACCGCCCAGCAACCGAGCCAGGTGGTGGCACCGCCCAGCACCCGAAGAACTAGGTGGTGGCACCGCCCAGCACCCGAAGAGCTAGGCGGTGGCACCGCTGGACTAGGCGGTGGCATCGCCCAATACACTATCAGTGTCAGAACTGACAGGCGGTGGCACTGCTAGCTTCGGGAACCGAAGAGAATTCAAATTTTGGAGCCCAAATTTGAATCCTCTTGAGGCCTATAAATACCCCTCAATTCTCAGCAAAGATTACAACTTTTGAGAAGAAATAGAGTAAAAAAATAGACTTAGCAAAGCCTTAGCAAGTCTTACTTTCAAATTGCTTGAGTGTTCACCTCCCTTTCTTTCTTGTTGAAATTTTGTAAGAGTGTGAACCACTTGTAAAGGTTGTAAGAGGGGTGTTTGTCCTTCCCCTTCAAAGTGATTTGCTAGTGGAAGTTGGGGGCCTCATCGAAGAAGGCTTCGCAAGTGGATGTAGGTCATTTTGACCGAACTACTTTAAATCTGCGTATTCCTTGAATGTGTGAGTTGTTATTTTTCTGCAATCATTATCTACATAGAAGAAGGATTTTGTTCTTCACTTAACTCTAGTTACTATCGAATGAAATCTCCTCACATTTTATGGAATTAGTTTCAAACCTACTAGTTTTAATCCACTGCACTAATTCACCCCCCCCCCCCCCCTCTTAGTGCCGCTCTGATCCTAACAATTGGTATCAGAGCAAGGCTCACTCTCATATTTGGTTTAATACCCAAGAGAGATGGCTTACTCCGGCATGCATGAGGGACATTCTACTACACGTCCACCTATGTTTAATGGGTCAGATTACACATATTGGAAGACACGTATGAGAATCTTCCTCATTTCCATGGATTTTGAGCTTTGGACTATTGTTGAAAATGGATTTCAAAAATCTTCTCCTCCGATGAGCGAATGGAATGAATCGGAGAAGAAGGTTTTTGCTTTAAACGCAAAGGCTATGAATGCCTTGTTTTGTGCATTAGACAAAAATAAATTTAATCGTGTTTCAATTTGAGATTCTGCTTTTGATATTTGGAAAACTCTTGAGGTCACTCATGAAGGTACTAGCCAAGTGAAAAGGTCCAAAATCAACATTCTTGTGTACTCTTATGAACTTTTCCGAATGAAACCAAGTGAGTCTATCGGAGACATGTACACCAGTTTCACGTATGTCATCAATGGACTCAAAGCTCTTGGTAAAGATTTTTCTAACTTTGAACTAGTAACTAAAATCTTAAGATCTCTTCCTAAAAGTTCGGATCCAAAAGTTACTGTCATTCAAGAGGCCAAGGACCCTAAAACATTCCCTCTTGAAGAACTTATTGGGTCTCTAATGACCTACGAAATGACATGTTAAGCTCATGATGAGCTCGAGAACCCCCTTTCAAAGAACAGGAAGGATATGACACTCAAATCATAAGAAGACCACTTGAAAGGAACATCAAGTGATGAGGATAGTGACAATGACATTGCACTTTTGACTCAAATTTAAAAAATTTATAAGAAAGAACAAATTTGAAAATAACACCAAAAATAAACTTGAACATAAAAAGGACCAAGTGATATGCTATGAATGCAAGAAGCCGAGGCATTTCAAAAATGAATGTCCCTAAGCCAAAAAGAGAACATCAAAGAAGAAGGCGCTCAAAGCAACGTGGGATGATTCAAGCGCATCCGAAGAAGAGGAGTCCAACACCGAGCAAGTTGCTCATTACGCCCTAATGGCCATCGGAGAGGAGGTAACAAATTTAATTGATACAGATTTATCTTATCATGAATTATTAAATGCCTTCCATGAGTTATTTGATGAATGCAAAACAATTAGTAGAAAATATAAATTGTTAAAAAAGGAGCATGATAGTCTTACTTGTAATTTTGATAAATTAGAAACTGAATATCATGATAGTTTAGCTCCATGCATAAAATGCCATGATCTAGAAACTCTCCAAAAGGAGAACTTGCTACTTAAGGACACCATGAAGAAATTCGAGGTCGGTAGCAAGTCTTTGAACATGATCCTTACAAATAAGGGTCACATTCCTAAAAGAAATGGAATCGGATTTGTGAGAAGTTCTTACCAAAAGCCAACCACCTTCATTAAAGGTCCTATCTTACATGTTCAACACCAAAGCAATTGCAACATTTGTTACAAATATGGACATAAAACTTATCAATGTCCATTCAAGAAAATTAGTACGAACAAATTGATTTGGGTTCCTAAAGGAACCATGATCAAGTCTATGCAACATGATAAACAAGTTACATCAGTTTTTGAGGCACCCAAAAGTAAATGGGTACCTAAAAATAATCTCTTCTTGTAGAAACATACACCATCACAAGCTAGGAGCAAGAGATGGTTCCTTGATAGTGGAAGCTCAAGGCATATGACCGGAGATCCATCCCAATTCTCCAAGCTCACTAGCATAGACAAAGGCTATGTCACCTTCGGAGACAACAACAAAGGCAAAATCAATGGCAAGGGAACCATAGGTAACAAATCAAACTTTTCTTTTGATAATGTATTACTAGTTGATGGATTGAAACATAATCTCTTAAGTATTAGTCAATTATGCGATAAAGGTTATATCGTTATATTTGAATCAAATGTGTGTATTATTGAAAAACCAAACAATAACATGACTATGATTGCCTTAAAACAAAATAATGTCTACACTATCAATCTTGATGAACTAGGTAATGAAATGTGCTTCTCCGCTTTAAAAGATGATGCTTGGCTTCGGTATAGGAGATTAGGCCATGCAAGCATGAAACTAATATCTAAGATCTCATCTAGAGAATTAGTAGGAGGGATTCCAAATATGAAGTTTGTTAAGGATAAAGTATGCAATGCATGTCAACTATGTAAATAAATAAAAACTAGTTTCAAACCAAAAAATCAAATTAGCACCACTAGACCTTACAATTGATCCATTTGGACATATTTGGACCAATTGACACGACAAGTCTAGGAGGAAGCAAATACGCTTTTGTAATTGTAGATGACTATACTAGATACACTTGGACCTATTTCTTGGCTCACAAAAGTGATTGTTTCAAATGTTTCTCTAAATTTTGTAAACTCACTCAAAACGAAAAAGATTCCATGATTTCATCAATTCGGAGTGCTCACGGTGGCAAATTTCAAAACCGTGATTTCCAAAATTTTTGTGAAGTTAACGGATATAACCACAACTTCTCTACTCCAAGAAACCCTCAATAAAATGGAGTAGTAGAAAGAAAAAATAGAAACATACAAGAAATGGCAAGAACTATGTTGAATGAACATAGTCTACCCAAGTATTTTTGGGCCGAAGCCGTGAATACGGCTTGCTACATCATGAATAGGGTTCTAATAAGACCATCTCTATCAAAAACTCCCTATGAACTATAGAATAACAAAATACCAAATGTTTCTCATTTTAAAGTTTTTGGTTGCAAATGCTTTATTTTAAATAAAAAGGATGCCTTAGGAAAATTTGATGCTAAATCCGATGAAGGCATCTTTCTTGGTTACTCTTCCGTTTCGAAGGCTTTTCATGTTTTTAACAAAAGAACAATAGTTATAGAAGAGTCTATTCATGTAATCTTTAATGAAATTTCTGAGTTAAAGAAAATTGATTTTGATGATGATATTGGTTTTGAAAATTTGGATTTAAAGGAACCCCCTCCTCAAAATAGCAACTTGGACGCATCTTCTTCCAAAATCTCCTTACCCAAGGAATGGAAGTATGTAGATGCTCATCCAAAAGAGCAAATTAATGCTGCCTTTCTCTCTTAAATCGAACCTAAATGCATTGATGAGGCCTTGAAAGATGATTCTTGGGTCATTGCAATGCAAGAGGAATTAAATCAATTTGAGAGGAATGTGGTATGGAAGCTTGTTCCTAGACCTAGTGACCATTTAGTCATTGGTACTAAATGGGTCTTTAGAAACAAGCAAGACAAATGTGGTATCGTGGTTAGAAACAAGGCTAGATTAGTGGCCAAATATTTCAACCAAGAAGAAGGTATCGACTACGAAGAAACCTTCGCTCCTATGGCAAGATTAGAAACCATTAGGATGCTCCTTGCCTATGTTAGTAGTAATAATTTTAAACTATTTCAAATGGACGTCAATAGTGCCTTCTTGAATAGTTTTATTTCGGAAGAAGTATATGTCAAACAACCTCCTGGATTTGAAAATTCTCTTCTTCCTAATCATGTATTCAAATTGACTAAGGCTCTCTATGGTTTGAAACAAGCTCCTAGAGCTTGGTACGAAAGGCTTAGTTCCTTTCTTATTTTAAATAATTTTACCAAAGGCAAGATTGATACTACATTGTTTATCAAACACTTTGAAAACAATTTTCTTATTGTGCAAATTTATGTTGATGATATTATTTTTGGTTCTTCGGATGAATCACTATGTGAATCATTTGCCAAATGTGTGAGTCATGAATTTGAAATGAATTTATTGGGTGAATTAACTTTCTTTTTAGGATTGCAAATCAAACAACTTAGTGACAATATATTTCTTAACCAATCTAAATATACATTAGAATTGTTAAAACGATTTCACATGGATAATTCAAAAGCAATAAACACCCCTATGAGTACTTCATCTATGTTAGATATGGATGAAAACAACGAAAATTTTGATCAAAAAACGTATAGGGGAATGATAGGTAGTCTACTCTACCTCACCGCGACTAGACCGGATATTATGTTTAGTGTGGGACTTTGCACTAGGTTTCAATCTAATCCTAAATTATTTTATCTCAAGAGTGTTAAAAGAATATTTAGATATCTTAAAGGAACTCCAAATTTAGGACTTTAGTATCCGAAATCAAAAAAATTTGATTTAATAGCTTATGCAGATGCGGATTTTGGCGGATGCAGGATAGATAGAAAAAGTATATCCGGAACATGCCAATTTTTAGGACATGCACTTGTTTCTTAGACTTCCAAGAAACAAAATTCAGTTGCACTATCTACAGTGGAAGCCAAATACATCGCTGCAAGTGCATGCTGTGCACAAATTGTTTGGATGAAAAATACATTAGAAGACTATGGAATTCACTTGAAAAATATTCCCATAAAATGTGATAATACAAGTGCCATATGTCTTACAAAAAATCTAATTCAGCACTCTAGAACTAAGCATATTGACGTTAGGCATCATTTCATATGCGATCATGTCCTTAACAATAATGTTGTTCTAGAATTCATTGACACAAAGTATCAATTCGCAGATATCTTTACAAAAGCCTTAAATTAAGACCAATTTGAATTCATTAGAAGAGAACTAGGCATGTTAAATTGTCCCTAAGAATGTACTTTCCGAAAAGTTTTTCATCCTCTTTCCGTTCCTTGATGGATTTGATCCTTCTCTTTCAATTCCAAAAGAAATGTTTATCCTAACATCTCTGAAAAATAAAAAATAAAAAAGGGGGGAAGGAATGAAAATTTTTTCGCGGCATGACAGCGGTGGCACCACCAGAACCGATGGTAGCATCGCCTTCCTTCCGTGGCATGCTAGCGGTGGCACCGCCAGAACCATCGGTAGCACCACCTGAGCGCTCGGTCGGTAGGCGGTGGCACCGCCCGAGAGCCCCTATATAAATCTAAGGGTTAGGGCCGGCGGTGACACCGCCCCCAACCCGTGAGAACCTGCCTCAACCCTCCCCCAACCTCTCTAAAACCTCATTCCAACATTTAGAAGCCTTAGAAAGGGATTCTTGTTGGTCCAAGCTCTCCATCTTTCAAGAAATTCTCCATAAGGTAAAACCTAAAATTTTCTTCTTCCTCTTTTCATTATTTTTCCTACCCTTTACAGTTTTATATTTTTGATCCATCATCTTGTCTAGATAATGGCTCCTAAGAGATCAAAAGGGAAAAGGGTTGTAGGAGATTCATATGACCAAAATCTTTTTATATCTAAAGAAGTAGCACTTAGATTTCCAAATTTCGAAACAAGAACTATACATAAGGGTAAACACGTTGATCTAAATGAACTAGAAAACCTAGAACCCATTAGGTGGTTTGCACATTTAGATGCCTTACCTCTCCTACAAATCAATGAACCAATTTATCCTAGGTTAGTTAGGCTATTTTATGCAAACTTGTGTGTGGACAATGAAAGCCTAAGTACTTGCCTTTTAGGAACACAGATTAGAATCTTTGATAGTACTATTTGTGAACTAATTGGAATTACTGAAAAGGATAGTGGTTGTTACTTTAGAAACAAATGGGATGTCAATGTGATCAGAGCAACTTACTCCGAAGCCTTAGAAACTATCTTTGAAAATTCGAACCCAGGCATGATACCCAAGAGTTGCGAGCACCTACTTCCCTTTAACTCTAAAATTCTTCATCACATCATGACTAGCATATTAATTCCCAAGCAATTTCATCTTTATGAAATTATTCAAATAGAGCTAAGCACCATGTACTGGATTATAACCGGACAAAATAATTATTTTAGATACTTAATCCGGCAACACATGCAGGATATAATAGCTAAAAACACTATGTTACCATATGGGGGGTTAATTACTCGATTAATACTTGCCCATAATATTAGTGTCTCGCCTGATGAAGAAATAATTCAAGTTGATCGTTTTAACACCATCAATAAGAATCTATTGAAAAGACTTAGGTGCACTTTTAGCAATGATATATGGGTGAGGCAACCTAGAAGGACTGATCCAATTCCCCCACTGGTAGAACACCTTGAAACACCAATTCTTAGGGGAAATGAATCTCCTCCTAGTCCCTTTGGCGCAGCACCTTCAGCTCCTGTTTCATCCTCTGAAGAACTCATTTTGGCAGAATTGTATTAGATCAAATCACAACAAGACCAACTCAAAACACAGCAAGAGCAGATTCAAACTCAGCAATATGAAATTTTGCAAGAACTATGACAAATGAATCAAAAAATAGATGTCCTGTATCAGCACTATGCATTTCCTCCTAAAGATTAATCGATGTATCTTTTATCTTGACATGCGATCTTTGTCATCTTCTTTCCTTGAATGATGTTGAACCTTCTTTTGCAATGTATTTTGAATGAATGCTGAACCTTCTTTTGTGATGTATTTTGAATGAAAGATAAAGTTTTAAATTCTAAATTAATTTTCTTTTAACTAAATTCCATAGTAATGTTGAATTCCTTTGCTTTAATAATTACAAATTATACGCTTAAAGTCGCTCTCCTTTTTGTTGATGACAAAGGGGGAGAAATATGGTAAATTGATAATTGCTATGCTATGATTGCCATATTTTCACTATGAAATGTTTGCATTATGTTAAGATATCAAAAGCTTAAATCATAATTTTATATATTGATATCTTGCTATGATCACTATCATTCATGTTTCAAATATAAAACTTGAAAATGTTGAATCTCAGATTTTCATAATGAAGTCAATTGTCATGTTTTATCTAATCCATATGTTGAGATAAGTATGCAAGATTAACTACGAAAGCTTGAAGACATAAAGCGAGTCTACCGGAATCAAGTTCGATAGGTGTTTGAGAGTCCGAAGATTCGTCGGAGATGCTGTCGGAACCAATCGAGAAGAAATCGGGGACTTGTTGGAGTTTTCGGAAGTCCGCCGAAGAGATCATCGGAGGTTCGCAGAGATCACCGAGAAGGCTCAACTACTCGCTGATTTTGTCACAAGATCGGGAGCCAGCTAGGAGTCCGTCGGAAGAAATCCAAGGGCGTATCGGAAGTCCGCCGGAAGATAGCCGGAAAGCTCGCCGGAACAAGACTTGAAGTTCGCCGGTTAAAAACTTGCTTAGGATTATGTTTTTAGTTATGTAGTTTGCATGTAATTAAGGTTAGGATTAAGAAATAATCTTATATCTTGATTAGGGGCCAACTGGGCCCAAAATGAAACCTGGGTTGGGCCGGACTTAAAGCCCAACCAGTGACCATTGAGGTCGGGCGGTGGAACCGCTGGTTTGGGCGGTGGCACCGCCCAGCACCAGAAGAGCCAAGCGGTGGCACCGCCCCGCCGGTCTGGGCAGTGGCACCGCCCAGCACCCGAAGAGCTGGGTGGTGGCACCGCCCAGTACACTATCAGTGTCAGAACTGACTGGCGGAGGCACTGCCACTGACAGGCGGTGGCACCGCTAGCTTCGGGAACCGAAAAGAATTCAAATTTTGGAGCCCAAATTTGAATCCTCTTGAGGCCTATAAATACCCCTCAATTCTCTGCAGAGATTACAACTTTTGATAAGCAATAGAGTAAAAAAAAAGTCTTAGCAAAGCCTTAGCAAGTCTTACTTTCAAATTGCTTGTGTTCACCTCCCTTTCTTTCTTGTTGAAATTTTGTAAGAGTGTGAACCACTTGTAAAGGTTGTAAGAGGGGTGTTTGTCCTTCCCCTTCAAATTGATTTGCTAGTGGAAATTGGGGGCCTCATCGAAGAAAGCTTCGCAAGTGGATGTAGGTCATTTTGACCGAACCACTTTAAATCTGTGTGTTCCTTGAATGTGTGAGTTATTATTTTTATGCAATCATTATCTACATAGAAGCAGGTTTCTGTTCTTCACTTTACTCTAGTTGCTATCGAACGAAATCTCCTCGCATTTTACAGAATCAGTTTCAAACCTACTAGTTTTAATCCACTACACTAATTCACCCCCCCACTTAGTGCCGCTCCAATCCTAACAATTGGTATTAGAGCAAGGCTCAATCTCATATTTGGTTTAATACCCAAGAGAGATGGATTACTCCGGCATGCATGAGGGACATCCTATTACACGTCCAACTATGTTTAATGGGTCGGATTACATGTATTGGAAGACACGTATAAGAATCTTCCTCATTTTCATGGATTTCGAGCTTTGGACTATTGTCGAAAATGGATTTCAAAAATCTTCTCTTCCGATGAGCGAATGGAATGAATCGGAGAAGAAGGTTTTTACTTTAAACGTAAAGGCTATGTATGCCTTGTTTTGTGCACTAGATAAAAATAAATTTAATCGCGTTTCAATTTGTGATTCTGCTTTTGATATTTGGAGAACTCTTGAGGTCACTCATGAAGGCACTAGCCGAGTGAAAAAATCCAAAATCAACATTCTTGTGCACTCTTATGAACTTTTCCGAATGAAACCAAGTGAGTCCATCGAAGACATGTACACCCGTTTCACGGATGTTATCAATGGACTCAAAGCTCTTGGTAAAGATTTTTCCAACTTTGAACTAGTAACTAAAATCTTAAAATCCCTTCCTAAAAGTTGGGATCCAAAAGTTATTGCCATTCAAGAGGCCAAGGACCTTAAAACATTCCCTCTTGAAGAACTTATTGGGTCTCTAATGACCTACGAAATGACATGCAAGCTCATGACGAGCTCGAGAACCCCCTTCCAAAGAACAGGAAGGATATGGCACTTAAATCACAAGAAGACCACTTGAAAGGAACATCAAGTGATGAGGACAGTGACAATGACATTGCACTTTTGACTCAAAAATTTAAAAAATTTAGAAGAAAGAACAAATTTAAAAATAATACCAAAAACAAACTTGAACATAAAAAGGACCAAGTGATATACTATGAATGCAAGAAGCCGGGGCATTTCAAAAATGAATGTCCCCAAGCCAAAAAGAGAACATCAAAGAAGAAGGCGCTTAAAGCAACGTGGGATGATTCAAGCGCATCCAAAGAAGAGGAGTCCAACACCGAGCAAGTTGCTCATTACGCTCTAATGACCATTAGAGAGGAGGTAACGAATTTAATTGATGTAGATTTATCTTATCATGAATTATTAAATGCCTTCCATGACTTATTTGATGAATGCAAAACTATTAGTAGAAAATAGAAATTGCTAAAAAAGGAGCATGATAGTTTTACTTGTAATTTCGATAAATTAAAAACTGAATATTATGATAGTTTAGCTCCATGTAAAAAATGCCATGATCTAGAAACTCTCCAAAAGGAGAACTTGCTACTTATGGACACCTTGAAGAAATTTGAGGTTGGTAGCAAGTCTTTGAATATGATCCTTATAAATAAAGGTCATGTTACTAAAAGAAGTAGAATCGGATTTATGAGAAGTCCTCACCAAAATCCAACCACCTTCATAAAAGGCCCTATCTTACATGTTTGGCACCAAAGCAAATGCAACTTTTGTTGCAAACATGGACATACAACTTATCATTGTCCATTCAAGAAAATTAGTATGACCAAACTAATTTGGGTTCCTAAAGGAAAAATGATAAATTCTATGCAATATGATAAACAATGTAGATCAGTTTTTGAGGCACCCAAAAGTAAATTAGTACCTAAAAATCATCCTTTCTTGTAGAAACATACACCATCATAAGCTAGGAGCAAGAGATTGTACCTTGATAGTGGATGCTCAAGGTATATGACCGGAGATCCATCTCAATTCTCTAAGCTCACTAGCATAGACGAAGGCTATATCACCTTCGGAGACAACAACAAGGGTAAAATCATTGGCAAAGGAACCATAGGTAACAAATCAATTCTTTATTGAAGATGTTTTGTTAGTTGATGGTTTAAAACATAACCTCTTGAGCATTAATCAATTATGTGATAAAGGATATATTTCCAAATTCGAATCTAATGCTTGCATCATTGGAAAACCACACAAAAACATATCTATGATTGCATTAAAACAAAATAACGTATGCACCATTGACATCAATGATCTTTGCAATGAAATGTATTTCTCGGTTTTGAATGAGGATGCTTGGCTTTGGCATAGGAGATTAGTTCATGATAGCATGAAACTAATCACTCAAATATCATCCAAAGAACTTGTAAGAGAAATTCCTCATATCAAGTTCATCAAAGATAATGTGCGTGATGCTTGTCAATTAGGAAAACAAATTAAGGGTAGTTTCAAATCTAAGAATCAAATAAGCACCTCTAGGCCCTTACAATTGATCCATATGGACTTGTTTGGATCTATCTCTACATCAAGCCTAGGAGGTAGCAAATGTTAGGATCAAGAGCACTAAGAGGGGGGGGGGTGAATTAGTGCAGCGGATTAAAACGTCGATTTTGATAAATCTTTCGTACGGTAAAAATTGAACTTGAAAGCGTATTCGTATAGTAGAGCAGCTAAGGTAATGAGTAAATAAAGCAAGTACGAAAGTTTGCAGTAATGTGAATAGCAACAATGAAATGCAAACCAGAGATTACGCCGTTTTTAAAGTGGTTCGGTCAAATGACCTACATCCACTTGCGAGGCCCCTCTTCGACGAGGCTCCCACCTTCCACTAGCAAATCTCTTGAAATGGAAGGGTAAATACCCCTCTTACAACTCTTTACAAGTAGTTCACACTCTTACAGATTTTCAAGAAAGAGGAGGTGAACACTAGCAAATTGAAAACCAAGGATTGCTAAGACTTTTCTAAGACCTTTCTCTCAATCACTTGCTGCTTAAAAAAGTTGTTCTCTCTGCTGAGAATTGAGGGGTATTTATAGGCTTCAAGAGGATTCAAATTTGGGCTACAAAAATTTGAATTCTCTTATGTTCCCGAAGCTAGCGGTGCCACCACCTGTCAATGGCGGTGCCATCGCCTGTCAGTTTTGACACTGATAGTGTACTGGGCAGTGCCACCGCCCAGTCCAGCGGTGCCATCGCTTGGCTCTCGGGTGCTGGGCGGTGCCACCGCCTAGCTCTCGGCCTCTGGGCAGTGCCACCGCCTAGTCTAGGCGGTGCCACCGCCTACACTATTTCAGCTCACTATTTGGGCTCCAAAATTGGCCCAAACCAGTCCGAACTTGGGCCGAATTGGCCCCTACTTGGGTCATAGGATTAACACCTAATCCTAGCCCTAATTAACGTACTAACTACAAATTTAAAGATATTTTCTAAGCTATTACAAAGTCCAAAAGTCAAGACTTCTTCCGGCGAGCTTTCGGCGAACTTCCGGCGGTCTTCCGATAAACTCTCGGAAACCATTCTGCGGACTCCCGGCAAGCTCCTAGACTTCACAATTTGATCTTGGCGAGTTCCGACGAGCTTCTTCGGCAAGCTCCGATCTTTCTCGGTGAGCTTCGTGAACTTCCGACGAACCGTTTGGCGAGCTTCCGAAAAACCCTTCAGCAAGCTCCCTACTCATTCTCGGCTAGTTCCGACAGCATTCCCGACGAACCTTCGGACTTCCGTCGAACTCTCGAACTCCCAATGAATCCTTCCCGCTTGACTCCGGCACTTTGTTTCGCTTTATGTCTTCATCGTTATCGTAGTTAATCCTGCACACACAAGCCAAAACTCTACTCCGATCTAGACAATTATTACAACGCGAATTGACATTCTGTTGCCCGGCACATTATTGGTTGGCGCTTCGTCCAATTCTTCAGCGCATCGTCCACTCTTGCGGCTTATTGCCCAATCGGCGGTTGACCTACGCAACCCCGATATCCTTGGTGCAATTCCGCTCTCCTTGGCCCGATGCCCGACGTCCAAAGCGTTCTACCATCCAATATCCTAACGTGATCTCCTCCGGCGCAACGTCAATTCCTCCTGCGTCAACTGTCTAATCCTGATCGAGTAGACCTGCATCACTCAAAATGCAGTTAAAACATCTAAGCACAATCAATTAGTTTCATCATCAAAATCCGAGATTCAACAGCAAATACATCTTTGTCATTGTAGATGACTATAGTAGATACACATGGACTTATTTCTTAAAACACAAAAATGAATGCTTTAGATATTTTACCAAGTTTTGCAAACTCGTCCAAAATGAAAAGGGTTATATGATTTTGTCAATTAGAAGTGATCATGGTGGTGAATTTCAAAGCCATGATTTCCAAGAAATTTGTGAATTTAATAGATATAATCACAACTTCTCTACTACAAGAAATCCTCAACAAAATGGAGTAGTAGAAAGAAAAAATAAAAATTTACAAGAAATGACGAGAACCATGTTGAATGAACATAGCCTACCCAAATATTTTTGGGCCGAAGCTATAAACACTACATGCTATATTTTGAATAGAGTTCTAGTAAGACCCTTACTCACCAAAACTTCCTATGAGTTGTGGAACAACAAAAAACCCAATGTTTCATATTTTAAAGTTTTTGGGTGTAAGAGTTTTATCTTGAATGAAAAACTTGCTACTTAAGGACACCTTGAAGAAATTCGAGATCGGTAGTAAGTCTTTGAACATGATCCTTACAAATAAGGGTCACATTCCTAAAAGAAGTGGAATCGGATTTGTGAGAAGTTCTCACCAAAATCCAACCACCTTCATTAAAGGTTCTAAAACTTTTGTTGCAAATATGGACATAAAACTTATCAATGTCTATTCAAGAAAATTAGTCCGAATAAATTGATTTGGGTTCCTCAAGGAACCATGATCAAGTCTATGCAACATGATAAACAAGTTACATCAGTTTTTGAGGCACCTAAAAGTAAATGGGTACCTAAAAATAATCCCTTCTTGTAGAAACATACACCATCACAAGCTAGGAGCAAGAGATGGTACCTTGATAGTGGATGCTCAAGGCATATAACCGGAGATCCATCCTAATTCTCCAAGCTCACTAGCATAGACGAAGGCTATGTCACCTTCGGAGACAACAACAAAGGCAAAATCATTGGCAAGGGAACCATAGGTAACAAATTAAACTTTTCCATTGATAATGTATTACTAGTTGATGGATTGAAACATAATCTCTTGAGTATAAGTCAATTATGCGATAAAAGTTATATCATTAGATTTGAATAAAATATGTGTATTATTGAAAAACCAAATAATAACATGACTATGATTGCATTAAAACAAAATAATGTATACACCATCAATCTTGATGAACTAGGTAATGAAATGTGCCTCTCCACTTTAAAAGATGATGCTTGGCTTTAGCATAGGAGATTAGGGCATGCAAGCATGAAACTAATATCTAAGATCTCATCTAAAGAATTAGTACGAGGGATTCCAAATATGAAGTTTGTTCAGGACAAAGTATGCGATGCGTGTCAACTAGGTAAACCAATAAAAATTAGCTTCAAACCAAAAATCAAATTAGCACCACTAGACCATTACAATTGATCCATTTGGACTTATTTGGACCAATTGACACGACAAGTCTAGGAGGAAGCAAATATGCTTTTGTAATTGTAGATGATTATACTAGATACACTTGGACCTATTTCTTGGCTCACAAAAGTGATTGTTTCAATGTTTCTCTAAATTTTGTAACTCACTCAAAACGAAAAAGGTTCCAAGATTTCATCAATTCGGAGTGCTCATGGTGGCAAATTTCAAAACCGTGATTTCCAAATTTTTGTGAAGTTAACGGATATAACCACAACTTCTCTACTCCAAGAAACCCTCAAGTAGTAGTAGAAAATCGAAATACAAGAATGGCAAGAACTATGTTGAATGAACATAGTCTACCCAAGTATTTTTGGGCCGAAGCCGTGAATACGGCTGCTACATCATGAATAGGGTTCTAATAAGACCATCTCTATCAAAAATCCCTATGAACTATAGAATAAACAAAATACCAAATGTTTCTCATTTTTAAAGTTTTCGGTTTGCAAATGCTTTATTTTAAATAAAATGATGCCTTAGGAAAATTTGATGCTAAATCCGATGAAGGCATCTTTCTTGGTTACTCTTCCGTTTCTAAGGCTTTTCGTGTTTTTAACAAAAGAACAATAGTTATAGAAGAGTCTATTCATGTAATCTTTAATGAAATTTCTGAGTTAAAGAAAATTGATTTTGATGATGATATTGGTTTTGAAATTTTGGATTTAAAGGAACCCCCTCCTCAAAATAGCCACTTGGATGCATCTTCTTCCAAAATCTCCTTACCCAAGGAATGGAAGTATGTAGATGCTCATCCAAAAGAGCAAATTATAGAAGATACATCATAAGGGGTTCAAACTCGTTCTTCTTTCAAGAATTTTTGTGCTAATGCTGCCTTTTTCTCTTAAATCGAACCTAAATGCATTGATGAGGACTTGAATGATGATTCTTGGGTCATTGCAATGCAAGAGGAATTGAATCAATTTGAGAGGAATGAGGTATGGAAGCTTGTTCCTAGACCTAGTTACCATTTAGTCATTGGTACTAAATGGGTCTTTAGAAACAAGCAAGACAAATGTGGTATCGTGGTTAGAAACAAGGCTAGATTAGTGGCCAAATGTTTCAACCAAGAAGAAGGTATCGACTATGAAGAAACCTTCGCTCCTATGGCAAGATTAGAAACCATTAGGATGCTCCTTGCCTATGTTAGTAGTAATAATTTTAAACTATTTCAAATGGACGTCAATAGTGCCTTCTTGAATAGTTTTATTTCGGAAGAAGTATATGTCAAACAACCTCCTGGATTTGAAAATTCTCTTCTTCCTAATCATGTATTCAAATTGACTAAGGCTCTCTATGGTTTGAAACAAGCTCCTAGAGCTTGGTACGAAAGGCTTAGTTCCTTTCTTATTTTAAATAATTTTACCAAAGGCAAGGTTGATAATACATTGTTTATCAAACACTTTGAAAACAATTTTCTTATTGTGCAAATTTATGTTGATGATATTATTTTTGGTTCTTCGGATGAATCACTATGTGAATCATTTGCCAAATGTATGAGTCATGAATTTGAAATGAGTTTAATGGGTGAATTAACATTCTTTTTAGGATTGCAAATCAAACAACTTAGTGACAATATATTTCTTAACCAATCTAAATATACATTAGAATTGTTAAAACGATTTAACATGGATAATTCAAAAGCAATAAACACCCCTATGAGTACTTCGACTAAGTTAGATATGGATGAAAACAACGAAAATTTCGATCAAAAAACGTATAGGGGAATGATAGGTAGTCTACTCTACCTCACCGCGACTAGACCGGATATTATGTTTAGTGTGGGACTTTGCACTAGGTTTCAATCTAATCCTAAATTATCTCATCTCAAGAGTGTTAAAAGAATATTTAGATATCTTAAAGGAACTCCAAACTTAGGACTTTGGTATCCGAAATCAGAAAAATTCAATTTAATAGCTTATGCAGATACCGATTTTGGCGGATGCAGGATAGATAGAAAAAGGACATCCGGAACATGTCAATTTTTGGGACATGCTCTTGTTTCCTGGTCATCTAAGAAACAAAATTCCGTTGCACTATCAACAACCGAAGCTGAGTATATTGCAGCTAGTGCGTGCTGTGCACAAGTTGTGTGGATGAAAAACACCTTAGAAGATTATAAAGTTCATCTTAAAAATATTCTCATTAAATGTGATAACACAAGTGCTATATGTTTAACAAAGAATCTCATTCAACACTCAAGAACAAAACATATTAATATTAGACATCACTTTATTTGAGATCATGTCACTAATCATGATGTAGTTATAGAGTTCATTGATACTAAACATCAACTAGCTGATATTTTTACATAGCCTTTAAGTGAAGAACAATTTGATTTCATTAGAAGAGAATTAGGAATGTTAATGTATCTGAATGCTTAAATTTATTTTTCGGACTTTCTTGATTCAATGATCAAATCACTTAATTGCTATGATGATTTTACATTATTATGATTGCAAAACCTGTCCGAATGCATGAAAATGTTAATTTTATTTTCGAATTTTCTTGATACCTTATTCTCTTCCGAACTTAATATAGCTTTCATAAGCATATGTCATATCGAGTTTGATTCATATCATTGATTTTTGACATATGGAATCAATTAGCAAATGCATCTCTCATAGGCTTATAATGTGAAAAATATTTTTGAGAAATGGATTTGATAAAATGATTCCTTCTTATAATTTCCTTCTTGAAAATGGGAGATTTTTTACTTGCAAGGATATTGATTCACATACATATCTTGATCCTTATAAAAGTGAAGCATGATTTAATCTCTTATCGATTTTAACTTCATTCGAGTAAACTCACAAATGGTTTTTCTCCTTCATGCAAAAAGATAATAACAAATAAAAAGGAAGAAGTATTCAAAACTATCTCCATGTCATGCTTTTCTTGAAATGTTTGTATAATTGGTATCCTATCACTCATTGTTGAAAAATGACATTAACCTAGTTATAACATGAATCATTACCGCACTTATATTTAAAATTTGCTTATCTCGTTCTCCATTTTGTTGATGACAAAGGGGGAGAAATATATGAATTGATGCTATGAGTGCCATATTTGAATTTGAATTATGTTAAAGAAGCTTGCATTGAAATATATGGTAAATTGATGATAGAAATGCTATGATTACTAAACACTTGAAATATTTGCATTATGTTAAGATATCAAGAACTTTCATCGCAATTTTACATGTTGATATCTTACCATATGATGAATTGCTACCATTACTATCATTCACGTTTGAAATATAAAACTTGAAAATGGTTGTCAAGTCTTGACATCATTTTCAGAAAGATACATCATGATAGGAATCATGATGGGAGTATTGATAAAGTTTAACTTATTAATATGTCTCTTGAATTCAAAGGCCTTGAATTCAAGAATGACTTATCTCAAGTATGGCATATAGATAGGGGGAGTTAAGGTTAACTCCGTTATCAATTGATTGTCATCATCAAAAAGGGGGAGATTGTTGAATCTCGGATTTTGATGATGAAGTCAATTGTCATGTTTTATCTAATCCATATGTTGAGATAAGTATGCAGGATTAACTACGAAAGCTTGAAGACATAAAGCGAGTCTACCGAAATCAAGTTCGATAGGTGTTTGAGAGTCCGAAGATTCGTCGGAGATGCTGTCGGAACCAATCGAGAAGAAATCGAGGACTTGCCGGAGTTTTCGGAAGTCCGCCGAAGAGATCATCAGAGGTTCGCAGAGATCACCGAGAAGGCTCGGCTACTCGCTGATTTCACCACAAGATCAAGAGCCAGCTGGGAGTCCGTTGGAAGAAATCCATGGGCGTATCGGAAGTCCGCCGGAAGATCGCCAGAAAGCTCGCTGGAACAAGACTTGAAGTTCACCGGTTAAAAACATGCTTAGGATTATGTTTTTAGTTACGTAGTTTGCATGTAATTAAGGTTAGGATTAAGAAATAATACTATATCTTGATTAGGGGCCAACTGGGCCCAAAATGAAACCTGGGTTGGGCCAGACTTAAAGCCCAACCAGTGACCATTGAGGTCAAGCGGTGGAACCGCCGATCTGGGCAGTGGCACTGCCCAGCACCCGAAGAGCCAAGCGGTGGCACCGCCGGTCTGGCCGATGGCACCGCCCAGCACCCGAAGAGATAGGCGGTGGCACCGTCGGACTGGGCGGTGGCACCGCCCAGTACACTATCAGTGTCAGAACTGACGGGCGGTGGCACTGCCACTGACAGGCGGTGGCACCGCTAGCTTCGGGAACCGAAGAGAATTCAAATTTTGTAGCCCAAATTTGAATCCTCTTGAGGCCTATAAATAACCCTCAATTCTCAATAGAGATTACAACTTTTGAGAAGCAATAGAGTAAAAAAAAAAGTCTTTGCAAAGCCTTAGCAAGTCTTACTTTCAATTTGCTTGAGTGTTCACCTCCCTTTCTTTCTTGCTGAAATTTTGTAAGAGTGTGAACCACTTGTAAAGGTTGTAAGAGGGGTGTTTGTCCTTCCCCTTCAAAGTGATTTACTAGTGGAAGTTGGGGGCCTCATCGAAGAAGGCTTCGCAAGTGGATGTAGGTCATTTTGACCGAACCACTTTAAATCTGCGTGTTCCTTAAATGTGTGAGTTGTTATTTTTCTGCAATCATTATCTACATAGAAGCAAGTTTCTATTCTTCACTTTACTCTAGTTACTATCGAACGAAATCTCCTCACATTTTACAGAATCAGTTTCAAACCTACTAGTTTTAATCCGCTGCACTAATTCACCCCCCCCTCTTAGTGCCGCTCCGATCCTAACAGAAAATGGTTGTCAAGTCTTGACATCATTTTCAGAAAGATACATCATGATAGAAATCATGATGGGAGTATTGATAAGGTTTAACTTATATATGTCTCTTGAATTCAAAGGCCTTGAATTCAAGAATGACTTATCTCAAGTATGGCATATAGATAGGGGGAGTTAAGGTTAACTCCGTTATCAATTGATTGTCATCATCAAAAAGGGGGAGATTGTTGAATCTCAAATTTTGATGATGAAGTCAATTGTCATGTTTTATCTAATCCATATGTTGAGATAAGTATGCAGGATTAACGACGAAAGCTTGAAGACATAAAGCGAGTCTACCGGAATCAAGTTCGATGGGTGTTTGAGAGTCCGAAGATTCATTGAAGATGTTGTCGGAACCAATCGATAAGAAATCGAAGACTTGTCAGAGTTTTTGGAAGTCCGCCGAAGAGATCATCGGAGGTTCGCAGATATCACCGAGACGGCTCGGCTACTCGCTGATTTCGCCACAAGATCGGGAGCCAGTTGGGAGTCTGTCGGAAGAAATCCAAGGGCGTATCGGAAGTCTACCGGAAGATTGCCGGAAAGCTCGCCGGAACAAGACTTAAAGTTCGCCGGTTAAAATCTTGCTTAGGATTATGTTTTTAGTTATGTAGTTTGCATGTAATTAAGGTTAGGATTAAGAAATAATCCTATATCTTGATTATGGGCCAATTGGGCCCAAAATGAAACCTAGTTTGGGCCAGACTTAAAGCCCAACTGGTGACCAGTAACGTCGGGCGGTGGAACCGCCATACTGGGCAGTGGCACCACCCAACACCCGAGCCAGGCGGTGGCACCGCCCAGCACCCGAAGAACTAAGCGGTGGCACCATTGGTCTGAGCGGTGGCACCGCCCAGCACCCGAAGAGCTAGGCAGTGGCACCGCTTGACTAGGCGGTGGCACCACCCAGTACACTATTAGTGTCAGAACTGACAGGCGGTGGCACCGCTAGCTTCAGGAACCAAAGAGAATTTAAATTTTGGAGCCCAAATTTGAATCCTCTTGATGCCTATAAATACCCCTCAATTCTCAGCAGAGATTACAACTTTTGAGAAGCAATAGAGTAAAAAAATAGTCTTAGCAAAGCCTTAGCAAGTCTTACTTTCAAATTGCTTTAGTGTTCACCTCCCTTTCTTTCTTGCTGAAATTTTGTAAGAGTGTGAACCACTTGTAAAGGTTGCAAGAGGGGTGTTTGTCCTTCCCCTTCAAAGTGATTTGCTAGTGGAAGTTGGGGGCCTCATCGAAGAAGGCTTCGTAAATGGATGTAGGTCATTTTGACCAAACCACTTTAAATCTACGTGTTCCTTGAATGTGTGAGTTGTTATTTTTCTGTAATCATTATCTACATAGAAGCAAGTTTTTGTTCTTCACTTTACTCTAATTACTGTCAAACAAAATCTCCTTGCATTTTACGGAATCAGTTTCAAACCTACTAGTTTTAATCCGCTGCACTAATTCACCCCCCCCTCTTAGTGCCGCTCCGATCCTAACAATATCAACATGTAAAATTACGATGTAAGCTTTTAATATCTTAACATAACGCATGCATTTCAAGTGTTTAGCAATCATCGCATTTCATCATATGCCAAGATATCAACATGTAAAATTACGATGCAAGTTCTTGATATCTCAACATGATGCATATATGGCATAATGCAAATACGACAATCATAGCATTTCTATCATCAATTTACCATATACTTCGATGCAAGCTTCTTTTGATGTCTTAACATAATTCAAATTCAAACATGGCACTCATAGCATCAATTCATATATTTCTCCCCCTTTGTCATCAACAAAACAGAGAACGATATAAGCAAATTTTAAACATAAGTGCGGTAATAATTCATGCCATAACTAGGTTTATGTCATTTTTCAACAATGAGTGATAGGATACCAATTATACAAGTATCTCAAGAAAAACATAACATGGAGATTACTTCTTCCTTTTTATTTGGAATTATCTGTTTGCATGAAGGAGGAAAGCCATTTGTGAGATTACTCGAATGAAGTTAAAATTAATAAGAGATTTAAATCACTTTTCATTTTTACAAGGATCAAGATATGTATGTGAATCAAATTCTTGCAAAAGAAATCTTCCTTTTTCAAGAAAGAATTTATAAGAAAGAATCATTTCATCAAATCCATTTCTCGAAAAAAAATATTTTTCACACGATAAGTCTATGAGAGATGCATTTGATTCTAAATGTCAAAAATCAATGATATGAATTAAACTCTATATGACATATGCTTATGAAAGCTGCATTAAGTCCGGAAAAGAAAAATGTATCATTAGGATCAAGAAAATCCGAAAATAAAATTTAACACTTTCATGCATTCAGACAAGGTTTTGCTATAGGTTTTCAAACACAATCATGAAGATAAAATATGCTTATTATCATGAAAATTTTTGTATCCAAAACATATAATTTCTAACATGTTATTTAGGCATGTAATCGTGTAAAATCATCATAGCAATTAAGTGATTTGATCATTGAATCAAGAACATCCAAAAAATAATTTTAATAAGTTTATACATTTGGACACATTAACATTCCTAATTCTCTTCTAATGAAATCAAATTGTTCTTCACTTAAAGGCTTTGTAAAAAATTTAGCTAGTTGATGTTTAGTATCAATGAACTCTATAACTACATCATGATTAGTAACATGATCTCATATAAAGTGATGTCTAATATCAATATGTTTTGTTCTTGAGTGTTGAATGAGATTCTTTGTTAAACATATAGCACTTGTGTTATCACATTTAATGGGAATTTTTTAAGATGAACTTTATAATCTTCTAAGGTATTTTTTATCCACACAACTTGTGCACAGCATACACTAGCTGCAATATACTTAGCTTCGATTGTTGATAGTGCAATCGAGTTTTGTTTCTTAAATGACCAGTAAACAAGAGCATGTCCCAAAAATTGACATGTTCCTGATGTGCTTTTTCTATCTAGTCTACACCCAGCAAAATCCACATCAGCATAAGCAATTAACTCAAACTTTTCGATTTTTGGATACCATAATCCTAGATTTGTGGTAACTTTAAGATATCTAAGTATTCTTTTAACCACTTTGAAATGAGATATCTTATGATTCGATTGAAACCTAGCACAAAGTCCTACACTGAACATGATATCTGGTCTAGTTGTAGTGAGGTAAAGTAAACTTCCTATCATACCCCTATAAGTTTTTTGATCGAAGCTTTCTCCACTTTCATTAACTTCTAACTTAGTGGAGGTGCTCATAGGAGGGTTAATAGCTTTTGAGCTTTCCATATTAAATCTTTTTAGCAAATCTAAAGCATATTTAGTTTGATTAATAAAGATGTCATTTCTTAGTTGCTTAATTTGTAAGCCTAAGAAAAAGGTTAATTCTCCTATCAAACTCATTTCAAATTCAAGACTCATGGTTTTATCAAAAGATTCACAAAGAGATTCGTTTGTAGAAACAAAGATAATATCATCAACATAAATATGAACAATGAGAAAATTATTTTTAAAATTCTTGATAACTAATGTAGTATCGACCGTACCTTTTATGATATTATTTTCAATAAGAAAAGAACTAAGTCTATCATACCAAGCCCTTGGGGCTTGTTTTAAATCATAGAGAGCTTTAGTTAATTTAAAGAAATGATTAGGAAGGCTATTATTTTCAAATCCGGGAGGTTGTTCAACATAAACTTCTTCGAAAATAAAGCCATTAAGAAAAGTGCTTTTAACATCCATTTGAAATAACTTAAAATTATTATTACTAGCATAACAAGGAGTATCCTTATGGCTTCTAATCTAGCAACAGGAGTGAAAGTTTCTTCATAATCGATACCTTCTTCTTAGTTGAAACCTTTGGCTACTAATCTAGCCTTATTGCTAACCATGATACCATATTTATCTTGCTTATTTCTAAAAACCCATTTAGTACCAATAACTAAATGGTCATTTGGCCTAGGAACAACCTTCCACACCTCATTTCTCTCAAATTGATTTAACTCATCTTACATTGCAATAATCCATGAATCATCTTTCATGGCTTCGTCAATACATTTAGGTTCAATTTGGGAGAGAAAACGGCGTTGGCACAAAAATTTTTAAGAGAAGAACGTATTTGAACCCCCTTAGATGTGTCTCCTAGGATTAGCTCCTTAGGATGAGCATCTACACACTTCCAATCCTTAGGTAAGGATGTTTCGAAAGTGGATGCATCCAAGTTGCTAGTTGGAGAAGGGGTTTCATTTAAATTCAAAGAATCGAAATTAACATCATCATCAAAATCAATTTTCTTGATTTCAGAAATCTCATTGAAAACAACATGAATGGATTCTTTTATAATTAAAGTTCTTTTATTGAAGATACGAAAAACTTTAGAAACCGAAGAATAACCAAGGAAAATTCCTTCATCGGATTTAGCATCATATTTTCCTAAGGCATCTTTTTCATTCAAGATAAAACTCTTACACCCAAAAACTTTAAAATATGAAACATTGGGTTTTTTGTTGTTCCACAACTCATAGGAAGTTTTGGTGAGTAAGGGTCTTACTAGAACTCTATTCAAAATATAGCATGCAGTGTTTATAGCTTCGGCCCAAAAATATTTGGGTAGGCTATGTTCATTCAACATGGTTCTCGTCATTTCTTGTAAATTTTTATTTTTTCTTTCTACTACTCCATTTTGTTGAGGATTTCTTGTAGTAGAGAAGTTGTGATTGTATCTATTAAATTCATAAATTTCTTGGAAATCATGGCTTTGAAATTCACCACCATGATCACTTCAAATTGACAAAATCATATAACCCTTTTCATTTTGGACGAGTTTGCAAAACTTGATAAAATATCTAAAGCATTCATTTTTGTGTTTTAAGAAATAAGTCCATGTGTATCTACTATAGTCATCTACAATGACAAAGATGTATTTGCTACCTCCTAGGCTTGATGTAGAGATAGATCCAAACAAGTCCATATGGATCAATTGTAAGGGCCTAGAGGTGCTTATTTGATTCTTAGATTTGAAACTACCCTTAATTTGTTTTCCTAATTGACAAGCATCACGCACATTATCTTTGATGAACTTGATATGAGGAATTTCTCTTACAAGTTCTTTGGATGATATTTGAGTGATTAGTTTCATGCTATCATGAACTAATCTCCTATGCCAAAGCCAAGCATCCTCATTCAAAACCGAGAAATACATTTCATTGCAAAGATCATTGATGTCAATGGTGCATACGTTATTTTGTTTTAATGCAATCATAGATATGTTTTTGTGTGGTTTTCCAATGATGCAAGCATTAGATTCGAATTTGGAAATATATCCTTTATCACATAATTGATTAATGCTCAAGAGGTTATGTTTTAAACCATCAACTAACAAAACATCTTCAATAAAGAATTGATTTGTTACCTATGGTTCCTTTGCCAATGATTTTACCCTTGTTGTTGTCTCCGAAGGTGATATAGCCTTCGTCTATGCTAGTGAGCTTAGAGAATTGAGATGGATCTCCGGTCATATACCTTGAGCATCCACTATCAAGGTACCATCTCTTGCTCCTAGCTTATGATGGTGTATGTTTCTACAAGAAAGGATGATTTTTAGGTACCAATTTACTTTTGGGTGCCTCAAAAACTGATCTACATTGTTTATCATATTGCATAGAATTTATCATGGTTCCTTTAGGAACCCAAATTAGTTTGGTCATACTAATTTTCTTGAATGGACAATGATAAGTTGTATGTCCATGTTTGCAACAAAAGTTGCATTTGCTTTGGTGCCAAACATGTAAGATAGGGCCTTTTATGAAGGTGGTTGGATTTTGGTGAGGACTTCTCATAAATCCGATTCTACTTCTTTTAGAAACATGACCTTTATTTATAAGGATCATATTCAAAGACTTGCTACCAACCTCAAATTTCTTCAAGGTGTCCTTAAGTAGCAAGTTCTCCTTTTGGAGAGTTTCTAGATCATGGCATTTTTTACATGGAGCTAAACTATCATAATATTCAGTTTTTAATTTATCGAAATTACAAGTAAAACTATCATGCTCCTTTTTTAGCAATTTCTATTTTCTACTAATAGTTTTGCATTCATCAAATAAGTCATGGAAGGCATTTAATAATTCGTCAAATGATAAATCTGCATCAATTAAATTCGTTACCTCATCTCCGATGGCCATTAGGGCGTAATGAGCAACTTGCTCAGTGTTGGACTCCTCTTCTTCGGATGCGCTTGAGTCATCCCATGTTGCTTTGAGTGCCTTCTTCTTTGGTGTTCTCTTCTTGGCTCGGGGACAATCACTTTTGTAGTGTCCCGGCTTCTTGCATTCGTAGCAAATAACTTGGTCCTTTTTGGGTTCAAATTTATTTTTTGTGTCATTTTTAAACTTGTTTCCTTTAATGAATTTTTTAAATTTCCTTGTTAGAAATGTCACAGTTTTCATCAATTGAGTTTTCTCTCAAGTGGTCTTTGAAAGTTCTAAGTGTCATATCCTTCCTATTCTTTGGAAGGATGTCATCTTACTCTTCATGAGCTTTGTAAGTCATTTCGTAGGTCATTAATGACCTGATTAATTCTTCAAGAGGGAAGTTATTTAAATCTTTAGCCTCTTGAATAACAGTGACTTTAGGGTCCCAACTCTTAGGAAGGGATTTTAGAATCTTATTTATGAGCTCAAAATCCGAAAAACTTTTACTGAGTCCTTTTAGACCATTGACGACATCCGTGAAACAGGCGTATATGTCGCCAATAGTCTCGCTCGGTTTCATTTGGAAAAGTTCAAAAGAATGTATCAAAAGATTGATTTTTGACTCTTTCACTCTACTTGTGCCTTTGTGAGTCACTTCGAGTATATGCCAAATATCAAATGTGATTTCGCAAACCAAAACACAATTGAACTCATTTTTATCAAGCGCACAAAATAAGGCATTCATAGCCTTTGCATTAAGAGCGAAAGTCTTCTTCTCCAATTCATTCCAATCGATCATTGGAAGAGAAGACTTCGAAAATCCATTTTTGACAAGATTCCAAAGTTCAAAATCCATTAAAATAAGGAAGATCCTCATTTGGGTCTTCCAATAGGTGTAGTCCGTCCCATTGAATATGGGTGGACGTGTAATAGAGTGGCCCTCTTGATTTCCAGCGTATGCCATCTGTCTTGGGCTTTAATCCGATTGAGAGTTAACCCCACTATGATACCAATTGTTAGGATCAAGAGCACCAAGAGGGGGGGGTGTGAATTAGTGCAGCGGAAAACTTTCGACAATTTAAAACTGCGTTCGCATGATAAAAACGATTTCGGTATGAAAGCCAATTCGAAAATTACTTTAACTTAAGATCAAGCGAAGTACAGTTAAAGTAAAGCTATGGAGGCAATTGCAGTTATGATAGAGAACAAAATGTAAATGCAAATCGAGATTTAGAGTGGTTCGGTCAATCTTGACCTACATCCACTTTTGGCTTCCTCCTCCGATGAGGTCACCGACGTCCACTAGAGGCCTTCCTTCAATAGGCGAAGGCCAACCACCCTTTTACAATTTCATTCCTTTTAACGGCTTAGGAGACAACCCTTGTAGATTTTTCACTCTTCTCTTGAATGATCAAAACCTGGAAGAAAAGAGGGGGAAGAACTTTTGCCATTTACAACACTTTTGAGCTCTAAAAATCACAGAGTAAGATCAAGCTTTTGGTGCCCTTTCATGTAGGAAAGGGTGGGGTATATATAGGCCCCAAACTGGTTTGAATTTGGAGCTAATAAATATCATATCCCATATTTTCGGGGTCATGGCGGTACTACTGCCTAACAAAGCTCGGAGACCGAGCTCGGGCGGTACCACCGCCTGACAAGGGCGGTAGTGCTAGTCATATGTGCCCAGCAAGCCAATCACGTGAGTGATGGCACATGTGACTTGACACGGAATCTTTTTTGCTTATTATATTTTGGCATTGATCACTTTATATGTTGTCTATTGCATATATGCATGTATATATTGTGATGTCCTTGGATCTGTGCAATGGGAATCGGATCGTGATGAGATCACGATAATGAGACCGATTCACCTTTAAACATAGATCCTAAATAATCCCGGTCATAGGTTACTCGAGAGGGATATTATGATAACCGGACAGACTGGTGTGCTGTATACCCGTCCATATGATGGATGCAGTTGGTCTCATAGCTGCTCGTGTGAGGACACTAGGGATACAATATAGGTGCTCATTGGAAAATGAGTTCACTGATTGATCCGCTTACGGAATACTGGATGGTTGATGATGCCTTATTGTTAAACAGCGATTCCGTAGTCCTAGTGGTGTATCTTGTCCTCAGACTTGAGACACCAAGAATGTCCTGTATGAGTGCTCTACTCTTTGATACCAGACTTATAGGTTTGGCTATCCCAAATCTAGTACAGCTAGTCATTGGGAGTGGCAGTCGACCTTACGAGGGATATTGAGTGTCGATAGAGGATCATTCACTCTTGGCGTCATGAGAGGAATATCCCATGTGTTCTTGCTCAGACAAATCCCTAGCCAGGGTCATTCGAGTTGAGAGAGAAAGAGTTCTCCCGGAGAATCCGATTAGAGCGAGACTCGAGCAGAAATCGTATGGGTCTAACAGCACCATGCCCGATATACGGTCTTCGGGATATTAGATGGATGAGAGACTATAGGTACACGGTAACTGAGGACAGACAGGTCCAATGGATTGGATTCTCCTGTATCGTTTGGGGACTATGGCGTAGTGGCCTAGTACGTCCGTAGTCGACGAGTCGAGTGAATTATTATATATATAATAATTCATTGAGCCAGAAAGAGTTCTGACAGCTATGACTCACGGCCAGCTCGATATTGGGCCTAGAGGGTCACACACATATGGTAGGCGTTGCGATGAGTAGAGGTTCGGATATTAGATATCCCCCAGAGCCCCTATCTTATTGGATATCCAATAAGCCCTTGAATTATTGGATCCCATGGACGAGATCCAATAAAAGCCCATGAGAGATTATTAGATATTGATCCACTAATCTAAAAGGCTTGGATAATTGGATGCAGATCCAATACCCATTAGGGGATGATCCATTAGGGTTTGACAGGGGGTCTCTATAAATAGGATGGATTCAGAGCCTCATAGGCTAGAGCCTTTGCTTACCTCTCCTATTCTCCTCTCCCTCTCCACCTCAGAGTAGGCCTGAAGTTTTTGAGGAGCATCGTTGCAGCCCTGCTATGTGGATCACCGCTAGAGAGGAGGATGCTTGACCTCCTTCATCCTCTCCTAGAGATCTGCAAAGAAACAGGGATATACGATCTCCCTAGGTAACACAATTTATCTTATACGCAGTTTGTTTCGCGGATTTATGCGCACCAATCTTCGCACGACAATGAACATCCTTTTAGGAAATTGGGAATTTTGTTTTTCTTGATCTTCCGCTGCGCATGTGATGTCACCCCAAGATTTCCCAACAGGTAGCACCACCTAGCCTCACACGGAGACTGAGCCCAAGCGATGCCATCGCCTGACATGGGCGGTTCCACCGCCCAACTTTCCTGAGCTCTTGGGCGTTGCCACCGTCGACCAGGAAATCTGGGTCCGAATGGCCTGATCCATTCGGCCCAATTTGGGTATGTCAAGGGCCCAATTGCCCCAAGATTAAGTTATTGGGATCACCTCCTATTTCTAACTTAATCATCATGCTGACTATGATATTTTAAAACATTTATACTATAGCTTGCTCCGATGCGTCAATCGCTTCTTTCGGTGAGCTTCTAGCAAAGTTCCGACGAACATCCGACGAACCCTCGGTGATGCTCCGGCGGACTTCCGGCAAACTCCTGGACTTGCGACGATCCACTTGGCGAGTTCCGATGAGCTTCTTTGGCAAGCTCCTGGACTTCTCGGATTTGTTCCCACAGAACCTCCGACAGCTGTCCGGACTTCCGTCGAACTTTCAAACTCCCAACATGATCATAGTCTTGACTCCTGCGCAACTCCTGTTGCATGTCTTACTTTCATTGTAGTTAATCCTGCAAACTTATCTCAACATATAGATTAGATAACAAATGATAATTGACTTCATCATCAAAATCCGAGATTCAACAATACAAGACATCCTTGGTATCTCAAATCTAAGGACCAAATACACCACTAGGACTACAGAATCACTATCTGACAATAAGGTATCATCAACCATCCAGTAGTCCGTAAGCAGATCAATCAGTGAACTCATTCTCCAATGAGCACTTGTACTATATCCCTAGTGTCCCCACATGAGCAGCTATGAGACCAGCACAATAGTCTATCCGGTTATTATAATGTCCCTCTTGAGTAACCTATGATCGGGATTATTTAGGATCTGTATTTAAAGATGAATCAGTCTCATTATCGTGATCTCATCACGATCCGATTCCCATTGTACGAATCCAAGGACATCACAATATATATGTGCATATATGCAATAGACAATATAAAGTGATAAATGCTAAAATATAATAAGTAAAAATATTCCATGTCAAGTCACAAGTGCCATCACTCACGTGATTGGCTTGTTGGGCACCTATGACTAGTAGAGAGATCGTCGGAAGTTCGCCGGAAGAAACCTAGACTAATCGGACTTCATTTGCTTAGTATATGCCATAAAATTCATAGTTAGCATGTAATTAGGTTGAAATTAGGTCAACTCAATTAGGAGCCAATTGGGCCCAAGTTTAGGTTGTGTTGGGCGAAGTGAAAGGCCTAAACAATGACCCAACACGTGGCACTATCGGTGGCTCAGTCTATGAGGCACAGTCTCCGAGACTATGTTAGGCGATAGTACCACCCAGACATAGTCTTCTAGGTGGTGGTACCGCTAGACTGAGCAATGGTACCACCCAGTGTTAGTGCTATAGGCGGTGGTACTGCCCATCACAGGCGGTGGTATCGCCAATATCTCGAAAATCGAGGATGAGACACTTTTAGTCTCCAAGTTTGAATCCACTTAAGGCCTATAAATACCCCTCTCATTCTTAATTAAAATACACAAGAACTGAGAGCAAAAAAGAAACAAAAATGCTATTGTAATCTTGTGACAGCCCCTCTCAAGCTCAAAGTGTTAGTTTTGTTTGAGAGAAGGGGGGTTGTAAAGGTTCTCTCCTGAATATGTCAAAAGGAGAATCAAGTTGTAATGGTAGTTGATCTTTGCCCATTGAAGGAAGATCGTTAGTGGATGCTGGTGGCCTCGACGAAAGAGGAATCGGGAGTGGATGTAGATCACGAAAATCGAACCACTATAAAACTCAGTTTATATTTCTATTTGTGCAATTTACCATTATTGGAAACTGCTTTCCTTACTTTGCTTTCACTACACTTACGAACAAGCATTAAATTTCAAGTTATCTTCCAAGATCGGTTTTCATCATATGAAGATTTTTCAAACCAAGGTTTTTATCTACTGCACTAATTCACCCCCCCTCTTAATGCCGACTCGATCCTAATAGGTCGAGTCCCTCGAGGCTCACTTATATCACGATTTGCTATCTTGCCTACGACATAAAGATGTCACTGGTGGCTAAGGACATGGTTGGTCCTCAGACTCATCTTGTAATGATATTGTGGTCCTCCGCGATATGAGATATCCAAGAGTCTCTTCCGCGCTAGGATAATTAAGGAGACATCAGTTCATAACCATGTCTTAAAGATAATTGAGTGGATAGGGAAACTCGCAGGTCTAGGAATGGTCCTAGAGGATAACCTGTGTGTGGATCTTATGCTTCAGTCCCTACCATATTCCTTTTCATAGTTCATAATAAATTTTAATATGAACAAGCTTGAGGTGACTCTCCTTAAGCTCCTCAATATGTTGAGGTTGGTAGAGAGCACTATCAAGAAAGAGAAGCCAATTCTCTATATTGGTGAGACCAAAAAGAAAAGAAAAGCAGAAAAGTCCCTTAAGAATGGTAAGGGCAAGGGCAGACCGAATAAAGCAAAGGTTGCTAAGAAAGACCTAGCAAAGGACAAAGATTAGTGCTTCCACTACGGTAAAGATCATCAAAAAGGGGAAGATTATTGAATCTCGGATTTTGACAATGAAATCAGTTGGTAAAATTATATGATATAATCTATGTGTTGAGATAAGTGTGCAGGATTAACTACGATAGTGGTAAGGCATAAAGTAGATGATGAGCTGGAGTCGAATATTCGGATGATATACCGGAAGCGTGTCGGGAGCTCGCCGAGAGTTCGCTGGAAGATCGCTGAGAGTTTATCAGAAGATTGCCGAGAATTTGTCGATAGTTCACTGGGGGTTCATCGGAAGTTTGTTGGAAGCTTGCCGGAAGACTCATCAAAAAGTTCGCTAGAGGTTCACTGAATGAAAAATCGACATACTGGATAGAGGTTGCTTGTCTTAATCGTAGTTAGAATATTAGTTAAGTTAGGATTAGGAGGTCATCCCACTAACTCAATTAGGGGCTAATTGAGCCCTTAACAGGGCTGAATTGGGCCGATTGAATAACTCATTCAGCACCTAAAGTCATGGCTGGCGATGTCACTACCAAGGCCGATGGTGGTACCGCCCAAACTGGGCAGTGGTACCACTAACAGTTAATGCTGTCAGGTGGTGGTACCGCTAAAGCTTGGTCTCCGAGCTCTACCAAGCGATTATACCACCCAGACTGAGTAGTTGTACTATCCAATGTCAGTCTGCAGATGGTAATACTACCCAATAATGGTGGTGGTAATGCTAGTACCCCAAAATCTGAGGATATGACACTTTTTGGCTCCAATTCAAAAGTCATTGGGGCCTATAAATACCCCACCCTTTTCTGCATGAAAGAGCACGAAAATATTAACATAATCTTGAATTCTTGGGATGTTAAAGTATTGTAAAAGTGTAAAAGTCCTCCTCCTCCTTTTCTAAGTGTTGAGATCATTCAAAAGAGGTGTGAGGCTTGTAAGGATGATCTCCTAAACATGTGAAAAGGAGAAAGCGTTATAAAGAGGTGGTTGGTCTTCACCTATTAAAGGAAGACCATTAGTGGACGCTAGTGGATGTAGGTCACACTAACCGAACCACTATAAATTATGGTTGGCATTTCTATTATTGCTATTTACTTACTTTGCAATAGCTTCACTTCCTTCTTACTTGGCTTTCACTGCCCTTATGATCAAACATGCTTTTAAGTTATCTTCTGAGATCATTTTTTAATGTATAAAGAATTTTAAATCAATGTTTTAATCCATTACACTAATTCCTCGACAGAGGATGAATTAGAAGTGAATGTAGGTCACATCGACCAAACCATTATAAATTCTGGTTGGTATATCTATTATTGCTATTTACTTACTTTGCAATAGCTTCACTTCCTTCTTACTTGGCTTTCACTACCCTTATGATCAAACATGCTTTCAAGTTATCTTCTGAGATCATCTTTTAATGTACAAAGAATTTTAAACTAACATTTTAATCCGCTACACTAATTTCCCCCCCCCGCCCCCTCTTAGTGTCGACTCGATCCTAACAACAATAACACGTAGTTTATAACCAATCATCGCACGAATAACCTAGCTCTGATACCACCATTGGGAAACCTGAGAGAGCATCACATGTATAGTGGAAAAACAAAATAGAAATCGATTTCCCAAAAACAGATTTATATCAAATTACGTGCAATGATCGGGAGCAAAAAACTTGTCAAATATGAAAACTATGTAAAACTTAAGATGATCTCATCTAAGGGAAATTGTATATCCCTGATCTACAGATCCTAGTCTATGGATGAAGGGGATCTCACATTCTCCTCTCTAGCGGTGATCCACAAGGCGGATGAAGCGGCGATGCACCTTCTCTTACGATGTGTTCTTTCCTCACTTTTGCACACCACCACACATACAATAGAGGCAGTCCTTCTTGTTGCCCTCTTATACTAAAGAGGGGGCAGTTGGCTAAGGAAGAAGTAGGGGAGAAGTTAGAGAGGTGGCAGCTAAGGGGTCTAGCCTTATAACCCTTTCAGTCCCACATCCCTTTTTATAGAGAGCTCTTATTGTTAATCCTAATGGATCCTGCCCTATTGGGTATTGGATCTTCATCCAATTACTCTAGCATATTGGATACTTGACCTCCATTCATTATCCTTAGGTTAATGGAAATTGGATCTCTATCCAATTATCAACTCTAAGCTCTTATTGGGTCTCACCCAATAGATCTAATAAAACAGGGGCTTATTGGATATCACATATTTAATCCTCTATCTTTGCATCATCCATTATATGTGTGTGATGCTATAGGCCCAATACTAAGTTGGCCATAATTTGCACCTGTCAAAACTCCTTCTGACATAGTGAATTATTATCTCATAATAGTTTATCAACTCATCGACTATGGACGTACTAGGCTACTACATCATAGTCCCCCCAAATGGTATAAGGGGATCTAATCCATTGGATCTGTTTGTTAGGATCAGGATCGACACTAAAAGGGAGAGTGAATTAGTGCAGTGGTAAAATCACATTGGTTTAAAACTTCATTTCGATAAAATCGTTTCCGATATAAAATTGTTTCGTAAAGGTAATGCTAGGAAAGCGAAGTAAGAGCGTATTGAAGGTAGTTTGCAATTAATATAAATTGCAAAAAGTAAATGCAAACTGAGTTTTCGAGTGGTTCGGTCAATTATAACCTACATCTACTTTTGGCTTCCTCCTCGATGAGGTCATCGACGTCCACGAGAGGCCTTCTTTCAATAGGCGAAGGTCCATCACCTTTTACACCCCTCTTCTCCTTTTCATGGGTTTAAGAAACAACCCATACAAGCACTCGCTTACTCCTCTCTCAAACTAGTCTAACACTTTAGAAGAGGGAGAGGAGATCACACAAGATTTCAACAGCGTTTCTTTGCTTTTAGACTCTTTGTGCTTGTGTTCTTTAATCAAGGATGGGAGGGGTATTTATAGGCTTCAAGTTGATTCAAACTTGGAGCCTAAATCTTTCCCATCCCGGGTTCCTCGGGTACGGGCGGTACCACCGCCTGCGCTGGGCGGTACCACCGCTTGCGCTGGGCGGTACCACCGCCTGCGCTGGGCGGTACCACCGTCCAATGTCAGTTTGACTGACACTGTCCTGGGTGGTACCATCGCCCAGGTCTGGCGGTACCACCACCTGGGGGCCAATGTTGGGCGGTACCACCGCCTGGCACCCTGCTAGGGGCGGTACAACCGCCCAAACTAGCGGTACAACCGCCCAAACTAGCGGTACCACCGCCTGACACAGTCTCGAAGATTGTGCCACAATGGTGAGACTTCTTTGGGCATTGTTTGGGCCTCTTATTGGGCCTAACACAGTTCTTACATAGGCTTAGCTGGCCCCTAATTGGGTTGGCCCAAATCTAATCCCAATTATGTGCTAACTACGATTCTTAAGACATATTCTAAGCTAAACAAATCCATATGTCAATTCTTCCAGCGAACCTTCGATGAACTCTCAGCAATGTTCCAGCGGACTCTCGGCAAGCTCCTAGACTTCACGACAATCTTCTTAGAGAGTTCTGTCGAGCTTCTCTGACAAGCTTCGCAACTTCTCGGCTGGATCTCGCAGAACTTCCGACGAACGTCCGGACTTCCGACTAACTCTTGAACTCCCAACGTGATCACGTCCTTGACTCCGGGACTTCATTTTGCTCCATGCCTTGCTATCGTAGTTAATCCTGCACATGTAAAACAAAATTCAATCTAGACAATTAATACTATGCATTAATCAAGTTGTCCGGTCATGTCATTGGTCCCTCGACGCTTCGTCCGATTCTTCGGCGCATCGTCCTCTCTTGCGGCCTATTGCCCAATCAGCCAGTTGACTCCACAACTCCGGTATCCTTGGCACAATCTCCACTCTTCTTGCCCCAGTGCCCGAATCCACGGCCCGAAGCCTTCTGTCAATACGTTGACCAATCCACCGGCCCAACGTTCAATCTTCTGACATGTTCCTCTGGCCCAACATGATTTTCCTGCTTTAATTGTCTCATCCTAATTGAAGTATCCTATATCACTCAAAATGTAGATTAAATCATAAATACATATCAAGTGGTTTTATCATCAAAATACGAGATTCAACAATCTCTCCCTTTTTGATGATGACAAGCACTTGATGACGGAGTTAACCTTAACTCCCGGAGTTTAAATAAACTCTCACTATTAATATGGCTTATTGATAGAAACTCTTGGATTCAAAAATCCAAGCAACATGTCATCATAAACTTATGTATAACATGTTATGTCATCATACTTCTCTCCCTTTGTCATCAACAAAAAGGAGAAGTTCCAACTGTGTTTGGAATACAATTTCAACAAATTGCATGAAAAACATAATATTCATTTTTATCATCATGCAGAGTTGCTATCATCATAGATGTACATGGTAGTACGATAGCAAGTTTACAATATACAAGCTAGCAAAAAATTTTCAACATTTTAAAACACACAAGCTAGCAATTTTGAGATGTTCAAGAAGGCAACTCTTGCTTCTTGAAATATAAGTTTTACTAAATCTGCAAGTTACCTTTTTGCTTCTTGAGATAGGCAAGATAGCACTCCTTGGTGATGTTCAAGATAGCAAGCTCTTTCTTCTCTTTTGAGAAGTGCCATTTTTTGCTTCCTTTGCAAAGTGTAAGCTAGCAAAATTTACTTCATTCTTGAATTGTGCAAGCTAGCATCTTTGCTTTCTAGCAAGTTTTACTCCTTCTTTGTCATTGTCAAAAAGAAGGAAAGATCCTTTACATCAATTTCTAAATCATGACAAAGGTAAATAGCATAGATGAAATTCAAGTCATGAATATCAAAATAATTATTTTATCATGAATATTTCATCATTGCATGCATCATTCTCATAAGTTAAAGTATTGCATGCATAATGCCAAATCATCATGTATATAAAATATAACATCATCATTACATGCATGATTCCAAATCATTATTCTATCAAAAAATAATAATTATTGATTTTCATATTATTTCAAAAAATCATAGTATTGTATGCATTTTTATCTAAGAGAAGAATCATAGTGTTGCATGCATCTTTATCTAAGGGAAAAATCATAGTGTTGCATGCATCATTCCAAAACATTTCAAGCCATGCAAGCCATAAATACAAAGAAATCATGTCATGAAGGATAAGACTACGTGAATACCAAAAGACATGATTTATAAATATTATTAATATTTTTTTTATTAAAATGCAAGAAGTCATGGTGAACGATCTTGATTTACATAAAGTTTCAAAACATAATTATCAAGATCATGGTTAGTTTTATAGATCTCCTCTTTAGTAAATGGTAAAAAGAAACATAGGAGTACAAAGAAGAGATCATGATTAAAAAAATCTCAAATAATTTCAAGAGATCAAGATCATAATTTGAATAAAACTCTTTCAAATCCAAATCGTCAAATCAAAATCATTTTCAGGAGATTCATATAAATCAATAAGATAGAGAAAAAGAATTTTCAAGAACAATGCTTTTCTCTTTTTAGTTGTTTAAATTCATGTGATTTATTTTATTTATGCCAAAGAAAAATGTGCATCAACGTTTACGATTGAAAAATGAATTTTGTCATAAAAACCATCAAGACCAATAAATCACAAAAATCATCGTGTATAACTTTAAAATCTCATGCATAAAATCATCAAATCATGGTATCAAAACTTCAATATTTTCATTACAACATCAAGCAAGGTTTCATTGAACATAATTTTGAATGATTCTTATAGATATCTAAAACTTCTTTAGTTTTAATTTATATGATTGACTTTATATTAGCATGCTCAAATTTTTATTCTTATGTCAAAACCATACATCATGTTTGAAAAACAAAGACAAGGTTCATAAAAAAAATATCAAGCCTTCCATACAAAAGCCATGCATCGTCATTAAAAAGCAATATGGAAATCATCAAAATACACATTCTTGCATCTCAAGCACATACATAAAATTAATCATATTTGGTGTGCAAGCATTAGATTAATATTTTATTATATTTTCATATAATTTTCATGGTCATTTTCAAAAATTACTAGAAGGATAAGCATGATTCCTAATTTTATTTTTGCATTTTCATTAAACATGAAATTTTAAGAAAATTAATTCAAAACTAAATTACAAAAAAATGTATCATTAAAAGCATCATGTAATTTCAAAATAAATTAAGGGCATTTTTATTGCCTCATCGTCGAAAGCCGTTAAGGCGTAGTTTACCAACTTGCCTTTCTTAATTTTATCCTTGTCTTCGAAGGAGCTCGATTCATTCCAAGTTGTGTTCTTCTTGTGTTCAAAGCAAGTAGTTCTGTTCTTTTTGTTATTTAATTTTTGTTTCATGAACTTTTTAAATTTCTTAGTGAGTTCAAGTTCACCATCACTTGAGCTTATGCTCAAGTGGTCTTCAAATGTTTTATATCTCAAATCCTTCCTGTTCTTTGGAAGGTTGTTTTGTTCATCATGTTCATCATGTGCATTGTATACCATTTCATATGTCATCAATGAACGATAAGTTCTTCAAGTGGAAAAATATTTAAATCTTTTGTTTCTTGTATTGCCATTACTTTCGATTCCCTAAGTTTTAGAAAGTGATCTTAAGATTTTGTTAACAAGTTCAAAATTTGAAAAGATTTTACCAAGTGCTTTTAGACTATTGACGACATCCGTAAAACGGGTATACATGTCTCCAATAGTCTCTCTCCTGGTTCCATATAAAACATCTCAAAATCGTGCATCAAAAAATTTACTTTAGAATCTTTTACACTACTTGTGCCTTCGTGTGTGATTTCAAGAGGGCGCCAAATATCGAAAGTCGTTTCGCATAAAGAAACCCAATTAAACTCCATTTTATCTAAGGCACAAAATAGAGCATTCATAGCTCTAGCATTTAGAGAAAGCGTCTTCTTCTCCAAATCATTCCAATGGTTCATTGGAAGAGAAGACATTTGAAAACCGGATTCGACTATATGCCATAAATCGAGATTCAATGAAAGCAAGAAAACTCTCATTTGAGTTTTCCAATAAGTGTAGTCCGTCCCATTGAAAAAGGGAGGACGAATGAGAGAGTGACCCTTTTGAAAGTCAAAAAAGTCATTTCTCTTGGGTGTTAAACCAATTGAGAAATAACGAGGCTCCGATACCAATTGTTAGGATCAAGGTCGACACTAAGAGGGGGGGTGAATTAGTGTAGCGGTAAAATCACGTTGGTTTAAAACTTCGTTTCGATAAAACCGTTTCCGACGTAAAAATGTTTTGTAAAGGTAATGCTAGGAAAGTGAAGAAAGAGCATATTGAAAGTAGTTTGCAGTTAATGTAAATTGCAGGAAGTAAATGCAAACCGAGTTTTCGAGTGGTTCGGTCAATCATGACCTACATCCACTTTCGGCTTCCTCCTCCAATGAGGTCACCAATGTCCACTAGAGGCCTTCCTTCAATAGGCGAAGGCCAATCACCTTTTACACCCCTCTTCTCCTTTTCACGGGTTTAGGAGACAACCCTTACAAGTACTCATTTACTCCTCTCTCAAACTAGTCTAACACTTTAGAAGAGGGAGAGATCACACAAGATTTCAGCGGCGTTTCTTTGCTTTTAAACTCTCTGTGCTTGTGTTCTTTAACCAGGGATGGGAGGGGTATTTATAGGCTTCAAGTTGATTCAAACTTGGAGCCTAAATCTTTCCCATCCCGGGTTCCCCGAGTACGGGCGGTACCACCACCTACGCTGGGCGGTACCATCGCCCAGTGTCAATTTGACTGACATTGTCTTGGGTGGTACCACCGCTCAGGTCTGACGGTACCACCACCTGAGGGCTAGTGCTGGGCGGTACCACCACCTGGCACCCTATTAGGGGCAGTACAACCGCCCAGACTAGCGGTACCACCGCTTGACACAGTCTCGAAGACTATGCCATGACGGTGAGACTTCTTTGGGCACTGTTTAGGCCTCTTATTGGGCCCAACACAGTTCTTACATGGGCCTAGCTAGCCCCTAATTAGGTTGGCCTAAATCCAATCCCAATTACGTGCTAACTACGATTCTAAGACATATTCTAAGCTAAACAAATCCCTATGTCAATTCTTCTAGCGACCTTCCGAGGGCTAGTGCTGGGCGGTACCACCACCTGAGGGCTAGTGCTGGGCGGTACCACCACCTGAGGGCTAGTGCTGGGCGGTACCACCACCTGAGGGCTAGTGCTGGGCGGTACCACCACCTGAGGGCTAGTGCTGGGCGGTACCACCACCTGAGGGCTAGTGCTGGGCGGTACCACCACCTGAGGGCTAGTGCTGGGCGGTACCACCACCTGAGGGCTAGTGCTGGGCGGTACCACCACCTGAGGGCTAGTGCTGGGCGGTACCACCACCTGAGGGCTAGTGCTGGGCGGTACCACCACCTGAGGGCTAGTGCTGGGCGGTACCACCACCTGAGGGCTAGTGCTGGGCGGTACCACCACCTGAGGGCTAGTGCTGGGCGGTACCACCACCTGAGGGCTAGTGCTGGGCGGTACCACCACCTGAGGGCTAGTGCTGGGCGGTACCACCACCTGAGGGCTAGTGCTGGGCGGTACCACCACCTGAGGGCTAGTGCTGGGCGGTACCACCACCTGAGGGCTAGTGCTGGGCGGTACCACCACCTGAGGGCTAGTGCTGGGCGGTACCACCACCTGAGGGCTAGTGCTGGGCGGTACCACCACCTGAGGGCTAGTGCTGGGCGGTACCACCACCTGAGGGCTAGTGCTGGGCGGTACCACCACCTGAGGGCTAGTGCTGGGCGGTACCACCACCTGAGGGCTAGTGCTGGGCGGTACCACCACCTGAGGGCTAGTGCTGGGCGGTACCACCACCTGAGGGCTAGTGCTGGGCGGTACCACCACCTGAGGGCTAGTGCTGGGCGGTACCACCACCTGAGGGCTAGTGCTGGGCGGTACCACCACCTGAGGGCTAGTGCTGGGCGGTACCACCACCTGAGGGCTAGTGCTGGGCGGTACCACCACCTGAGGGCTAGTGCTGGGCGGTACCACCACCTGAGGGCTAGTGCTGGGCGGTACCACCACCTGAGGGCTAGTGCTGGGCGGTACCACCACCTGAGGGCTAGTGGCGGTACCACCGCTTGACACAGTCTCGAAGACTATGCCATGACGGTGAGACTTCTTTGGGCACTGTTTAGGCCTCTTATTGGGCCCAACACAGTTCTTACATGGGCCTAGCTAGCCCCTAATTAGGTTGGCCTAAATCCAATCCCAATTACGTGCTAACTACGATTCTAAGACATATTCTAAGCTAAACAAATCCCTATGTCAATTCTTCTAGCGACCTTCCGACGATCTTCCGGCGAACCTCCGAGGAACTCTCGGTAATGTTCTGACGGACTCCCGGCAAGCTCCTAGACTTCACGATGATCTTCTTAGCAAGTTTCGTTGAGCTTCTCTGGCAAGCTCCGCGACTTCTCGGCTGGATCCCGCAGAACTTTTGATGAACTCTTGAACTCCCAACGTGATCGCGTCCTTGACTCCGGGACTTCATTTTGCTCCATGCCTTGCTATCGTAGTTAATCTTGCACATGTAAAACAAACTTCGATCTAGACAATTAATACTAAGCATTAATCAAGTTGTCTGGTCATGTCATTGGTCCCTCGATGCATGGTCCGATTCTTCGACACATCGTCCTCTCTTGCGACCTATTGCCCAATTGGCCAGTTGACTCTGCAACTCTGATATCCTTAGCACAATCTCTTCTTTTCTTGGCTCGATGCTAGAATCCACGGCTCGAAGCCTTCTGTCGATACGTCGACTGATCCACTAGCCTAGCATCAAATCTTCTAACATGTTCCTCCGGCCCAACATGATTATCCTGCTTTAATTGTCTCATCCTGATCGAAGTATCCTGTGTCACTCAAAACATAGATTAAATCATAAACACATATCAAGTGTTTTCATCATCAAAATACAAGATTTAACACTGTTTGCCCTCAATTACCATATATCTATAGTCTCTTATCCATCTAATATCCTAGAAACTATATACCAGGCATGGTGTTGTCAAGCCCATATGGAATCAACTCGAGCCTCACTTAAATCAAATTCTCTCAGAGAATTCCTTTCTCAATCCGAATGACCCTGGTTGGGGATCTGAAACCTCTAAACTTAGCATCAAAGAGTGGAGTACCTGATATGATCATTATATAATTCTGCCAAAGACCCTTTAACTATTACCAATGAGAAGAGTTAAAGCTAAAAAGATGAAAGAAGACTTAATTTATTTATTGGTGTTGAATCTCGGATTTTGATGTTGAAGTCAATTGTCATTCGTTATCTAATCCATATGTTGAGATAAGTGTGCAGGATTAACTACGATGAAAGTAAGACATGCAGCAGGAGTTGCACCGAAGTCAAGACTATGATCACATTGGGGGTTCGAGAGTTCGACGAAAGTCCGGACGGTCATCGGAGGTTCTGCGGGAACAAATCCGAAAAGTCCAGGAGCTTGCCAAAGAAGCTCATCGGAACTCGCCAAGTGGATCGTCGCAAGTCCAGGAGTTTGCCGGAAGTCCGCCGGAGCATCGCCGAGGGTTCGTCGGATGATCGCTGAAAGTTCGCCGGAAGCTCGACGGAAGAAGCGATTGACGCACCGGAGCAAGTTGCAGTAAATGTCTTGAAAAATATCATAGTTAGCATGATGATTAAGTTAGAAATGGGAGGTGATCCCATTAACTTAATCTTGGGGCAATTGGGTCCTTGACAGACCCAAATTGGGCCGAATGGATCAGCTCATTCGGACCCAAATTCCCTGGCCGACGGTGGCACCGCCTGGGTCGGCGATGTCACCACCCAGCTGCCGAGCCTCGGAGTGAGGCTGGGCGGTGGCACCGCCCTTGTCAGGCGGTGGCACCGCTTGGGCTCAGTCCGAGTAAGACTGGGTGGGCGGTGGCACCGCCTGGGCTCAGTCCGAGTAAGATTGGGTGGGCGGTAGCACCGCCCCTGTCAGGTGGTGGCACCGCTTGGGCTCAGTCTCCGAGTGAGACTGGGCGATAACACCGCCCCTGACAGGCAGTGGTACCACCCGAGCTCAGTCTCCGAGCTCTGTCAGGCGGTAGTACCGCCAGGACCCCGAAAACATGGGATATGACATTTTTGAGCTCCAAATTCAAATCAGTTTGGGGCCTATATAAACCCCACCCTTTCATGCATGAAAGGGCACCAAAACTTAGCATTTATTCTGAGATTTTGAGAGCTTAAAAGTGTTGTAAAAGGCTAGAAGTTCTTCTCCCTCTTTTCTTCAAAGTTTTGATCATTCAAGAGAGGAGTGAAAAATTTGTAAGGGTTGTCTCCTAAGCCCGTCAAAAGGAGTGAAACTGTAAAAGAGTGGTTGGCCTTCACCTATTGAAGGAAGGCCTCTAGTGGACGTCGGTGACCTCATCGGAGGAGGAAGCCAAAAGTGGATGTAGATCAAGATTGACCGAACCACTCTAAATCTCGGTTTGCATTTACATTTTGTTCTCTATCTTAACTGCAATTACTTCCATAGCTTTACTTTAACTGCACTTTGCTTGATCTTAAGTTAAAGCAATTTCTGAATCGACTTTCATACCGAAATCGTTCTTATCGTACGAACGTCATTTTAATCGTCAAAAGTTTTCCGCTGCACTAATTCACCCCCCCCCCTCTTAGTGCTCTTGATCCTAACAATTGGAAGGCATTATTTAAGAGCAAGTTGGTCAAGACTCGATCAAGGTTCTATGGATGTAAGAAGAGCCTAAAATGGTCAACATGATTCAAATAAGTCCAAATAATAAAGAGAAAGTTTAGCTTTAAGAGAATGATAATTTTTTTGCCCATTTTAAAGAATAAAGGTCATTTATCCATATTGGACCGTATTAGGAATTGTGGGCTTATTCATAAATAATCATTCAAATCAATTCAAAGCAGATTCATGAATGATCTATATTTATGAATTGAGAATATGAATATTATTTAATATATTTAATGGATTCATTCCCTTTGTACTTGGCTTTATACTATATAAAGAAGACTGACTCCCTTTGTAAGGAGACAATTGAGAAGTATAATCATCCTTCAACACTAGTGAGTATTTTGTTTTTAAGTTCTTTCATGAACTTTGAAATTTATCAAGCTTTTCTATGGTGTTCAAAACCCAAAAATCTTTACTTTTCCTTTAAACTTATCAAACTTCTTAGTTTGTAGCGTTTTAAAGGAATCTAAGTGTTGTTCTAATTATTTCAAAAAAATTTCATTAATAAAGTGATTAGAATAGTTTCCCTTACTTTAATCTTGAACGATCCATCTTGTTTCAATTCGTTGGAGAGTGTCAATTTGTATTTCATATGTATCATAGGTCTTTAGCTATCGGGGTGTATGGTTGCTAAATTAATGATTTTCATCATTTGGTATGAAAGCCAAATAATATTAAATCATTTGAAATTATAAAAGAATATATGTTGAACAATTAGATAAATTTTTATCTTTTCAATTGCTTTTGTTTGTTGAGTTACACATGTAGCCTTGACCTATATTTTATGTTAAAAACTAATTAATTTTTAATTTTTAAAAATTCTAACAATTTATTGGATATAGAATTTGATGTGCTTATTGAATTGGATATAGGTGATCTAAAACCAAATTTATTAAATGTGCTTATTTAATTTTTCATATATTTTATTAAAAGGAAAATATATATCTTTTGACTTAAAGTTTTTGAGTGGCACGATTACATCTAAATATTTTTTTGAGCTGATTTAGAATTATCTTTTGACTTGGCATTTCAAGTGCCAACTATGTTGATTAATATTATTTTTCATATCAAATATGGGGACCAAATTTCTATTAAGTGGGGAAGAAATATAATTATCGATAATTTTTCTTTCTCATTTAATATAAATTAATTATCTTGGATAATGTATTATTTTATTTAAATTATTAACTACCTTGTTTGTGTAGTATGGTTAAGAAAATAATTAAAATTAATTTTCTTAATTATATGGACAAGTTAAAATTTTATCAATTAATTAATTTATTTCCTAATAATTGATGTGATTTTAGAAAGTAAAGAGTTCAAATTTTATTTGTGTGTGAACCATAAGAAATAAATATTATAATTATATCTTTGTGTGTGAAAGTGAAATAAAAATAAAAATTAAATCAATACTTACATTTCAAGAAAAATTCATCTTTGGGTTCACCCTCTCTCATTCCTTACGGAGCTTCGAAGTGAGAGGATTGAAAAAAAGATTCCCTAACGAGATATAGGATCCTTTATATTTTTTATCATCTTATATTTATATTTTAAAATATTAAATATTTTATTATAATTTATATGATGTATAATAATATTTTAATTTTAAAATTTTATGATTAATAAATATTGATTATTGAATTATGATGTTAGGATGATTAGTTAATCTAATAATAGTTCTAGTGCATTTAATTAGACATATGTATGCTTGTGAATTTTTATGATTTAATTAGTTTTAAATTTAGAATCATGAATCTAAATTAGTTAATTCATGAAAAAGAATAGATTTAGGTTAATTATTATTTTATAATATTTTAAAATATTTTAAAAATATTAAAATCTAATTTAATATGAGGGGTCAAATTAAGGGTCTAACTTGAGTTAAGTTGATTGATCGAATTATCTCATGTTGTCAAGTACAACTTAACATATGTGGTTAGGCATAACCTAGCCCATATGATCAGATATGGTCCAATTCATGTAGTTATGCACGACTCAGCATATGTGGTCAGATATGACCCAATTCATGTGGTCGGGCATGACTCAGCTCATATGGTCAAGTATAGCTCAACACATAACCCAGCCCATGTGGTTAGGTATGATTCAACATGTAGGTAGGTATGACCCAACATATGTGACTAGGTACGATACAGCCCATGTAGCTAGGTATGATATAATCTATGTGACACGCTACAACCGAGCCCATGTAGTAACGTACGACGCAACCCACATATCAAAATTTTATTATTAATTTTTCGATACATAAGTTTTGTAATGAATCGATATATCTTATATTAAATTATTGATATTTTATATATTTCATGAATATTAAATATTATTTTTATAATTTTTCAAAGTTTTCGACTTATATGTGTGGTTATTGATATATTTTTATCCTATATTTATTTTTAAAATAATATACTACTTTATAATAGATATTAGACTTGGGTGGAGGAGATTTTTGGTGATCGAGCATATGTAATTTTTATTTTAGTAAAAAATATTTAGTGTTGTGAAGATAGAATTTGAATTCAAAGTTGCTGAGATGTGACATTATTACCCCCCTCTAACTACCAATCGAGAAGCCCAGAGTGAGAATCGAGCTCAAAATGAGATTAGATCAAATAATGATGTACCAAGGTTCTAATGGTTGCTTTCATGTGCTGGTGGACGTGTGCTTGGGATGTGCTGCTGTGGTAGATGTGGGCTCTTAATCTAAGTCTTGAAACAATTCATGGTAGAAATTTTCCCAGTGTATTATTAAATCTGATTGCTTAATGCCGATCAACTTTCCAAATAACGATAAATGTACAGTGACATGACCCAATATATATGACTAGGTACAATGCAACCCATATAACTAGGTATGATATAACCTATGTGACAAGCTACAACTGAGGCATTACCCAATGTATGTGACTAGGTACGATACAACCCATGTAGCTAGGTATGATATAACCTATGTGACAAGCTACAACTGAGCCCATGTAGTAAGGTACGACGCAATCCACATATCAAAAATTTATTATTAATTTTTTGATACATAAGTTTTATAATGAATCGATATATCTCATATTAAATTATTGATATTTTATATATTTCATAAATATTAAATATTATTTTTATAATTTTTCGGAGTTTTCGACTTATATGTGTGGTTATTGATATATTTTTATCCTATATTTATTTTTAAAATAATATACTACTTTATAATAGATATTCGACTTGGGTGGAGATTTTTGGTGATCGAGCATATGTAATTTTTATTTTAGTAAAAAATATTTAGTGTTGTGAAGATAGAATTTGAATTCAAAGTTGCTGAGATGTGACATTATTACCCCCCTCTAACTAACAATCGAGAAGCCCTGAGTGAGAATCGAGCTCAAAATGAGATCAGATCAACTAATGATGGAACAAGGTTCTAATGGTTGCTTTCATGTGCTGGTGGACGTGTGCTTGGGATGTGCTGCTGTGGTAGATGTGGGCTCTTAATCAAGTCTTGAAACAATTCATGGTAGAAATTTTCCCAGTGTATTATTAAATCTGATTGCTTAATGCCGATCAACTTTCCGAAGAACGGCAAATGTACAGTGGCTCAAAGTTTTTGCTCCTTTATAACAGCTTTATGCAAACACATTAACAAGGATGATGTTCATTCTACTATTGAAGTTGTCAATTTTATTGTCACTTTGTATCTCCCAATAGCTTTTTGCATTGTATTACCAGGTTTTTTATACGTGTAATAAGATTTGTATGTTACACCTGTCTATAAATATGTAGATGAACCTCTGTACTTTGATTATGTCCATTTCATAATTACTGGTGTCATTCTCTTCAGTTGGCCATTGTTCATCTCCCCGATGGCTTCTTCTGCTTCTCTTGTTAGCTTCATGCGCCATGGGCTCAATAAAGGTGAATGATTCTTTGGCATCTTTGCCAAGCATATGATCGAGATCGAGAAGTTCCTTCCCTTCACAGCTTTGTCGCACAGTGAACTTGGTCGTCTCTATGATGATATGCTCGGAGAGGTGCTTTGGGCAGTTGATTTATGTCGTTGGTTTGCTGTCAATGAACACCAAACATGTGGATTATTATTATGCACAAGACAAAGAGAGAATAACAACAGACAGGGATGTGGAAGATTTTGACTAGCCTAACTGTTAAAAAAACTCCGCACTCATCATTACACAATAAAGAAAAAGAAGAAATGATGTCTAACTTTTTATTTATTTATTTCCCTTCTACTATAAAATGTTGAGTAAATCTGTGGATTGATTTGGACCAAACATGAGAGGAGGATTAGGTCTGTTTCGATTCATGATCGATACATTGCCAACAATTTTACAAGTTACAAAGGCCAGGCTGTCCAGTCCTAGTGCACCATTACAATTTTACAAGTTTCGATTAATGATGTGGTACCATGTGATTGGCAGGTGTAAGAGTAGTGGACCAAATGTACAAAAACATTTTCAAGCCATCAAATAATGTACCATATTAGGTATTGCCTCGCTAATGAATGTTCACAGGTAGATTGATGGCATCCAAATAGGAATACCATTTGCGTCGGAAACCTCGCATTTTGAAACGCTTTCATTTACAGAATAAAAAACCAACAGTAGAATTGTGGATTAACAAGAAAGGTGTACAGTATCTACAGTATACCTGCTCACTCGATTTCTCTCTCGTCTCATGCTGACACGAAATAAGCCTCGTGCATTTTCCCTGCAATGTCTTTTCATCCGTGCCTCATTTCTAGAGATAGAAGCAGATCTATCATTTGCCATGACATTTTTCTCGATTAGTACACAGATTGGATTTATTAAGAATGCCGTTCAAATCACCAAATATGTACATAATTGCAGAAACTTCTTTTATAGTCGCTTCCTACTTTGTCTGGATAATTCACAGACTACAGCAGGTCTTCTTTCTCTACAAGAAGCATGACTTTATTCCAATACGACAGAGTTCTCAGGTAAAGGAAAACTATGATGTAAATTGACACTTTCCATTTTCCTGTCAAATGTTGTGTAATGGACGAGTTCCAGATTGAACTGGAGTCACTAAGATACACCTACAGCCTACCACTTAACTCGATACAAAAAAAAGAAGGAAAGAAGCATAGGTCTCTAATAAGTACTACTTTCGTTTCTAGAGAAAATAATACTCACCAGGACATGTGAAATGCACCATTATTGTTATAACAAGATTCACATACAGGAGAAAGCATCACCTGTGATGAAAACACCAGGGAAAAGACTACTTCTGATTCATGGCCCAATTCTCTAAGGTCTTGAGAAGCAGATTTCTCCTAAAAAGGCCAAAAGTCTTCACCACCAGGCTTCTTTACAAAGATCTGATTGTACTCAGGTCGTGATGTCTGAAAAGGGTTAAAACTATTAGAAAGATCAATGATGAATCAAAATTCCAGTAATACATACATGCAGTTTACAACTAAGATACAAGTTGTATCCATAAATCATATGTTGGGACGCAACATGCTAATGCAACAAACACACACATAACTGTGACATTTCATGAATCAGCAAATATTGCTGATTTTAGAGTCCTTTCAATTCTGATGCACTTTATTTCAAGCATGAATCATCTTAATCATTTTAGAAAAGACTAGCAGAATAACAAATACATGAAATGACTCCAGCCGATAGACCTGGCAAATATAGACAGACTTCTATTTGTGGGCTGTTCCACCAATAACTGCAGGTAGGGGTGGCTCACTTTTGAACTTTTCGATATGCCAGTCAAGGTGCGAAGTGTAACAAACGAGTCCTTTGTATATGTTTGTCCATCAGCACTATTGCAGAATCAACTTTGCATCACTCAATTTAACATAACAGTTTTTTTCACACGATGTCTTTGGAAAGACCACCCATCTTCCTCAACTATTCAATGGCCTCAACTAAAATGACCACATAAACCTTGGCAAAAAGATAAGCGAAAGTGCAATGCAATGGATCTTTTGTGGTCAGGGTTTATTCCTCATTAGCCTAGTGGCAGATCAAATGATAATTCACATCATTTTCTGATGACTCAGCCAGTACTTACTTAATATGTAAGCTACAAATGTTATCAAATTGTCCATATTTCAAATTATTTTAGTTGCAATAAAAATATAAAATAATGTGGAAGGAGGGTTGACTAGTGAACTATGCAACCATGTCTATATTAATGTCAACTTACTTGCCTAACAACAATAGAATCCCACAAGTTAGTTTTCGGCTGAAGCCTCAGAATCTAGATGCGCCTCAATGTATCCTCATCTTCTCTCCTCTTCGATGATGTGCATAAGAGCATACTCTTATGCACAAAATGTAAATGTTGATGCCTCAAAGAGGCACCTCCTTGAATGAGTCTTTCCCTTGATACAAATTTTGTGAGGCTAGCTATTGAACAATTCCTTAAAAATGGCATCTTTACCACCAGAAAATGTTGATGAAATTTAAATAGAATTAATTCTAAATTCAAATTAGGGAAACAAATCTTACAAATTAAAAGTTTATATTAAGTAAGACTAAGACTAAATATATAAGATGTAATATTATATATAGTAAGACAAGAACTAAGGATATAGTTAAATTGAATAAACAAGATGTTCCAATAGGTAAAAATTTCAAATATCTTACAATAATTATTCAACAAGATGAAGAATTTGATAAACATGTTGTTCATATAGTAAAAAAATGGATGATTCAAGTGAAAAGAGAAGTTAAGAGTCTTCTATGACCACCGAGTATCCTTAAGATTAAAAGAAAATTTTTACTAGACACTTGTTAGGCTAGTAAGTCCCTATGAGTGTAAGTGTTGGACAGCTAGAAATTATATATATATATATATATATATATATATATATATATATATATATATATATATATATATATATATATATATATATATATATATATATATATATATATATATATATATATATATATATATATATATATATATATATATATATATATATATATATATATATATATATATATATATATATATATATATATATATATATATATATATATATATATTCCAGGAATCAGCAAATATTGCTGATTTTAGAGTCCTTTCAATTCTGATGCACTTTATTTCAAGCATGAATCATCTTAATCATTTTAGAAAAGACTAGCAGAATAACAAATACATGAAATGACTCCAGCCGATAGACCTGGCAAATATAGACAGACTTCTATTTGTGGGCTGTTCCACCAATAACTGCAGGTAGGGGTGGCTCACTTTTGAACTTTTCGATATGCCAGTCAAGGTGCGAAGTGTAACAAACGAGTCCTTTGTATATGTTTGTCCATCAGCACTATTGCAGAATCAACTTTGCATCACTCAATTTAACATAACAGTTTTTTTCACACGATGTCTTTGGAAAGACCACCCATCTTCCTCAACTATTCAATGGCCTCAACTAAAATGACCACATAAACCTTGGCAAAAAGATAAGCGAAAGTGCAATGCAATGGATCTTTTGTGGTCAGGGTTTATTCCTCATTAGCCTAGTGGCAGATCAAATGATAATTCACATCATTTTCTGATGACTCAGCCAGTACTTACTTAATATGTAAGCTACAAATGTTATCAAATTGTCCATATTTCAAATTATTTTAGTTGCAATAAAAATATAAAATAATGTGGAAGGAGGGTTGACTAGTGAACTATGCAACCATGTCTATATTAATGTCAACTTACTTGCCTAACAACAATAGAATCCCACAAGTTAGTTTTCGGCTGAAGCCTCAGAATCTAGATGCGCCTCAATGTATCCTCATCTTCTCTCCTCTTCGATGATGTGCATAAGAGCATACTCTTATGCACAAAATGTAAATGTTGATGCCTCAAAGAGGCACCTCCTTGAATGAGTCTTTCCCTTGATACAAATTTTGTGAGGCTAGCTATTGAACAATTCCTTAAAAATGGCATCTTTACCACCAGAAAATGTTGATGAAATTTAAATAGAATTAATTCTAAATTCAAATTAGGGAAACAAATCTTACAAATTAAAAGTTTTATATTAAGTAAGACTAAGACTAAATATATAAGATGTAATATTATATATAGTAAGACAAGAACTAAGGATATAGTTAAATTGAATAAACAAGATGTTCCAATAGGTAAAAATTTCAAATATCTTACAATAATTATTCAACAAGATGAAGAATTTGATAAACATGTTGTTCATATAGTAAAAAAATGGATGATTCAAGTGAAAAGAGAAGTTAAGAGTCTTCTATGACCACCGAGTATCCTTAAGATTAAAAGAAAATTTTTACTAGACACTTGTTAGGCTAGTAAGTCCCTATGAGTGTAAGTGTTGGACAGCTAAGAAATATATATATATATATATATATATATATATATATATATATATATATATAATTTATATTGTTAAGATGATGATAATGAGGTGGATATATAGAATTACTACAACAACAACAAAGTCGTAAGTCCCGATTATTTAGGATTGGCTACATGGATCTTTTTTCGACCATTGAGATCAGTAAAAATTCATATATTAAGATTATTTAAATCTTTATTTATAGTTTTTATTTATATATTTTTAGGGCTTTTTTCACCTTTCCTTATGTTACTAACAATAATTATTTCGCCTCTTCAAATTACCACATCTTATATCTCCTGATCAAATGTTCATACTATATTAAATGATACTCTCTCATTTTATCCTCTATTGAAGTGATAATTAATTATTCACGATTAAAAATATTTTTTTCTATCTTTCCTAGTAACTCCATACATTCACCTCAACATTCTCATCTCAATAACACAAGCTTTTTTGTATATGTTGTTTCTTTACTTCCCAATACTTAAATCCATAAATTATTACTAGTCTAACAATTGTTTTATAAATTTTTTTCTTTAGTCTCAAAGACACTGAATGATCACATGACTCTTAATGCCTCTTATCATTTTAACATTATGTTTTCACTCTATAAATAATATCTTTATTAATCTCTTCATCTTATTGAATAATAGATCCAAAATATCTAAAGCCTTTACTTAAAGGTACTTTTTGCTCATCCAATTTAATTGTATGATACTATTTAATTTAAGTATTACTAATACTATATCTCATATATTCAGTTTTAGCCCGACTTAATCTAAAACATTTAGTTTCTAAGTATTATCTTTATAGTTTATACCTTAAGCTTAGAATTAATTTCATTTATACTCTCATCAACTAAGATAATATTTAATGGAGAACCATCTAGCTTTATAGAGGATTTCAGGAAAAGTTTATTCAAGGCAAAGAAATCAATAAAAAGTCATCAATTAGTTGGCCTAGAATATCTAAAAGTTGTATGAAAAATTGAAGTCTTTTGATCTTTCTAGGTTAGCACCTAGAAAGATTTTATTATTAAGTGTATTAAGTGTACTCTTATATTAAGTGCACTCCTTTATTATTAAGGTGTCCTAAAAGCCATATTTTGAAATTCTAAAAGGCATACATATTTCCTAGGAGATTATTCTTAAGAATCATTGCTTACATTGATTGTATCAAGACTCCTAAATCCCTATAAATAGTGGGGCTTGTCAATGGATCAAACATTTTATATTTGAATGAAAAAAGACTTGCATCTTCTCTCTTCTAGTCTCTTACACTCCTCTCTTGCTATCTTGCTCTCTTGCTTTCTCTTTAATTCTCTCTTCTCTCTATTCTGAATAACAACATTTTGGTATCAGGGCCATCAAAAAACCTGCCCTGTACCCTATTAGGTTTCAACTAGCAGCAAAAGTTTCGATCAGCACTCAAGGATTCTTGCACCTCTAACGTCAACCCATTGCATGTGGAGTTGGAGGGTGACTATCCCTACGGAATTGGTGGACCACTTAGTTCTCGGTGCCTGGTAATTTTTTTGAAAACTTCACTATAGTTTTGTCGAAAAGAAAAATTATTTATTTCATTAGAACATGGTTTTCATCGGTTCTCCCCCATTTTCTCCTTTTCTTTTTTCTATTTATCACCCTCTCTCTCCCTTTTAGCTACAATTACAATACCACTAGATTTTAAACCTTTAAAAGTTGTCCCCAAAAAAAAATCAAAAATTAAGAAAAAAAGTGAGAGAACCATTTGAAACATTGCATTTCTACCTTGTGCATTGCAACAATTAACAACATTATTACCAAAAGACAAATTATCGATAGTATCGAAATCATGTCTAAGCAAGAGAAAACCAAACCAATCCTAATCAATCCCTAAACCAACAGAGAAAGGTAGATACCCTTGGGACCAAACTAGCAAATCATGATACAAATGTTGAACCAATTATGCGACTTAATGATCTAAGTCATAACAGCTCTCCAACACCTTGAAAAACAACCTATGAATGAGGAGGTTGATGAGTTAGTTAGGCAACATGTCCATTCTCCACAATCCACAACTTCGAATCAAGGAATTTTGCTTACTACCCAAGCTCCACTTTGAACGAATCCTAGGTCTACCTATAAGACACTTATTCACAATCATGCTCAAACAATTCCTGATGACCAAGCTTTTGACCTTAACGATGAATTCCTAGAACCAACTAAAAATCAACAAACCCAAGTAATGGGCCAACGAATTAGGTTTGCTGACAATCTGGGAGAAATGGCTAAAAGAGTCAAAGTGGATGTGCTAGACTTTGATGGTAGTTTTGAGTCTTTTGACCCAAATATGTTTCTTGACTAGTTAGATAGTATAGAAGACTACTTTGAGTGGCATGGAATGATGATATTAAACGTGTACGATTTGCAAAAATGAAACTGGTGGGGTTCACTAGGAAATATTGCCAACATGTCCAACGTAATATTGAACACTGTCAAGAGCCTCTCATCACTCAATAGGAAGTCATGAAACAAAAACTAAAAGAAAAAATATTTGCCAACCTACTTTTACAGCCATCTAATTGAACAATTTGTTAACCTTAAACAATTGAATTTTAGTGTGGTAGGGTATTTAGCTTGATTTGAAGAACTTTCACTTAGGTGTGAAATAAAGGACCAAATTATCATTGTCTGGAGATTTGTTAATGGGTTAAGGTTTAACATCCAACGAGAAGTCTATTTAGTTTCCTTGACACCATGGAGAAAGCTTCCTGATGAGCTCTTGAGATTAAGAAATACATCAAACTTTATCCAATTCGTCAAGCATCTTCTCAATTTCTCGACAATAGAATTATTTCTCAATCTATCCCAAGAAGTGGTTCTATCAAGTCAAAAAAATCCCCACTACTAGCAACAATCTTGGCCCAACCATGAATCGTCCAACTCATTCAACCATTGATTCTCATTATTGCCATAATAGAGGTCACATTGCCTCTCAATATCCTCAATATACACTTACCTTAAAACAACAACCAGAGGATCAAGTCAAGGAAGTAAAACAAGTAGTTGAACACGAAGCCCACTCAGGTGACGAAAATGAACTAAAAATTGAAGATGCCTATGTTAATATTGTATGTATTATTCTCTTTACTAGTAATGATTCAAATGAATGAAAGACGACAAATATCCTTCATACGTTTAACCGAAATGGGAAAAGAACTTGTAAGTTTGTTATAATGGGGTAGTACTATGAACGTGGCCTCAAAATCTGCTATCAAGAGACTAAATCTTAAGGTAGTCACATTCAACCCCATTTAAAGTAGCCTGGGTTGACAACCACTTTACTTGTGATTGAGAGATGTTTGGTACCAATCAAAAGAAGCAATTACTGGGATAAGAATTACTATGATGTCCTACTAATGGCATTGCCCACATTCTTTTAGGTTAGGCTTGGTTATATGACTTTAATATTAACCATGGAATAGAAAACACCTATGCTTTTCGATACAAAGGCAAAAACATCACCTGCGACCAGCAAAATCGTTAGAAAAGTCAAATTAGGAATTCGCAAGTCTCTTCTATAAGCCCCAACTACCAAGTGACTCTACTTACTGAATCCTAAATCTTTTAAAATAAAGAGCCTAGACAACAAATTATGTATGGTTATCATTACCAGAGAAATATCTGGCCCTTGCACTATTCCTGACCTAACTCTTAAGGTTAAGTCCTTATTAGATGAATTATTTGATGACATATCTTCATAATTACCTAGTAAGTTGCCACCATTATGAGAAATCCAATATGTCATTGACTTTGTCCCAGGATCGTTGCTCTTTAATCTCCCATATTATAGGATGTATCATAAGGAGAGAGTCAAGGTAAACAAGCAAGTTAAAGAACTTTTAGCTAAAGGATTTATGTGACACAGCCTCAGCCCTTGGCTCCTTGCATTATCTTTGCTTTGTTAACCCCTAAGAAAGATAGGTTTTGGAGGATATGTGTCGATAGTTGAGCGATCAACAAAATAACAATCAAATATCACTTCTCGATTCCTCAACTTAAAGATATGTTAGACCTTCTTGTTGGATCTAGTTTGTTTTTGAAACTTGATCTAAGAAGCTGATACCACCAGATTCGTATTAGACTTGGTGACGAATCAAAAACAACATTTAAAACTCAAGATGGCTTATATGAGTAGTTAGTCATGCCCTTTAGTTTATGCAATGCCCTAAGCACTTTCATGCACTTCATAAATCAAGTTTTACAACCCTACATAGGCAAATTTATTATAGTCTACTTTAACGACATCTTGATAAAGATCAAGATGCTACCCTTCAAGTTGCTAAGCTCTGTCAATTTGAGAAAGTGGTCATTCATGCAAACCCATGTCCTATTCCTAGGCTTCATCATTTCTACCCAAGGTATTGCCACTGATCCAGAAAAGATCCGTGTCATTTTATAGTGGCCTGAGTCTAAACCCTTTATGAGATTCAAAGTTTCCATATATTAGTCTCTTTTCATAGGAGATTTATTATAGGGTTTAGTTCTACCATGGCACCTATCATTGATTGCCAAAAGAAGGGTGAGTTTTTTTGGACCCTGGCCACTACTAAAGGTTTTGCTAATATCAAAACGAGAATGACCACCACTCATATTCTTAGGCATCCTGACTTTAGTAAACCTTTTGAGGTCACTTATGAGTGCTAATTACATATTACCCCCTGTAATTAACTACCTTTAGTATCTCAATCTCTATACTTTCAAAAGTTACATTGAGATCTTTATACTTAAGAAAGTGAAACATTTTACCTTGTTGCTCCAACAAAACCCCTCTCTCTTTCTTGATTTTTAATCTTGTGAAATTACTTTTTTAACCATTTATAAGGATCTCAATGTTTCACTTTCGTAAATATAGAGATCCCAATATAATTTTTGAAAGTGTAGGAACCGGGATACTAAAGGTAACTAATTACAAGGAGTAATATGTAATTAGCCCCACTTATGATGCCTTTGGTATAGGCATAAGAGGAATTCTAAGTTAAGAGGGTCAATTTATTGTCTTTTTCAATAAGAAACTCAATGATGCAAAACAATATTATTCAACCTACGATAAAGAATTATGTGATTGTGCAATGTCTTAGGTATTGATGATATTTCCTTCTATCACAAGGGTTTGTCTTGTTGTCTGACCACTAGATCCTAATGTACTTAAAGGCCCAAAAGAAGTTAAATACTCGATATGCCAAGTGGGGTGAGTTTCTTAATGAATACTCTTTTGTAATTAAGCATTATTCTGGCACTCAAAACAAGGTTGTTGATGCCCTTAGTCGAATTTCTACAATCCTGTCTACCATGAGTGTCAAGGTCATATGATTTGAGCAATTAAAGAAAGAGTATACCCAATGTCTAGAATTTAATCACATCTATCAAGAAATCCAAAATGGAAATTGTCGTGAGCATATAGGCTTCATTCTTAGGCATGGTTACCTTTTTCGATCCACTAGATTATGTGTTCCCCAATCCTCCCTTCGAGATTTATTTGGGAAATGTATACAAGTGGATTAGCAAGTCACCTAGGCCGAGACAAAATCATTGCATTAATCGAGGATAGATTTTACTAATCGTCTTTAAAGCGATAGGTTGCTCAAGTAGTGTTGTAGTGTCACACTTGTCAAATTGTCAAAACTCACAAACGCAATACTGGCCTATACACCCCATTACTTATTCTATACTCATCATAGCAAAATGTGAGTTTAGATTTTGCCCTTGGACTTCTCAAAACAGCTCATGGCCATGACTCTTTTGGTTGTTGTTGATCGATTTTCAAAAAATAACCCACTTTAACCCATAGAATAAGACCAATGATGCCTCACACATTGCTAAATTATTCTTTCAAGAAGTGGTTAAATTACATGATTTGCCCTCAACCATAGTGTCCGATAAGGATGTGAAATTTGTTAGCTACTTTTGAAAAACTTTATGGAAACTGTTTAGCACATTATTGAAATTCTCTTCAGCCTTTCACCCCAAACTGATAGTCAAATTGAGACTATTAACCATTCCTTGGGAAATCTTCTTAAATATTTAGTTGGGGAGAAACCGAAAAATTCGGACTTAACCTTACCTACAGTAGAGTTTGCATACAATAACCCAGTCAACCGCTTCATTGGAAAAAGTCCATTTGAAGTTGTCCTCAGCTATACTCCTCATACACCCATTGACCTTGCACCCCTTCCACTTGACTATCGTGCCTCGAAACCAGTTCACTCCAATCAACAAATCCATGATTTATATGTTAAGATTCGATATAAAATTATCCTAAGTAATGAACGTTACAAACTTGCTGCTAATGCACATCGTAAGAGTTAAGAGTTTCAAATTTGTGATTATGTCTTGGTTCACATTTATCTTGAGAGATTTCTTAAAAACTCATTTAAGAAGTTGCATGTCCGAGCCATTGGTTCTTTCCCCATTATTCAAAAACTAGGATTAAATACATATATGCTCAATTTGCCTTCCGACTTAAATATTAGTTCAATTTTCAATATGGAGAATTTAACTCCATATCATGGTACTTTTGAGCCTCCTTTGTCTACTAGTATTCTTACAAGTGACAATCCTCTCAAAGCATAGACTCTCTCATGACACAAGGATGACGTAGAAGTCATTCTTGATGACCACCTTGTTTCATTTGCTACCAGCATCACTCAACACTTCCTTGTCAAGTGGTGTGATCATCTAGCTTTTGATGCCACTAGGATTTCATTGGAGGAACTTTATGACTTTACATCAGAATTATTGGACCAGTACCTTACAAATCACTCTTTGGAGTCGAGCTTTTTTCCACCATGGGAGAATGATGGAGAACCATCTAGCTTTATAAAGAATTTTAGAAAAGTTTATTTTAGGTAAAGAAATCAACAAAAAATCATTAATTAGTTGGCATAGAATATCTAAAAGTTGCATTGAAAATTGCAATCTTTTGGTCTTTCTAGGTGCCAACCTAGGAACTCCATTTATATTAAGAGCACTCATTTACTATTTGGGTATCCTAAAAGTCATATTTTCGAATTCCGAAAGACATACATCTTTCCTAGGAGATTATTCTTAAAATTCATTGCCTACATCGATTGTATCAAGGCTCCTAAACCCCTATAAATAGTGAGGCTTGTCAATGGATCAAACACTTCATATTTGAATGAAAAAAGGCTTGCATCTTCTCTCTTGTAGTCTCTTACACTCCTCTCTTGCTTTTTCTCTATTTCTCTCCTCTCTATTCTGTTTTACATTAATATCATTAGCAAATAACATACACAATAATAGTCGATACTCGATACTATAAATGACTAATAAGTTCATCCATTATCAATGTGACAAGGTAGAGATATAAACCGGATCCTTGATGTAATCTTTTACTAATAGGATTCTCACTAGATGCACTCCCTATAATCTAAAAATAGTAGTATTATTATCATACATAACCTTAATAAAATCAATATAATTAATGAATACATGTTTCTTTTCTAAAATCCATCATAATAAATCTCTATTCTCTAAATTAATAAAAACCATATACAAATATTTTTTCTCTTTAATTTTCATTAATTGTTTTGATAAATAAATAACTTCTATTGTGCTCTTTCAAGTATTAAATCAACTTGATTTTCAGAGATATTTGTTTTAAATCTTATCTTACTTCCGATAACTCTTTTCCAAAGTTTCATAATATGCCTCATGATTTTAATCGTCTATAATTAGAATAATTGTGTCACCTATATTCTTGTAAATTAGCACTAAGAAACTTTTATTCATCAGACATCTTTTGAACCTTATAATATTGTTAAATAAACAAATTAATCAAGCTACTCCTTAATCTCTTAAACTTTTCTAAACCTCGATTGGGATAACAACAGGTCTCCCCCTTAGCTATTTTCATCTTTTTAAAGTTTTTTTACTTCACTAACTCTAATTTTTATGAAAAAAATCCATGATTATTAAATCTACCACTATTATATATTGTTAAAACTAAGTCATTTATGGAATGTTCATTAAATAATTTATAAAAATAATTTCTACATCTTTTCTTAATTTCGTTATCATCAACAAGTATTCTTTCATCTTCATATTTAATACATCTAATATTATATAAATTCTTACGCTTTCTTTTCCTAGCTTTAGCAATTTGATATATTTTTTTTCATTTTTAGTATCTAATTTCTTATAAAAATTATTATAAGCTTTACGCTTGTCATTCTAACCTCGTTTTTAGATTCCTTTTATCTTTTTATTGTTTTCTCCTTTTTACAATTTTATCAATCTACAAATTATTACTAGCAACTCTCTATTAAGGCTACACCTTTACCATCAGTTTCGCCAAAGATATCTTTTGTTAAGCTCTTAATTTTATTGATTATCATAGTCCAAATAATATTAATATTGTCATTATCCAGGTTCTAAGTCATCTCCCTTTCCATCCTATTATTAAAAATCCTTATATTATCATCTTTAAAACTTCACCATCTAATCCTAGTATTTTTTCTACTATCTTTATCTTCTTCCATTTTCTACAACAAATATCTTATACCATCAATCCATATTGATTCGTCAAAATTTTGCTAGGTATAACTCTACAATTCTTACATATAACTTTATCAACCTTTTCTAGTAAGAAAAAAGTCCATCTAACTATTTGTAATCACTCTTATAAGTAATCAAATGTTTATCTTTTTCAGTATTTATTATACCACCACCTTTATTTTGCTCCTCATAACCAAAGCCCCTTGTATCCCTTTAAATTCAACATATGTTTTCCCTACATGATCATTCAAATCTATCATCCAATTATAAGCTTTTCCGTATAGGTATTCCTCAAATGAGATCATCTAAATTTTCCCAAAATTCTCTTTTGATTTGATTATGTAATCCAACTTAAGGGGCATAAACACTTATGATATTCAAGGCATCTTCTCCTAAGATAAATTTTAGAATTATAATTCTATCTCTAAATATTTTTACATCTACAACATTGTTCTTAAGACTCTTATAAACCATAATTCCTACACCATTCTTGTGTTTAACTTTTCTTGTATACCAAATTTTAAATCAAATACTATCAATCTAGCTAGAATTTTCTCCTACCAACTTAGTTTCTTGTAAATAAATAATATATATATTCTTCTAATCATAGTATCCACAATTCTAGTCTTTTTCCTAAAAGTATTCCTATGTTCCATCTTACTAACATAATCCTTTGTTCTTGAACTAACTTCTTTGTTTGCATAAGCCCAAAGCAATAAGAGAATCCTTGCCTACTTTGCACCACATTTGGATACCAACATGATGGGCCACTTTCGAGCAACTTCCTAGCCCATCATTTGCAATTCAAGACATCTAAGTAGTGAAGGTACCTTGCATTACTTTCAGGTGACAACCTAATCATACATTGAAATTTGATAAAGATCCATTTGCATGATATCTAATGTAGTTTTACATTGATAGAACCCTTGTGGATTCTAAGCTTGGGGTTGATCTCTTTAAGGGATCGGCCTCCTTGGAACTCTATAGGAGTTCCTTCCTCCAAGTTGCTACTCAAGGCTGTTAAGAAAGATTCATCTATTGCTTATTCAAAGAGGATGAATACATGACTATTTATAGGGCTTCTAAACCCCAACTCCTAATATGACTCCTATTCACGACTCCTACTCAATTAGAACTTCTACGCAAGACTCATAATAAGAGTCCTACTCAAGACTCCTAACCAACTCCTAATACTTATCTAAGAAGCAACCTCCAAACTAATCCTATCCTTAGCCGACCTCTTCATCCCTTTAATAGGGGTCGACTAAGTAAGTTTTACACGAATGCCCCTTTCAATGAAACTCAATTAGAACTCTCCTAGCTAGAGTCCTAACAGACCAGCCCTCTTCAAATCAGTCTTGTCCTCGAGGCTGACGATCCATGAATTCTGAGAATTTCATCTTCAAGTTGCCACATTTCTCCCAAGTGGCATCTTATGCTAGTAGGTTCACCCACTGTATTAGCACTTCAGTAGTGGGTCGTCGTCGTCGAGTCACGATCCGTCGATCAATAATAGTAGCTTGGCTGGGTCTGGAGTTCTCCTTGGGTAGTCATATTTGGTAGATAGCTTTGGGCTGTCTCATTTTGTCCCAGCTTGAGCTTTAAACACAACACATAGAAGACTGGCCAGATTCGGGAGTGGGCGGGTAAGTCTAATCCGTATGCTACCGCTTCGATGTGCTCCAAAATTTGGTAGGGTCTAGAGAACCGAGGTGAAAGCTTCATAGACGCTCTGGTCTAGATTGATGTTTGCTTGTATGGCTAGAGCCGTAAGAAGACCCAATCTCCTATTAAAAATTCTCTTTCGCCTTTGTGTTGATTATATTGTTGTTTCATCCTTGCTTGAACTACAGTGAGATTATCTTTTAGCAACTTCAGCATTTTGTCTTTGTCCTGTAGTTCCCTGTCTACTTGTTTTACTTTAGAGGTGCCTAATACATATTTTAGGATCACAAGGGGAGGTCGGCCATCCATAGCCTCATAGGGAGTATATTTTGTGAATGAATGATAAGTTGTATTATACCACCACTCGGCCTAGGGAAGCTACTTTGTCCACTCTTTTGGCCGGTCACTGGTGAAGCATCGGAGGTATGTCTCCAAGCACTTGTTCACCACTTCAGTCTGACCGTCAGTTTGTGGGTGATACGCCGTTCTCATTTTAAATTTAGTGCCCTGCATCTGGAATAACTCTATCCAAAATCTGCTCATGAAGACCCTATCACAATCACTTACAATAGATCTCGGCATCCTATGCAATTTTACAATATTCTCCATAAAGATTCGAGCAATACTAGAAGCAGTGTAGTGATTACGAGCAGCGCAAAAGTGAGCATACTTTGTAAGGCGATCCAACACGACAAAAATTGTACCTTTTCCTTATGATGAGGGAAGCCCTTCGATGAAGTCCATTGATATATCAATCCATATTAAATCTGGGACGAGTAAAGGTTGCAGCTTTCCGGGACTTGCCACTGTCTTGCCTTTATGTCGCTGATATACATCACATTGTGCCACAAATTTAGCGATAATATTTTTCATCCTTACCCAATAAACATTTTGCTTAATTCTCTTACAGGTCTTAAGGAACCCGGAGTACCCAACCGCAGGTGTGGAATGCATCTCTTGAAGGATGGTATTTATGCACGTAAAATTTGGCACAAGCACAATGCGTCCCTTATAACGTAATTCTTTTGAGTCCCAATTGTAATGAACCACGGAGCTTGGTGTTTCCTCTAATTTTTTTATGATCTTACTGGTCTTCGGATCTTCTTGTCATTCCTTCTTAATATCCTCAAGGTAGTCGCTGATCGAAAGTAAAACGACCGAAAATTCAACTTGCTCGGGTACCCGCGAAAGCGCATCTATAATAACATTTTATTTCCCCTTTTTGTAAGTTATTTCATAATTATATCCAAGAAGCTTTGTTATCTATTTTTGCTGCTCGGGGGAAGATATCTTCTGCTCTAAGAAATATTTTAGGCTTTTATGGTCGGTCTTGATTTGAAAGCGTCGCCCGATCAAGTACGGTCTCCATTTGATCACCGCATGCACAATCGTGAGCATCTTCTTATCGTAAATAGTCATCCTGAGATGGGAAGGAGATAATGTCTTATTGGTATAAGCGAGGGGGCAGCCATCTTGCATTAGTACAGCACTAATTCCGACTCCGGAGGCATCGGCTTCAATAACAAAAACCTTGCCGAAGTCGGGTAGCGCTAGTACCGGCGTTATCGTCATTGCGACTTTAAGTTCGTCGAAGGCGATGGTGGCTTTGTCTGACCATTGGAAAGCATCTTTTTTCAGCAAGGAAGTAAAGGGCGCACTGATCTTTCCATAGTTTTTCACCAACTTGCGGTAGTAGCCTGTTAAACCAAGAAAGCCCCTTAGTGATTTTATGTTCCTCAATTCTGCATTGCTTCAATTTTGGAGAGGTCTACCACCACACCTTCCTCTAATATAATATGCCTAAGATATTCCACCTGTTGAAGAAAGTTACACTTTGATTTTTTGACAAAAAGAACATGTTCTCGTAAATTCGTCAAAACAAGTCGTACTTACTGAAAATGACTTTCAAGAGAAGGGTTGTAAATAAGGATATCGTCGAAGAAAACCAGCACAAACTTACAAAGATAATTCCGGAAAATATCATTCATAAGGCTCTGGATGGTGGAGGGAGCATTGGTGAGACCAAAGGGCATTACCAAAAATTCGTAGTGGTCGTTGTGTGTTCGAAAGGCGGTTTTCGATGCCTTCTTCGCACACTCATATTTGATGATACCCGGATCAAAGGTCCAGCTTTGTGAAGACTCGTGCTCCCTTTAATTCATTAAGCAATTCATCTACTACTGGAATAGGGTATTTGTCCTTGACGGTTTTGCCGTTAAGAGCTCGGTATTCAACGCACATTCGCCATGTTCCATCCTTTCGTACGAGGAGCATCGATGAAGAGTAGGGGCTACAACATGGCCGAATAACTCTTATTTCGAGCATCTCTTTTACAATCCTTTCTATTTCATCCTTCTGAAGATGTGGGTACCGATATGGCCGAGTTACAGGAAGTTTGCCCGGAAGAATCGGTATACAATGATCATGCCGATGGATAGGAGGTAGGTTACGCAGTTCGTCAAATATATCTGAAAATTCAGCAAGTAAAGGAAGTAGGTTTTGGTCTTCAAATTCTGTTGGTTGGCTCTCCCTTAGTTTGCTGCTCAAGTTGTACCAAAAAGTCGCTGCATGCTTTGTGCAAAACCTTCTCCATTCATTGTGTGCAAATCGTCGTTACATCGCCCCCACGTTTCCCGTACAATATCACCTGTTTCCCCTTACTATAAAATTTCATAATTAGTTTCACAAAGCTCCAGGAAACATCACATAATGTTGTCAGTCATTCGATGTCGAGCACGGCCTCATAATCATCAAGAGGGAGGAAGAAGAAATCTGCAATTATCTCTTGGTCCTGCAACAACAATTTCACCCGTGGGCACCTATGATCACACTTCAAAATTCGTCCGTTGGTGACCTTAACGTCAAACCTGCTGCAACTCTCGATAGGTAAGGCCATCCAGACAACAACCTTGTTGTTCATAAAATTACCAGTGCTCCCGGTGTCAATAAGAACGATGATAGGTTGTTGCTTCAGAAGTCCTCCCACTTTCATTGTTTGTAGATTCGTGTAACCAGCAAGGGCATGCATCGTAATATCAACCGACTGCTGTTCTTCATCCGTGACCTCTTCCTCATGCTCCTAAACCTCCTCCTCCATGTCTTCTAGAGGTTTAATCAGTAGGAGGTGGCTCCTTTTGTCGCGATGATCGCGGTTCCATGGCTTGTCGCAATGCCAATAAAGACCCTTTGTTGATCGATCACGTAGTTCTTCTCTTGTCATTTTTTTGGCAGCGAAGGACGGATGGGAGCAGAAGGAGGTTTATATGCCGCAAGCCTAGGAGAGGTTCTCATCCTCCGAGCATCTTGGTTAAGCCATTCTTCTTATATTCGGGCGAAAGAAATCGCAGTTGTCACTATATGGGGCTGCCGCGCCTTAACCGCCCCTTTTATTTCTGGCTTGAGTCCTTTGATGAATGTTCCTAACAATTGACAGTCAGTCTAATCACGAGCAAGGTAGGATAGCTTCTCAAAGCTGGTTTGGTACTCTTGAATCGTAGAAGTTTGCGAATCTTTGCAAGTTGGTCATCGATATTTTCATACTCCATAGGTCCGAAACGATTCAGCAGTGCGTTCTTAAATTAATTCCATGTCGGAGCCCCATGATTGTATTCCAGCCAATTGTACCATTGAATAGCATCTCCTTCACGGTAGATGACAGCAATTTCCACCATAGTATCATTTGACATTCGGTAGTAGCGAAAGTAACGTTCGACGCGCGAGATCCACCCCGTCAGGTCTCCTTCTTCCCATCGCGGGAAGTCCACCCTCATGTGTGGCTGAAGCATGCTCGAGAGCTGTCCCTCCTTCTCTGGAGGTCTCTTTGAACTCTCTCTTCACTGAAATTTGGTTAGACTCGGCGGTTGTCCAATTCTGAATTCTGCAAACAAGGCGTGAAATTTGTCCTCCAAGCGCAATTCAATCCGAGATTCCAATGCTTCAAATTTGGCATCAATTGGATCTTGAGAAGCCATAGCATATGCCTATAGATCAGAGATGTCCCTGTCTTTTTTCTGTTGACGGGCGTTAATGGCATGGGGTGGTGGAAGGTTCGGAAAAAGTGAGGATCACGGAAAGGTACTGCAGTGGGTTTTTACGTATAAAGTATAGCAGTTTGGACATAAAAGTTCAGTGGTTTATATTGAGAATTTTTTAACAAAACGAAAGGGAAATCCGCTGTTATGAAGTGTCAAAGCTATCGTAAAAATTTCATAGAGATTTGAATAGAAAAAACACAGTAGCAAGATCAAATAAATTGGGCTATGCGACTGGAATTCTACAGTGCATCTTTCGTCATAGAGATGAAAACTTTGCAACGAAAAGTTTATGCAGCAATATAGGTACAACTTTTTTGGATTTTTGAATAAGGATAACTAAATTGCAGCAGCAGTAAGGTAGGAAACCAGAACCTGTTGCAATTCACGGGGAGATCAAAGGATGATTCGTGGTGGTGGAGATGACGACGATCTTTTAAGCAATTGTGGGAATTGCTTTAGGCGACTGTAGAGGGCTGATGGCTGGCTGTAGAAGGGCAGCGAGATGCCATGAACACTGCTTTGAAACCAAGTGATAGAACCCTTGTGGATTCTAAGCTTGGGGTTGATCTCTTTAGGGGATCGGCCTCATTGGAACTCTATAAGGGTTTCTTCCTCCAAGTTACTGCTCAAGGCTATAAAGAAAAATTCATCTATTGCTTATTCAAATAGGATGAATACATGACTATTTATAGGGCTTCTAAACCCCAACTCCTAATAGGACTCCTACTCAAGACGCGTAATAGGACTCCTACTTAAGACTCCTACTTCTAACCAACTCCTAATGCTTATCTAAGAAGCAACCTCTAAACTAATCCTATCCTTAGCCGGTCTCTTCATCTCTTTAATAGGGGTCGGTTAGGTAGGTTTTATATGAATGTCCCTTTCAATGAAACTCAATTAGGACTCTCCTAGCTAGAGTCCTAACATACACTGGCTGTTTATGTGTGAAATTACTAAAAAAATGGTGTCATTTGTGAAAAATTAGGTGTATATTTTATGTATAAAATAAGAAAGAAGAAATCAAGATAGTATGGACTTGTGTTTAAGAGGCTTACAGATGCTACAATTAGAAGTTATAAGATAACTAGTGTTTGATGGCATAATGAGATATAGAGAAAGACCTAAGAAGATCTTAATAAATACTATAAATAAAGATTCAATTTAACTGAAGATATTGCTTTTTCCAGACCTCAATGGTAATAAAAGATCCAGGTAGCCAAACCCAAATAGTTAAAAGTTATAACATTGTAGCCTGTTGTTGTTGTTGTGAAGTTACTAATGTTTGTTTCCTCCTCAATTCATTTAATAAGCTTAGCCTTAGCATCTTTTCACTTCATTTTATAAGCTTAGCCTTAATATCTTCCCATTGCTATAGTTTCCAAAATGTACCAACTATATACTTCCTTTGGCACCATGCAAAAACACTCATAAAGAAGAGTCAAATATAGGTCAGCAATGTCATAACTTTTAGGTTATTATCCCATCATAATTTAAAAAAAAGCTATTATCTTATCTAACTACATATAAAAAAGACCATTTTACCAACAGAGTAGCTTCCATTTTACACCATCACCTTAGCTATGTCTATAATGATAGTGGCTAATGGGCCCATGTTTATACCCTCATCCATGCTTCTACCGAAAAAGTGAGATGAGGGGTTCAAAACTTGGTAAAGAATTGACCAAATATTAATACTATAAACCACCTATTTCTTATCAATGCTTCATCAATGGCAAGGTCAAGTGTAAGCACATCCTCCTAGAGAGTCAAAGAACATATAGAAATCCTCCGACTCAATCCTCCACAAACTGATTCATGACCACCTTTTGCAGAACTCAAGTCTGTTAGCAACATCAGTCACTGCCTTGATCAGTATGCTATACAACCAATAAGTATCAAATTGATTGTCTGATTTTTCAACCTTATAGAAATCTCCAAAGGAATTTGTTTGAGTAAATCAAACCCAATTGGTGTTAGTTGATTTTGTCTAATTCTAGCCAATTGACTACCACAAAAGAAGAAAAGGTGGGGAGGAGCAAAAAGAAGCAAACGGATGAGACAGAAGTTAAGTTAGAGGGGAAAAAGAAACATTTGCATATGTTTGTGAAACAGTGAAGAAGATCCTGCTATTATGCATTTGTCACTTACTACAACAACTTCATTTGTCATCTACCAGCATTATGGTAAATTTATTTGAGTATCACTGTGTAAGATAAAAGAAAGGATATGGGAAGAAAAAATGGGAGGACCTCTTAAGGAAATAGACATTCTACATCAAGAAAGAAGACATCATGAAATTTGGAATTACTATCAAATTCATAGTCACTCTTGTTTGTCCAAATGATTTTTTTGTTAATCTCTGTATTAGCCTATGCTTTATCTGCATGGTAATTTGAAAAGCACTAGGGCTACAAATGGGGGACCCATTGCTAACATCTAAGTTCTCAGTTGACAAATTTTGGATCTTTCTGCATAAAGTATAAAATAATTTTTACTGCAATAACATATTTGTATGTTGTAATAATTATTTTATTTTCTTGCAAAAATATACATAATTTTTTAAAGAATAAATGTTCATTGTTTTTTGAAGGTAAAAGAATCTTTTACACTAACATATAATACTTTTATTTTCAAAACAATATTATACATTCAATAACATTTTAACATTTTACCATTGTTATGATTTTTAATTTTCTATAATTTTAAAATATTTCTCAAGTGATCCCGATCATATTGATCCGACCCAACCTATCATTCGTAGCTCACTTCCATCCCGATCTTGTATTTTGCACTAATAGCTTTCAGGATCTTTGTTGATATTTACCAGAATTTTATTTTTGGCCGCCCAAGTAATTCATGTAATGGCTAGGCCTTATCCCGACAGTAAATTTATAGGTATCCCTTTCTTTTCAAAGGAAAACTTTGCATCTAATTTTGATAAGATGGGTGCATGAAACGAAAATGAAATAACATAGTTACTTAATCTTACTATTCATGTGTTAAATGATATTGTAAAAATTAACAAATATGGGCATCCTTCTTTATTATATGAAATAAGTTGGATTATGTTCAGTGAGAGTTTATATTCAGTATTAAGGAAGATCTTTTCTTTAAACAACTATAAATTTCATATCACTGGAACAAGTTGTATGATGGAAGATGGTATCACAAAGCATGCCTTTGGCCTTCATAATATTTAAAATTTTACAGCATTTATGATCAGTAATAGTTTCATAACTAACAAAAAAAAGGTTCCCTTCTTTTTTCTGATATATTGAATAAGTAGCATTATGTTCAGGGATAAAAATTTTAGATTCAGTCCTCAAGCAAGACTTTTTCTTAAAAGGTACTATAGGTTTCATACAATTCCAACACATTCTATGATAGACGATATTATCATATCTTATCTAAACCTAGCATATATAGAGCTTGATTTTTATCTTCAAGGGGATCAAAATTTTACAACATTTATATATGTCATGGATTTAGCTAGTTTTGCCTATGCCATACGACACCCTTGAATGTCCATTCACAAAGGGTCAGTCTCCTTGAAATCTCCTATGGTCCCTTAAGATTTACAAAAGAGAAGACGATAGAGGAAGCGTTTAACTCGATAAAGGGTGAATTCCCCGACCCCGAGCCTAATTCGAATAGCAAAGCTATTATCATTCGAACGATGTCGAAGAAAAGAACAATTATGTGAAGATAATCTTGAGGCCAAATGTACTCACCAGATCTTTGAATATGATGAAGGCGACGAAGAAGAAGAGGAAGAAGAGGATCTCAAACTCAGCGAGACGGACGAAGGCGAACACCGAGCTCACCGCCCTCGTCAGCAACGACTCCCGCGGGACGGGAGGTCTGCCACGCCGCTGCATCGCCGACCTGTTGGATCTGCTCTGATCGGAGGACGCGAAACCGCAGTCGGTAGGAAGCACACACAAACCTCAGCGAAGAAGAAGAGGAAGAAGAGGATCTCAAACTCAGCGAGACGGACGAAGGCGCATGCTTGAAAAAGTAATCGATCTCATTTTCTTTCTAATAAACCGAGCTTAATTAAAAACCATTTCTGCATAAACTTGCAATCAGGGTAAAGATTTAACCAATTTACAATCTTAAAAGTGTGAATTAGGGATTTTCTACTCGATAAAGGGTGAATTCCCCGACCCCGAGCCTAATTCGAATAGCAAAGCTATTATCATTCGAACGATGTCGAAGAAAAGAACAATTATGTGAAGATAATCTTGAGGCCAAATGTACTCACCAGATCTTTGAATATGATGAAGGCGACGAAGAAGAAGAGGAAGAAGAGGATCTCAAACTCAGCGAGACGGACGAAGGCGAACACCGAGCTCACCGCCCTCGTCAGCAACGACTCCCGCGGGACGGGAGGTCTGCCACGCCGCTGCATCGCCGACCTGTTGGATCTGCTCTGATCGGAGGACGCGAAACCGCAGTCGGTAGGAAGCACACACAAACCTCAGCGAAGAAGAAGAGGAAGAAGAGGATCTCAAACTCAGCGAGACGGACGAAGGCGAACACCGAGCTCACCGCCCTCGTCAGCAACGACTCCCGCGGGACGGGAGGTCTGCCACGCCGCTGCATCGCCGATTATTTATTTTTAGAGCAAACTTCCTAACTTAATTTTAGCGAAGACATAAATACAATATTAATATTCATTTTTTTACCTAATGATGATATCGATTCTTTTCTATTACTCTTGGAGGCCCCTAATAAATCCTGGTTTCAACTCTGGGCCTTAAATTTCAGATATATATAGTAAATCAATAAAACTATAAATAAAGAGCAGAATTTTTTCATCAAGTTGAGTGGACTAAGAAAAATAATATAAGCCTACCACGCTTTCCTTCCATCCATCCTTCATAGCGAGCAATATGTGACACATCCGGTCAATTAAGAGAAGAAAACAGATCAAGCCAACTGGGAACGAAGGCGCATGCTTGAAAAAGTAATCGATCTCATTTTCTTTCTAATAAACCGAGCTTAATTAAAAACCATTTCTGCATAAACTTGCAATCAGGGTAAAGATTTAACCAATTTACAATCTTAAAAGTGTGAATTAGGATTTTACTCGATACTCGATAAGGGTGAATTCCCCGACCCCGAGCCTAATTCGAATAGCAAAGCTATTATCATTCGAACGATGTCGAAGAAAAGAACAATTATGTGAAGATAATCTTGAGGCCAAATGTACTCACCAGATCTTTGAATATGATGAAGGCGACGAAGAAGAAGAGGAAGAAGAGGATCTCAAACTCAGCGAGACGGACGAAGGCGAACACCGAGCTCACCGCCCTCGTCAGCAACGACTCCCGCGGGACGGGAGGTCTGCCACGCCGCTGCATCGCCGACCTGTTGGATCTGCTCTGATCGGAGGACGCGAAACCGCAGTCGGTAGGAAGCACACACAAACCTCAGCGAAGAAGAATCGTGCAGAAACTAGCGAGTTCTTTTCTTTGCTCACGCGAAATCCACGTGAGTGCACTGGGGGAGGTTTTTTTATTAGGTAATTTATAAAAAAATAATAATGAGATTTTACGATGCCGTAACCGTATATTTATTTTTTACCAAGGATAACTCTTTTGTTTAAAATATAAAAAATATCTTCAAAGGATCGATCATTTTTATTGAACCGGATAGCCTGATTCAAACTTGATTGATCCAAAGGTTGGTTCAGTCCAATTGTGATCATACTAGTCAAATAGATTTTGGTCAAATTCTACGAAGCAGATCTAGTTAGGTTTTGGGTAGTAGAGACCACCGCTCCTTTCCATGCTCTACTCCTCTATAGCGATGAATGACAATAACATCATCCTCTCTCAAGCGATAGCAAAGTCCTCTACTCTTCTCTAGCCATGAACAACAATGACATCCTCCTTTCTCTGGTGGCGACGAATTCTTTTGCTTCTCTCCGCGAATGACAAAGTCCTTTGCTCCTCTATGGTATTTGCAAACGGCAATGGCATCCTCCCCTCTCCAGTAGTGGTGAACTCCTTTGCACCTTTCTAATATTTGCATCGACAAAACCTCATCTTCTCTCCGACTATGAATGGTAGTGTCTTCATCATTGACAACATCCTCCCCTCTCCAATGGCAAACTTCTCCTTTTTTATTTTTAAAGAAAAAATGATAATTTTATTTGAAACTCATTTTTCTTGTTGATTCATTAAGTATGTGTGCTAATCCTATTAACATTGTGAGAGTCCTTAGATGTTTGTATTATGAAAATGGTTGACTATTCACTAATTGTTGATATTTATATTTTTGACACAATATAGGGATTTTATTAGTTTTTGATGAAACAATGGAAGATTGATAATCTAAACTAAAAGAGAGTCTTTGTTGGTGAAATTGTTATTGTTGAGATGCCAAGATCTTGGGTCTAGAACAGTAGAGGTATTTAGGAGAAGCGTGATTATATTTGTAACACTTTCTAGGATTATTATTGATAGTATTCTATGTTTATAATGAGGTTTGAGCTAATTAATTCTTATTTTTAGTTATAGGTGTGAAATTATAAATATAACTTTCTCTTGAAAGAAGTAATATTTTTCAAATCTTATTTTAGTGTTTGTATAATTATCTTAGAGGATTTATAATTTTATCTTAATTAATGAAATTGGAGAAACACCCACTACATGTTTTGCATAGTGAAAATAATTTATAGATATCAAACATTTAGAATAGTCGCTTTCTCTAACTTATTTATTTATTTAAACTTTAGATACAATGTCTCTTATTTATAATATTTAATTTTGTATATAAATAGAATAGCACCACGATGTAGATTTCTTTGACTTAAGGATAAGAAAGTAGATCAAGTAGCTATTACAAGTAATATATATCATAACTTAATAAATTATATTAATCATTATTAAGTTATATATAACTATTTTTTTAAAGATGTAAAGTCGAATATACCTAAATCATCCATTCCTACATCTTCATCCTCACTTGCGTCACCCCCTCATTCACCACCATGTACTTCCTCAGCTACCATGTCACTCCCTCCATAATATATAGTTAATTGTCATTGTTATATCAATCATTTTATACATTTTATTTGTAAACTAAGTGGTAGAAGTTAGAGTCACATGATATCTATTTTTACTAGGTTATGTCATCTTCATATTCTTAGGAGAACACCTCTTTGTAATATAATAGATATTCCTAACATTCTTACTTGTTGATATGCTCTGTATAGTATTCTGTAACATTGTACAAAGAGATCCATTTTTCACTTTTGGTGGTGCCCTAGTTGTGTTTAGCTTGAGCAATGTTGCTTTGATTTTAAGAGTTCCTAACCATAGATAAATCATAGATGTTGAAGAAATGGGTTTAGAGTTATATGTTTACGAAATACTTTAAAGATCAACCTTCTAGTAAACAAAATATAGAATAGTTAATGTGTAGGCTGGTGTCTAATGATGATGACGTTGACATTGTCGACTTTTGTCGATTATATGCATATTTTGTATAATTTAGTTTGTATTTTATTTTGTTAAACAAACTATACTTTACCTCTCATGTTATTATGTTATGTCAACAATTAATATTCGTTGACAAACTACAACTGGGCAATGAGTATCCATTCTTACGTTACCATTAAGATTCCCATTGTTGTTCATATAAAGAACTTGAAACTTGAGGGTCACACGAAGATGATTAGATATTTGAAAGGTTATGTACCACTTCTAATGGTAAGTCAAATCTTATTTTTCTATATATATAAAAAGTCCAATGTAAATTAAGTTTGATTCTTAATTTTGCTAATTTTTTTACAGGTATGGTTATACAAGCATATTGATATGTTTATGCTATCTTATTTATCCTAATCATTTATGATTGTCGAGAAGGGGTTAGGTGAGCGTTAGCAACTAAAATAATATCAACTTAAGGTTGTAGTCAATAAATGAAAATAAGGTAATTAATGACTTAGGAGTGGAGATATGCTCTCATCTACTACCGGTTGAGAATACTGAAGTATAATAATTTAGTATTTTTATTTATATATTTAAAATATATTATTTATTTGATATATTAAATTATTTGTAAGACACATGTTGGTGAGAATCAAGAGTATGTCAAGTGTAAAAACAAAGAAGATAAAATTATAAGATTTTAAAAGATACTCAAAGATCATTGACCTAGTCATCTTGTAACCCCAAGCATAGAGGATCATTCATTTAGATCCATTGATGATATATATAAAAAGTCCAATGTAAATTAAGTTTGATTCTTAATTTTGCTAATTTTTTTACAGGTATGGTTATACAAGCATATTGATATGTTTATGCTATCTTATTTATCCTAATCATTTATGATTGTCGAGAAGGGGTTAGGTGAGCGTTAGCAACTAAAATAATATCAACTTAAGGTTGTAGTCAATAAATGAAAATAAGGTAATTAATGACTTAGGAGTGGAGATATGCTCTCATCTACTACCGGTTGAGAATACTGAAGTATAATAATTTAGTATTTTTATTTATATATTAAAATATATTATTTATTTGATATATTAAATTATTTGTAAGACACATGTTGGTGAGAATCAAGAGTATGTCAAGTGTAAAAACAAAGAAGATAAAATTATAAGATTTTAAAAGATACTCAAAGATCATTGACCTAGTCATCTTGTAACCCCAAGCATAGAGGATCATTCATTTAGATCCATTGATGATATATATAAAAAGTCCAATGTAAATTAAGTTTGATTCTTAATTTTGCTAATTTTTTTACAGGTATGGTTATACAAGCATATTGATATGTTTATGCTATCTTATTTATCCTAATCATTTATGATTGTCGAGAAGGGGTTAGGTGAGCGTTAGCAACTAAAATAATATCAACTTAAGGTTGTAGTCAATAAATGAAAATAAGGTAATTAATGACTTAGGAGTGGAGATATGCTCTCATCTACTACCGGTTGAGAATACTGAAGTATAATAATTTAGTATTTTTATTTATATATTAAAATATATTATTTATTTGATATATTAAATTATTTGTAAGACACATGTTGGTGAGAATCAAGAGTATGTCAAGTGTAAAAACAAAGAAGATAATTAGAGGATCATTCATTTAGATCCATGATATATATATAAAAATATATTGAGCCTTAAAATACAACTTATATTTCTTTAAGAAAAGAAAGTTATATAAAGGGTTTTGGGACATTAGAGTTAAGCAATGGAAAGTATAATGATGGCCTATGTTACACAATTCTTTGATAATATAATATCATCTTGGTAGTCTGATTAACATTGTTGTGATTTGCTTTTATGTGTTGTTTTATGATTATTAAATATGTGTTTCTATTGTGATTCATTTATTGAATCTTGGATTTTGATGATGAAACCAATTGTAATATTGATCTAATATGCGTTTGAATGACGTAGGGCTAACGTCGATCAAGAGAGGCAAATTAATTAAAACAGGAGGAATCGGATATTGAGCCGGAGTGAACATGTCAGAATATTAGATGTCGAGCCGAAGGAATAGTCGATGTGTCGGCAAAAGGCTTCGGGCCGAGAATTCGAGCATTGAGCCTAGAAGAGCAGACATTGCGCCAAGGAGATCGGAGTTGCGGAGGTCAACATGCCGATTGGGCAAAAGCCGCAAAAGAGAATGATGCGTCGAAGGATCGGACGAAGCATCGGAAGAACCAATGATATGCTGGACAACATATGATTAGTGCTTATAATAATTTACCTAGATCAAGGTAGGTTTTAGAGTCTAATTGAGTCGGTTTAGAATTTAATTAGACCAACTCAATTAGGAACCAACTGTTGAATCTTTTATTTTGATGATGAAACCACTTGATATGTGTTTATGATTTTATCTGCGTTTTTAGTGACGCAGGATGCTTCGATCAAGATGAGACAATTAAAGCAGGAAAATCATGTTGGGCCAGAGGAACATGTTAGAAGATTGGACGTCGGGCCGATGGATTGGTCGACGTATCGACAGAAGGCTTTGGGCCATGGATTCGAGCATCGAGCCAAGAAGAGCGGAGATTGTGCCAAGGATATCGGAGTTACGGAGTCAATTGGCCGATTGGGCAATAGGCCGCAAGAAAGGACGATGCGTCGAAGAATCGGATGAAGCGTCAAGGGACCAATGACATGCCGGACAAGTTGATTAATTGCTTAGGATTAATTGTCTCGATCGAAGTTTTGTTTTAAGTGTGCAGGATTAACTACTATAGCTTGAAGACATAAAGCAAGTCTACTAGAGTCAAGTTTGATGGGTGTTCGTGTAACATCCCTCGTTTCTAAATTTTCATATAAGTTTTTAATTGTAATGTAAGTATCCATTTTAAATTTGATAGATGAGCCTAAATATTGTTAGGATCGGAGCGGCACTAAAAGGGGGGGGGGTGAATTAGTGTAGCGGATTAAAACGTCGGTTTTGGAAACTTTTTCGTACGATAAAAACCGAACTCGAAAGTGCTTAACTTAAAAGCGTGTTCGTAAATGTGTGCAGCAAAAGTAATAAGGAAGTAAAGCATGTATGAAGGTTTGTAGTAAGGTAAAGTGCAATAAATAAATACAAACCAGTGAACACGCCAATTTTAAAGTGGTTCGATCAAAATGACCTACATCCACTTGCGAAGCCTTCTTCGATGAGCCTCCCAACTTCCACTAGCAAATCACTTTGAAGGGGAAGGACAAATACCCCTCTTACAACTTTTTATAAGTGGTTCACACTCTTACAAAGTTTCAACGAGAAAGAAGGAGGTGAACACTAAGCAATTGAAAACTAGACTTGCTAAAGACTTTGCTAAGGCTTTTATCTCAATCTATTGCTTCTCAAAAGTTGTTATCTCAGCTGAGAATAGAGGGGTATTTATAGGCCTCAAGAGGATTCAAATTTGGGCTCCAAAATTTAAATTCTCTTCGGTTCCCGAAGCTAGCGGTGCCACCGCCTGTCAGTGGCGGTGCCACCGCCTGTCAGTTGTGACACTGACAGTGTACTGGGCGGTGCCACCACCTGGCTCTCGGGTGCTGGGCGGTGCCACCGCCTAGCTATTTTAGCTCACTGGTTGGGCTCTAAACTTGGCCCAAACTAGTCTGAACTCGGGCCCAATTGGCCCCTACTTGGGTTATAAGATTAACACATAATCCTAACCCTAATTAACATGCTAACTACGAATTTAAAGACATTTCCTAAGCTATTACAAAGTTCGCAAGTCAAGACTTCTTCTGGTGAACTTCCGGTGGTCTTCCGATAAACTCTCGGAAACCATTCTGCGGACTCCTAGCAAGCTCCGAGACCTCACGATTTGATCTTGGTGAGTTCCGACGAGCTTCTTCGGCAAGCTATGATCTTTCTCGGTGAGCTCTGCGAACTTCCGATGAACCTTCCGGTGAGCTTCCGAAAACCCATCGGCAAGCTCCCTACTCATTCTCGGCTAGTTCCGACAGCATTCCCGACGAACATTCAGACTTCCGTCGAACTCTCGAACTCCCAACGAATCCTTCGCGCTTGACTCCGGCACTTTGTTTCGCTTATGTCTTCATCGTTATCGTAGTTAATCCTGCACACACAAGCCAAAACTTTACTCCGATCTAGACAATTATTACAACGCGAATTGACATTCTGTTGCCCGGCACGTCATTGGTTGGCGCTTCGTCTAATTCTTAAGTGCATCGTCCACTCTTGCGGGTTGTTGCCCAATCGGCGATTGACCTCCGCAACCCCGATATCCTTGGTACAATTCCGCTCTCCTTGGCCCGATGCCCGATGTCCGAAGCGTTCTACCGTCCAATATCCTAACGTGATCTCCTCCGGCGCAACGTCAATTCCTCCTGCGTCAACTGTCTAATCTTGATCGAGTAGACCTGCATCACTCAAAATGCAGTTAAACATCTAAACACAATCAATTAGTTTCATCATCAAAATCCAAGATTCAACAAATATAATTCTAGGGACCTGTTTAAAATAGAAAAAAAATAGATTCTGAGGATCTATTTGTAAACCCTAAGGACCTAATCGTAAATATAATAATACAAGGACTAAACTACAAAATATATAAAATTACAAATCCCACCACTTAAGCCTCTTTGCCTTCGTTCTCAAGGAACCGAGAAGGCAGCTGCGTGGAAGAAGAGAGGAAGGGAGGAAAGAAGAAAAAAAAAGGGAAGAAGAGGATGAGAAATTTGGGGTTTTTGGTATTTTTTGCTCAAATCTTCTCATTTAGGATAAAATATTCTCAAAGGCAAGTATTCTAACCCCATCCTATAGAAATATTAGTCTCTGTTCTTATATTAATTCTGAATAATCTGAACAATTTCTGTTTAGAACCAAATATTTCTCTTGTTAGACCCAAAACTATAGATCTGGAATTTTTTGGTAAACTGACCCCTATAGATTGTTTCAGCCATAATATTTAGCACCAAACATGGATTTAGGCAGGATCTTATTCATTTGAAATTATACTCATATACCTTTCTTTTGACACTAATTTTGAAAATTTTGGACACCGAATACTTACCCAAACTCCTGTTTCAAATGAGCCTATGGATGCTGCAAAACAGGGATTAAAATTTCTGACCTTTCGATACTAAAATGCCCTATAAATCCCTGTTGAAAATTCTAATTTATACCAAACTGGACTTATCTGAAACTAGAATTCTAGATCTTTCTTTTGATATATAGATTGAAATTTTGAAATTCAAATGCCTATCCTATTATCTATTGAAACTGACTCTATGATTTCTGTAAAATAGTGATTTTTGTTTTTGACCTTCAGTTACTAAATCAAATAGATTTTCATTCAGTTTCTTCACTTAAAAAAAAAAAAAAAAAAAAAAAAAAAAAAAAAAAAAAAAAAAAAAAAAAAAAAAAAAAAAAAAAAAAAAAAAAAAAAAAAAAAAAAAAAAAAAAAAAAAAAAAAAAAAAAAAAAAAAAAAAAAAAAAAAAAAAAAAAAAAAAAAAAAAAAAAAAAAAAAAAAAAAAAAAAAAAAAAAAAAAAAAAAAAAAAAAAAAAAAAAAAAAAAAAAAAAAAAAAAAAAAAAAAAAAAAAAAAAAAAAAAAAAAAAAAAAAAAAAAAAAAAAAAAAAAAAAAAAAAAAAAAAAAAAAAAAAAAAAAAAAAAAAAAAAAAAAAAAAAAAAAAAAAAAAAAAAAAAAAAAAAAAAAAAAAAAAAAAAAAAAAAAAAAAAAAAAAAAAAAAAAAAAAAAAAAAAAAAAAAAAAAAAAAAAAAAAAAAAAAAAAAAAAAAAAAAAAAAAAAAAAAAAAAAAAAAAAAAAAAAAAAAAAAAAAAAAAAAAAAAAAAAAAAAAAAAAAAAAAAAAAAAAAAAAAAAAAAAAAAAAAAAAAAAAAAAAAAAAAAAAAAAAAAAAAAAAAAAAAAAAAAAAAAAAAAAAAAAAAAAAAAAAAAAAAAAAAAAAAAAAAAAAAAAAAAAAAAAAAAAAAAAAAAAAAAAAAAAAAAAAAAAAAAAAAAAAAAAAAAAAAAAAAAAAAAAAAAAAAAAAAAAAAAAAAAAAAAAAAAAAAAAAAAAAAAAAAAAAAAAAAAAAAAAAAAAAAAAAAAAAAAAAAAAAAAAAAAAAAAAAAAAAAAAAAAAAAAAAAAAAAAAAAAAAAAAAAAAAAAAAAAAAAAAAAAAAAAAAAAAAAAAAAAAAAAAAAAAAAAAAAAAAAAAAAAAAAAAAAAAAAAAAAAAAAAAAAAAAAAAAAAAAAAAAAAAAAAAAAAAAAAAAAAAAAAAAAAAAAAAAAAAAAAAAAAAAAAAAAAAAAAAAAAAAAAAAAAAAAAAAAAAAAAAAAAAAAAAAAAAAAAAAAAAAAAAAAAAAAAAAAAAAAAAAAAAAAAAAAAAAAAAAAAAAAAAAAAAAAAAAAAAAAAAAAAAAAAAAAAAAAAAAAAAAAAAAAAAAAAAAAAAAAAAAAAAAAAAAAAAAAAAAAAAAAAAAAAAACGTAGCATTTATTCTGAGATTTTGAGAGCTTAAAAGTGTTGTAAAAGGCTAGAAGTTCTTCTCCCTCTTTTCTTCAAAGTTTTGATCATTCAAGAGAGGAGTGAAAAATCTGTAAGGGTTGTCTCCTAAGCCCGTCAAAAGGAGTGAAACTGTAAAAGGGTGGTTGGCCTTCGCCTATTGAAGGAAGGCCTCTAGTGGACGTCGATGACCTCATGGAGAAGGAAGCCAAAAGTGGATGTAGGTCAAGATTGACCGAACCACTCTAAATCTCGGTTTGCATTTACATTTTGTTCTCTATCTTAACTGCAACTACTTCCATAGCTTTGCTTTAACTGTAATTTACTTGATCTTAAGTTAAAGCAATTTCCGAATCGACTTTCATACCGAAATCGTTCTTATTATTATACGAACGTCGTTTTAAATCGTCGAAAGTTTTTCCGCTGCACTAATTCACCCCCCCCTCTTAGTGCTCTTGATCCTAACAATTGGTATCAAAGCGGGGTTAACTCTCAAACGGATTAAAACCCAAGAGAGATGGCATTCCCTGGCCGGCGATGGCACCGCTTAGGTCGGCGGTGGCACCGCCCCTGTCAGGCGGTGGCACCGCCCCTGTCAGGCGGTGGCACCGCCCCTGTCAGGCGGTGGCACCGCCCCTGTCAGGCGGTGGCACCGCCTAGGCTCAGTCTCGGAGTGAGACTGGGCGGTAGCACCGCCCCTGTCAGGCGGTGGCACCGCCTGGGCTCCGTCTCCAAGTGACCGGGTGGGCGGTAGCACCGCCCCTGTCAGGCGGTGGCACCGCCTAGGCTCAGTCTCGGAGTGAGACTGGGCGGTAGCACCGCCCCTGTCAGGCGGTGGCACCGCCCCTGTCAGGCGGTGGCACCGCCCCTGTCAGGCGGTGGCACCGCCCCTGTCAGGCGGTGGCACCGCCCCTGTCAGGCGGTGGCACCGCCCCTGTCAGGCGGTGGCACCGCCCCTGTCAGGCGGTGGCACCGCCCCTGTCAGGCGGTGGCACCGCCCCTGTCAGGCGGTGGCACCGCCCCTGTCAGGCGGTGGCACCGCCCCTGTCAGGCGGTGGCACCGCCCCTGTCAGGCGGTGGCACCGCCCCTGTCAGGCGGTGGCACCGCCCCTGTCAGGCGGTGGCACCGCCCCTGTCAGGCGGTGGCACCGCCCCTGTCAGGCGGTGGCACCGCCCCTGTCAGGCGGTGGCACCGCCCCTGTCAGGCGGTGGCACCGCCCCTGTCAGGCGGTGGCACCGCCCCTGTCAGGCGGTGGCACCGCCCCTGTCAGGCGGTGGCACCGCCCCTGTCAGGCGGTGGCACCGCCCCTGTCAGGCGGTGGCACCGCCCCTGTCAGGCGGTGGCACCGCCCCTGTCAGGCGGTGGCACCGCCCCTGTCAGGCGGTGGCACCGCCCCTGTCAGGCGGTGGCACCGCCCCTGTCAGGCGGTGGCACCGCCCCTGTCAGGCGGTGGCACCGCCCCTGTCAGGCGGTGGCACCGCCCCTGTCAGGCGGTGGCACCGCCCCTGTCAGGCGGTGGCACCGCCCCTGTCAGGCGGTGGCACCGCCCCTGTCAGGCGGTGGCACCGCCCCTGTCAGGCGGTGGCACCGCCCCTGTCAGGCGGTGGCACCGCCCCTGTCAGGCGGTGGCACCGCCCCTGTCAGGCGGTGGCACCGCCCCTGTCAGGCGGTGGCACCGCCCCTGTCAGGCGGTGGCACCGCCCCTGTCAGGCGGTGGCACCGCCCCTGTCAGGCGGTGGCACCGCCCCTGTCAGGCGGTGGCACCGCCCCTGTCAGGCGGTGGCACCGCCCCTGTCAGGCGGTGGCACCGCCCCTGTCAGGCGGTGGCACCGCCCCTGTCAGGCGGTGGCACCGCCCCTGTCAGGCGGTGGCACCGCCCCTGTCAGGCGGTGGCACCGCCCCTGTCAGGCGGTGGCACCGCCCCTGTCAGGCGGTGGCACCGCCCCTGTCAGGCGGTGGCACCGCCCCTGTCAGGCGGTGGCACCGCCCCTGTCAGGCGGTGGCACCGCCCCTGTCAGGCGGTGGCACCGCCCCTGTCAGGCGGTGGCACCGCCCCTGTCAGGCGGTGGCACCGCCCCTGTCAGGCGGTGGCACCGCCCCTGTCAGGCGGTGGCACCGCCCCTGTCAGGCGGTGGCACCGCCCCTGTCAGGCGGTGGCACCGCCCCTGTCAGGCGGTGGCACCGCCCCTGTCAGGCGGTGGCACCGCCCCTGTCAGGCGGTGGCACCGCCCCTGTCAGGCGGTGGCACCGCCCCTGTCAGGCGGTGGCACCGCCCCTGTCAGGCGGTGGCACCGCCCCTGTCAGGCGGTGGCACCGCCCCTGTCAGGCGGTGGCACCGCCCCTGTCAGGCGGTGGCACCGCCCCTGTCAGGCGGTGGCACCGCCCCTGTCAGGCGGTGGCACCGCCCCTGTCAGGCGGTGGCACCGCCCCTGTCAGGCGGTGGCACCGCCCCTGTCAGGCGGTGGCACCGCCCCTGTCAGGCGGTGGCACCGCCCCTGTCAGGCGGTGGCACCGCCCCTGTCAGGCGGTGGCACCGCCCCTGTCAGGCGGTGGCACCGCCTAGGCTCAGTCTCGGAGTGAGACTGGGCGGTAGCACCGCCCCTGTCAGGCGGTGGCACCGCCCCTGTCAGGCGGTGGCACCGCCCCTGTCAGGCGGTGGCACCGCCCCTGTCAGGCGGTGGCACCGCCCCTGTCAGGCGGTGGCACCGCCCCTGTCAGGCGGTGGCACCGCCCCTGTCAGGCGGTGGCACCGCCCCTGTCAGGCGGTGGCACCGCCCCTGTCAGGCGGTGGCACCGCCCCTGTCAGGCGGTGGCACCGCCCCTGTCAGGCGGTGGCACCGCCCCTGTCAGGCGGTGGCACCGCCCCTGTCAGGCGGTGGCACCGCCCCTGTCAGGCGGTGGCACCGCCCCTGTCAGGCGGTGGCACCGCCCCTGTCAGGCGGTGGCACCGCCCCTGTCAGGCGGTGGCACCGCCCCTGTCAGGCGGTGGCACCGCCCCTGTCAGGCGGTGGCACCGCCCCTGTCAGGCGGTGGCACCGCCCCTGTCAGGCGGTGGCACCGCCCCTGTCAGGCGGTGGCACCGCCCCTGTCAGGCGGTGGCACCGCCCCTGTCAGGCGGTGGCACCGCCCCTGTCAGGCGGTGGCACCGCCCCTGTCAGGCGGTGGCACCGCCCCTGTCAGGCGGTGGCACCGCCCCTGTCAGGCGGTGGCACCGCCCCTGTCAGGCGGTGGCACCGCCCCTGTCAGGCGGTGGCACCGCCCCTGTCAGGCGGTGGCACCGCCCCTGTCAGGCGGTGGCACCGCCCCTGTCAGGCGGTGGCACCGCCCCTGTCAGGCGGTGGCACCGCCCCTGTCAGGCGGTGGCACCGCCCCTGTCAGGCGGTGGCACCGCCCCTGTCAGGCGGTGGCACCAAGAGGGTCATTCTATCACACATCCACCCATGTTCAATGGGACGGACTACACCTATTGGAAGACCCGAATGAGGATCTTCCTTATTTCTATGGATTTTGAAATTTGGAATCTTGTTGAAAATGGATTTTCGAAGTCTTCTCTTCCAATGATCGATTGGAATGAATTGGAAAAGAAGACTTTCACTCTTAATGCAAAGGCTATGAATGCCTTATTTTGTGCGCTTGATAAAAATGAGTTCAACCGTGTTTCGGTTTGTGAAACCGCGTTTGATATTTGGCATACACTCGAAGTGACTCACGAAGGCACAAGTAGAGTGAAAGAGTCAAAAATCAACCTTTTGATACATTCATTTGAACTTTTCCGGATGAAACCGAGCGAGACTATTGGCGACATGTACACCCGTTTCACGGATGTCGTCAATGGTCTAAAAGGACTCGGTAAAAGTTTTTCAGATTTTGAGCTCGTAAATAAGATTCTAAGATCCCTTCCTAAGAGTTGGGACCCTAAAGTCACTGATATTCAAGAGGCTAAAGATTTAAACAACTTCCCTCTTGAAGAATTAATCGGGTCATTAATGACCTACGAAATGACTTGCAAAGCTCATGAAGAGCAAGAAGACATCCTTCCAAAGAACAGGAAGGATATGACACTTAGAACTCAAGAAGACCACTTGAGAGAGAACTCAAGTGATGAGGACTTTGACGATGACTTGGCACTTCTAACAAGAAGATTTAAAAAATTCATTAAAAGAAACAAGTTTAAAAATGACACAAAAAATAAATTTGAACCCAAGAAGGACCAAGTTATTTGCTACGAATGCAAGAAACCGGGACACTACAAAAGTGAATGTCCCCAAGTCAAGAAAAGAACACCAAAGAAGAAGGCACTCAAAGCAACGTGGGATGACTCAAGTGCGTCCGAAGAAGAGGAGTCAAACACCGAGCAAGTTGCTCACTATGCCCTAATGGCCATCGGAGAGGAGGTAACCAATTTAATTGATGCAGATTTATCATTTGATGAATTATTAAATGCCTTCCATGACTTATTTGATGAATGCAAAACTATTAGTAAAAAATTCAAATTGCTAAAAAAGGAGCATAATAGTCTTACTTGTAATTTCGATAAATTAAAATCTGAATATCATGATAGTTTAGCTCCATGTATAAAATGTCATGATCTAGAAACTCTCCAAAAGGAGAACTTGCTACTTAAGGACACCTTGAAGAAATTCGAGGTTGGTAGCAAATCTTTGAACATGATCCTTACAAATAAGGGTCACGTTCCTAAAAGAAGTGGAATCAGATTTGTGAGAAGTCCTCACCAAAATCCAACCACCTTCATAAAAGGCCCTATCTTACATGTTTGGCACCAAAGCAAATGCAACTTTTGTTGCAATATGGACATAAAACTTATCAATGTCCATTCAAGAAAACTAGTCCGAACAAACTGATTTGGGTTCCTAAAGGAACCATAATCAATTCTATGCAACATGATAAACAAGTTAGATCAGTTTTTGAGGCACCCAAAAGTAAATGGGTTCCTAAAAATAATCCTTTCTTATAGAAACATACACCATCACAAGCTAGGAGCAAGAGATGGTACCTTGATAGTGGATGCTCAAGGCATATGATCGGAGATCCATCTCAATTCTCTAAGCTCTCTAGCATAGACGAAGGCTATGTCACCTTCGGAGACAACAGCAAGGGTAAAATCATTGGCAAAGGAACCATAGGTAACAAATCCAACTTCTTTATTGAAGATGTTTTGTTAGTTGATGGTTTAAAACATAACCTCTTGAGCATTAGTCAATTATGTGATAAAGGATATATTGTCAAATCTGAATCTAATGCTTGCATCATTGAAAAACCATACAAAAACACATCTATGATTGTATTAAAACAAAATAACGTATACACTATTGACATCAATGATCTTTGTAATGAAATGTGTTTCACGGTTTTGAATGAGGATGCTTGGATTTGGTATAGCAGATTAGGTCATGCTAGCATGAAACTAATCACTCAAATATCATCCAAAGAACTTGTAAGAGGAATTCCTCATATCAAGTTCATCAAAGATAATGTGTGTGATGCTTATCAATTAGGAAAACAAATTAAGGGTAGTTTCAAATCTAAGAATCAAATAAGTACCTCTAGGCCCTTACAATTGATCCATATGGACTTGTTTGGACCTATCTCTACATCAAGTCATTGTAGATGACTATAGTAGATGACTATAGTAGATACACATGGACTTATTTCTTAAAACATAAAAATGAATGCTTTAGATATTTTACCAAGTTTTGCAAACTTGTCCAAAATGAAAAGGGTTCTATGATTTCGTCAATTAGAAGTGATCATGGTGGTGAATTTCAAAACCATGATTTTCAAGAATTTTGTGAATTTAATGGATATAATCATAACTTCTCTACTCCAAGAAATCCTCAACAAAATAGAGTAGTAGAAAGAAAAAATAAAAATTTACAAGAAATGACAAGAACCATGTTGAATGAACATAGCCTACCCAAATATTTTTGGGCCAAAGCCGTAAACACTGCATGCTATATTTTGAATAGAGTTCTAGTAAGACCCTTACTCACCAAAACTCCCTATGAGTTGTGGAACAACAAAAAACCCAATGTTTCATATTTTAAAGTTTTTGGGTGTAACTGTTTTATCTTGAATGAAAAGGATGCCTCAGGAAAATTTGATGCTAAATCCGATGAAGGAATTTTCCTTGGTTATTCTTCGGTTTCTAAAGCTTTTCGTATCTTCAATAAAAGAACTTTAATTATAGAAGAATCCATTCATGTTGTTTTCTATGAGATTTTCGAAATCAAGAAAAATGATTTTGATGATGATGTTAATTTTGATTCTTTGAATTTAAATGAAACCCCTTCTCCAACTAGCAACTTGGATGAATCCACTTCCGAAACATCCTTACCCAAGGATTGGAAATATGTAGATGCTCATCCTAAGGAGCTAATTCTAGGAGACACATCTAAGGGGGTTCAAACACGTTCTTCTCTTAAAGAATTTTGTGCCAACGTCGCTTTTCTCTCCCAAATTGAACCTAAATGTATTGACGAAGCCATGAAAGATGATTCATGGATTATCGCAATGCAAGATGAGTTAAATTAATTTGAGAGAAATGAGGTGTGGAAGCTTGTTCCTAGGCCAAATGACCATTTAGTTATTGGTACTAAATGGGTCTTTAGAAACAAGCAAGATGAATATGGTATCGTGGTTAGAAACAAGGCTAGATTAGTGGCCAAAGGTTTCAACCAAGAAGAAGGTATCGATTATGAAGAAACCTTCGCTCCTGTGGCTCGATTAGAAGCCATAAGGATGCTCCTTGCCTATGCTAGTAATAATAATTTTAAGTTGTTTCAAATGGATGTTAAAAGTGCTTTTCTAAATGGTTTTATTTCCGAAGAAGTTTATGTTAAACAACCTCCCGGATTTGAAAATAATAGCCTCCCTAATCATGTGTTTAAATTAACTAAAGCTCTCTATGGTTTAAAACAAGCCCCTAGGGCTTGGTATTAGAGACTTAGTTCTTTTCTTATTGAAAATAATTTCACAAAAGGCAAGGTTGATACTACATTGTTTATCAAGAATTCTGAAAATAATTTTCTCATTGTTCAAATTTATGTTGATGATATTATCTTTGGCTATACAAATGAATCTCTTTGTGAATCTTTTGCTAAAACCATGAGTCTTGAATTTGAAATGAGTTTGATGGGAGAATTAACCTTTTTCTTAGGCTTACAAATTAAGCAACTAAGAAATGACATCTTTATTAGTCAAACTAAATATGCTTTAGATTTGCTAAAAAGATTTAATATGGAAAGCTCAAAAGCTATTAACACTCCTATGAGCACCTCCACTAAATTAGAAGTTGATGAAAGTGGAGAAAGTTTCGATCAAAAACTTATAGGGGTATGATAGGAAGTTTACTTTACCTCACTGCAACTAGACCAGATATCATGTTCAGTGTAGGATTTTGTGCTAGGTTTCAATCGAACCCTAAGATATCTCAAAGTGGTTAAAAGAATACTTAGATATCTTAAAGGTACCACAAATCTAGGATTATGGTATCCGAAACCGAGAAGTTTGAGTTAATTGCTTATGCTGATGTAGATTTTGCTGGATGCAGATTAGATAGAAAAAGCACATCAGGAACATGTCAATTTTTGGGACATGCTCTTGTTTCCTGGTCATCTAAGAAACAAAACTCGGTTGCACTATCAACAACCGAAGCCGAGTATATTGCAGCTAGTGCATGCTGTGCACAAGTTGTGTGGATGAAAAACACCTTAGAAGATTATAAAGTTTATCTTAAAAATATTCCCATTAAATGTGATAACACAAGTGCTATATGTTTAACAAAGAATCCCATTCAACACTCAAGAACAAAACATATTGATATTAGACATCACTTTATACAAGATCATGTCACTAATCATGATATAGTTATAGAGTTCATTGATACTAAACATCAACTAGCTGATATTTTTACAAAGCCTTTGAGTGAAGAACAATTTAATTTCATTAGAAGAGAATTAGGAATGTTAATGTGTCCGAATGCTTGAACTCATTAAATCTATTTTTCGGATTCAATAATCAAATCACTTAATTGCTATGATGATTTTACATGATTACATGCCTTAATAATATGTTGGAAATTATGTGTTTTGGATATAAAAATTTCCATGATAATGAGCATGTTTTATCTTCATGATTATATTGGAAAATCTATAGCAAAACCTTGTCCGAATGCATGAAAGTGTTAAATTTTATTTTAGGATTTTCTTGATATCTTATTCTCTTCCGAACTTAATAAGCATATGTCATATCGAGTTTGATTCATATCATTGATTTTTGACATATGGAATCAATTAGCAAATACATCTTTCATAGGCTTATAATGTGAAAAATATTTTCGAGAAATGGATTTGATAAAATGATTCCTTCTTATAATTTCCTTTTTGAAAAAGGAAGATTTTTTACTTGCAAGGATATTGATTCACATACATATCTTGATCCTTGTGAAAATAAAGCGTGATTTAATCTTTCCTTGAGATGTTTGTATAATTGGTATCCTATCACTCATTGTTGAAAAATTACCTATCACTCACTTGTGTTTAAAATTTGCTTATATCGTTCTCCTTTTTGTTGATGACAAAGGGGGAGAAATATATGAATTGATACTATGAGTGTCATATTTGAATTTGAATTATATTAAAAAAGCTTGCATCGAAATATATGGTAAATTGATAATAGAAATGTTATGATTGCTAAACACTTTGAAATATTTGCATTATGTTAAGATATCAAGAACTTGCATCGTAATTTTACATGTTGATATCTTACCATATGATGAATTGCTACCATTACTATCATTCACATTTGAAATGTAAAACTTGAAAATGGATGTCAAGCCTTGACATCATTTTCAGAGAGATACATTATGATAGGAATCATGATGGAAGTATTGATAAGGTTAAATAATCTTAACTTATCAATATGTCTCTTGAATTCAAAGGCTTTGAATTCAAGAATGACTTATCTTGAGTATGGCATAAAGATAGGGGGAGTTAAAGTTAACTCCGTTATCAATTGATTGTCATCATCAAAAAGGGGGAGATTGTTGAATCTCGGATTTTGATGATGAAGTCAATTGTCATTTGTTATCTAATCCATATATTGAGATAAGTGTGCAGGATTAACTACGATGAAAGTAAGACATGCAGCAGGAGTTGCGCCGAAGTCAAGACTATGATCACGTTGGGGGTTCGAGAGTTCGACGGAAGTCCGGACGGTCATCGGAGGTTTTGCGGGAACAAATCCGAGAAGTCCAGGAGCTTGCCAAAGAAGCTCATCGGAACTCGCAAAGTGGATCGTCACAAGTCCAGGAGTTTGCCGGAAGTCCGCCGGAGCATCGCCGAGTGTTCGTCAGATGATCGCCGGAAGTTCGCCAGAAGCTCGACGGAAGAAGCGATTGACGCACCGGAGCAAGTTGCAGTAAATGTCTTGAAAAATATCATAGTTAGCATGATGATTAAGTTAGAAATGGGAGGTGATCCCATTAACTTAATCTTGGGGCAATTGGGCCCTTGATAGACCCAAATTGGGCCGAATGGATCAGCCCATTCGACCCAAATTCCCTGGCCGACGGTGGCACCGCCTGGGCTCAGTCTCCGAGTGAGACTGGGCGGTAGCACCGCCCCTGTCAGGCGGTGGCACCGCCCCTGTCAGGCGGTGGCACCGCCTGGGCTCAGTCTCCGAGTGAGACTGGGCGGTAGCACCGCCCCTGTCAGGCGGTGGCACCGCCTGGGCTCAGTCTCCGAGTGAGACTGGGTGGGCGGTAGCACCGCCCCTGTCAGGCGGTGGCACCGCCCCTGTCAGGCGGTGGCACCGCCTGGGCTCAGTCTCCGAGTGAGACTGGGTGGGCGGTAGCACCGCCCCTGTCAGGCGGTGGCACCGCCTGGGCTCAGTCTCCGAGTGAGACTGGGTGGGCGGTAGCACCGCCCCTGTCAGGCGGTGGCACCGCCCAGCTGCCGAGCTTCGGAGTGAGGCTGGGCGGTGGCACCGCCTGGGCTCAGTCTCCGAGTGAGACTGGGCGGTAGCACCGCCCCTGTCAGGCGGTGGCACCGCCTGGGCTCAGTCTCCGAGTGAGACTGGGTGGGCGGTAGCACCGCCCCTGTCAGGCGGTGGCACCGCCCCTGTCAGGCGGTGGCACCGCCCCTGTCAGGCGGTGGCACCGCCTGGGCTCAGTCTCCGAGTGAGACTGGGTGGGCGGTAGCACCGCCCCTGTCAGGCGGTGGCACCGCCCAGCTGCCGAGCTTCGGAGTGAGGCTGGGCGGTGGCACCGCCTGGGCTCAGTCTCCGAGTGAGACTGGGTGGGCGGTAGCACCGCCCCTGTCAGGCGGTGGCACCGCCTGGGCTCAGTCTCCGAGTGAGACTGGGCGGTAGCACCGCCCCTGTCAGGCGGTGGCACCGCCTGGGCTCAGTCTCCGAGTGAGACTGGGCGGTAGCACCGCCCCTGTCAGGCGGTGGCACCGCCTGGGCTCAGTCTCCGAGTGAGACTGGGTGGGCGGTAGCACCGCCCCTGTCAGGCGGTGGCACCGCCTGGGCTCAGTCTCCGAGTGAGACTGGGCGGTAGCACCGCCCCTGTCAGGCGGTGGCACCGCCTGGGCTCAGTCTCCGAGTGAGACTGGGTGGGCGGTAGCACCGCCCCTGTCAGGCGGTGGCACCGCCTGGGCTCAGTCTCCGAGTGAGACTGGGCGGTAGCACCGCCCCTGTCAGGCGGTGGCACCGCCTGGGCTCAGTCTCCGAGTGAGACTGGGCGGTAGCACCGCCCCTGTCAGGCGGTGGCACCGCCTGGGCTCAGTCTCCGAGTGAGACTGGGCGGTAGCACCGCCCCTGTCAGGCGGTGGCACCGCCTGGGCTCAGTCTCCGAGTGAGACTGGGCGGTAGCACCGCCCCTGTCAGGCGGTGGCACCGCCTGGGCTCAGTCTCCGAGTGAGACTGGGTGGGCGGTAGCACCGCCCCTGTCAGGCGGTGGCACCGCCTGGGCTCAGTCTCCGAGTGAGACTGGGCGGTAGCACCGCCCCTGTCAGGCGGTGGCACCGCCTGGGCTCAGTCTCCGAGTGAGACTGGGCGGTAGCACCGCCCCTGTCAGGCGGTGGCACCGCCTGGGCTCAGTCTCCGAGTGAGACTGGGCGGTAGCACCGCCCCTGTCAGGCGGTGGCACCGCCCCTGTCAGGCGGTGGCACCGCCTGGGCTCAGTCTCCGAGTGAGACTGGGCGGTAGCACCGCCCCTGTCAGGCGGTGGCACCGCCTGGGCTCAGTCTCCGAGTGAGACTGGGTGGGCGGTAGCACCGCCCCTGTCAGGCGGTGGCACCGCCTGGGCTCAGTCTCCGAGTGAGACTGGGTGGGCGGTAGCACCGCCCCTGTCAGGCGGTGGCACCGCCTGGGCTCAGTCTCCGAGTGAGACTGGGTGGGCGGTAGCACCGCCCCTGTCAGGCGGTGGCACCGCCTGGGCTCAGTCTCCGAGTGAGACTGGGCGGTAGCACCGCCCCTGTCAGGCGGTGGCACCGCCTGGGCTCAGTCTCCGAGTGAGACTGGGCGGTAGCACCGCCCCTGTCAGGCGGTGGCACCGCCTGGGCTCAGTCTCCGAGTGAGACTGGGCGGTAGCACCGCCCCTGTCAGGCGGTGGCACCGCCCCTGTCAGGCGGTGGCACCGCCTGGGCTCAGTCTCCGAGTGAGACTGGGCGGTAGCACCGCCCCTGTCAGGCGGTGGCACCGCCTGGGCTCAGTCTCCGAGTGAGACTGGGCGGTAGCACCGCCCCTGTCAGCATGAAAGGGCACCGAAACTTAGCATTTATTCTGAGATTTTGAGAGCTTAAAAGTGTTGTAAATGCTAGAAGTTCTTCTCCCTCTTTTCTTCAAAGTTTTGATCATTCAAGAGAGGAGTGAAAAATCTGTAAGGGTTGTCTCCTAAGCCCGTCAAAAGGAGTGAAACTGTAAAAGGGTGGTTGGCCTTCGCCTATTGAAGGAAGGCCTCTAGTGGACGTCGGTGACCTCATCGGAGGAGGAAGCCAAAAGTGGATGTAGGTCAAGATTGACCGAACCACTCTAAATCTCGGTTTGCATTTACATTTTGTTCTCTATCTTAACTGCAACTACTTCCATACCTTTGCTTTAACTGCAATTTACTTGATCTTAAGTTAAAGCAATTTCCGAATTGACTTTCATACCGAAATCGTTCTTATTATTATACGAACGTCATTTTAAATCGTCGAAAGTTTTTTCGCTGCACTAATTCACCCCCCCCTCTTAGTGCTCTTGATCCTAACAGTTTATGCTATAACATATTGACTCATATAGGCATATGTATATTCCCTTGTTCCGCATTTACTTTCGATATGTGCCTAATCCAGTTTCATCCTTTTGGATATTGAATTCATCTAACCTTCTTATTTGAATTGAGCTAATATGATTGCTTGGGATCCGTGTGCACTCTTGCTTTTATTTCTTTCAAATCTAAATACACTTATGAAAGATTATTTGCTTGCATCGTATTGACTCGTAAAGGCACATGTACATTTTGTTGTTCTGCGTGTGCTTCCGATATGTGCTATTTATTGTTCATACTGTCCTTTTGTACTCTGGTATTTGTGGGATAATGTGAACCTTTACCAGAAATGGTAAAGTCAGTTATGCATAGAGCCTCTGATACTCTACCGGCCCCCTCTGACTTCACATAGACGTGGGTGGATGGAGCTCCCAGATGTGGGAGACTTCTATCTGGTGGTCATTCAGAAATGGATGAATCACATTCTGTCTGTGGTCCCACTACACCTTCCGTATGTTTGATATGTTATCCAGAGCTTTAGTTATGTATTTCTGTATGCGCTTTGGATAAGAAAGATATGAATATAACGTCAAATACGACGTTTCAGCTTCTGTTTCGTATCAGTCTTTGATATGTTTCGAAATGTTCGTATACCATTGATATGCTTTGAAATATTTCATATGTTATTGATATGTTCTAAAATGTCCTATTTGCCATTGATATGCTCAGAAATCTTTCATACGTCATTGATAAGCTCCAAAACGTTTCATTGGTTACTAATGTGCTCCAATTACTCTATGCTCCATTTGTTATGAATCAAATATGTGTGATTGAAATAACATTTGTGATTCTGCACCTAGTGAGATTTCGTCTATGAAGTCTTTATAATTTGCATTGTATTTTGAAACCTTATTTGTTTGGAAGTTATCCTCTTTTACCGTGGATATGTTAGTTACCTGCTGAGCTTTATATGCTCACTCCATTGCTATATAAATTTTTCAGAATAGCTTGTCGCTTGCTTAAATGTTAAAATTGGGCTGAGGTAGTGGAAAGCTAGAAGATTTTGGGTAGATCTTTATTAGTATATATGTTTTGTCGTATAAGCATACCCTGAGACTAATGAAATGTTAACGGTAAATCTAAGCTTGTGGATTTTGTATAAGTTTAAAGAACCTCTCATGTTTAGAATTCTGGAATGTTAAGTGTAATTTATGTTATGATATGAACTTGTGGTAAACATTGGTTTTGTGATTGTATAGACTCCCACACTTGTGAATTTATGTTGTGATTATTATTTTGGTGAGTTGGGTTTAGATTTTATGAATCATCGAGCGATGTGTTGTATGATTATAAACTGCACAGGTTTTATGTATTGTTAGATATTTGAATGTTTTTAGTATCCTCAAATGTTAGTTTGGATCCTGAATCTATTTATGATGAAAATTTTAATTTTATCGATATTTTTGAGGGGCGTGACAGTTCAAGAGTCCGAAGATTCGTCGGAAGTGCTGTCGGAACCAATTGAGAAGAAATCGGGGACTTACCGAAGTTTTCGGAAGTCCGCCGGAGAGATCATCGGAGGTTCGCGGAGATCACCGAGAAGGCTCGGCTACTCGTTGAACTCGCTAGAAGATCTGGAGCCTGCTGGGAGTCCATAGGAAGAAATCCGAGGGTGTATCGGAAGTCCGTCAGAAGATCGCCAGAAAGCTCGCCGGAACGAGACTCGACGTTTGCTGTTTAAAAACTTGCTTAGGACTATGTTTTCAGTTGCGTAGCTTGCATGTAATTAGGGTTAGGATTATGGGATAATCCTATATCTTGGTTAGGGGCCAATTGGGCCTGAATGTGACTTGGTTTGGGCCGGACTTGAAGCCCAACCAGTGACCCGTAAGGTGGCACCGCTAGTAAACGATCAATGTGACATTGATAGGCAATGGCATCGCCAGCTCCGGAAACCCAAGAGAATTCAAAATTTGGAGCCCAAATTTAAATCCCCTTGGGGTCTATAAATACCCCTCAATTCACAGTAGAGAAAACAATCTTTGAGCAGCAATAGATTGAGATAAAAGGCTTAGCAAAGTCTTTAGCAAGTCTTGTTTTCAATTGCTTGAGTGTTTACCTCCTTCTTTCTCGTTGAAAATTTGTAAGAGTGTGAACCACTTGTAAAAGGTTGTAAGAGGGGTATTTGTTCTTCCCTTCAAAGTGATTTGCTAGTAGAAGTTAGGAGCCTCATCGAAGAAAGCTTCGCAAGTGGATGTAGGTCATTTGACCGAACCACTTTAAATTGGTGTGTTCCTTGAATGTGTGAGTACTTACTTTTCTGAAATTGTTATTTACACAGTAGCAAGCTTATGGTTTTCTTCTCACTTTACTTGAGCTACTTTTATCAAGTCATTCATTATCTAATCGAAATCTCTACGCCTTTACGAAATCATTTTCAAACTTACAAGTTTTAATCCGCTGCACTAATTCACCCCCCCCTCTTAGTGCCGCTCCGATCCTAACAATTGGTATTAGAGCCACAGTTTCTATTTTGGTTTAACACCCAAATAGAAATGACTCTTTTCTACTTTCAAGAGGGTTACTCTCTCATTCATCCTCCCTTTTCAATGGGACGGACTACATTTATTGGAAAACTCGAATGAGAGTTTTCTTACTTTCTTTGGATTTGAATTTATGGCACATTGTCAAAAATTGGAGTTTAAAATACTTCGCTTCGCTGGTGCGAAGGGCTGAATGAAGAAGAAGGTTTTTTGATTTTGAACGCAAAGGCTATGGATGCCTTATATTGTGCACTTGATAAAAATGAATTTAATCGTGTCTCAACTTGTGATTCGGCTTTTAATATTTGGAGAACTCTTGAGGTCACTCATGAAGGCACTAGCCGAGTGAAAGAGTCCAAAATCAACATTCTTGTGCATTCTTACGAACTTTTTTGGATGAAACCAAGTGAGTCCATCGGAGACATGTACACTCGTTTCACGAATGTCATCAATGGACTCAATGGCTCTTGGTAAAGGTTTTTCTAAATTTGAACTAGTAACTAAAATTTTAAGTTCTCTTCCAAAGAGTTGGAATCCAAAAGTTACGACCATTCAAGAGGCTAAGGATCTTAAAATATTTCTACTTGAAGAACTAATTGGGTCTTTAATGACCTACGAATGAACATGTGACAAAAAGGGAACTCGAGAATAACCTTCCAAAGGACAGGAAGGATTTGGACATAGAACACAAGAAGACCACTTGAGCATAAGCTCAAGTGATGGTAACTTAAACTACAAATGAAATAAAAATTAAAAGCAAAAAGAACGAAATTACTTGCTTTGAACGCAAAAAGAAAAACAAAAATTAG